>JAMXBD010000370.1:0-600000 GCA_024138025.1 Combretum micranthum
TTTGAAACATTCCTTATGGAGGAATCCGCCTGAATAGCTGAGATTTGTTGCCCTTAGAAGACAAAGGTGGAGTGATGTAGAAGTAATCTATGTAGTTGAAAGGATGATGGTCTTTATGTATAGGGAAACCATGCTGTAAAAAATGACCTTTATCTTAAAGAATGAAGGAACTCGAAAGATCCCAGACTTTTGAACATGGAGCAAGTTAGGACCCCTCTACATTTTGCACATGACGAGTTCAGACCACAATGACTGGTTGAGAGCTGATGTGAAAGAGCGTTTCTACTAGTATGCTGCCTATAAACATATCATCCTAATGCCATCGGAATGCAGCACCCAACCAAACTCCATCAGAATGCAACTGGGTGTAGTCCCGAATGAGGACTTCGTTATGGGAGACGCCCATGAGAACGAAGGAAATGGAGAAACCAAAGAAGATCCCGAAGAAGACCAAGATGAAGACCCAGAACCTGAGGAAACTCCATCCGCATCTCTTTGGGAAGATAGTCCCTTAATTCCTAGCCCGGTACCTCCTCGTAGGTTAAGCCAAGATGTCCCCATGGAGACTATTGCAAGAAACAGGCCTATGATGATCTCCGACTCTGAAGAAGAAGGAAGAAGAAACAATCAGCATTAGAGGAACATCTATGAACCAAGTTGATTCTTAAGGAGCAGGTCCCAAACTCCCACCATAGTAGTAGTAACGGAAGGAGAAAATCATGGAGATCAGGAAGTGACCACTGATACCACCTAAGGAAATAGGGTTTCTACACAAGAAGATGGATGACCATCTCAGGCTGAAATCACATCAAGGTACAAAGAAAAGAGAATGACAGTAAGCCAATATCTGCAACAATTTCTCAAAAGGCATAAAGGTTCCACCAGCCGAAGCATGAATCCTGCATCATCACCATGAAGAAGGAAAGGTTGAGGAAGGAAGTAGAGAAGGAATTAAGCAACCCCCCGATGAGTCTAACAGCCTTTTTCCTAGGATTACGATAGTCATATCCTTGTTTGTGATGCATGAATGTTTTGTTTTCAATGAATATGTTTTTAATTATTTCTTATTTCTATGTACTTTCCTTTGCTGAGATTGGTCCTAACCTTCTCAGGTTATGTAAGGGTTATCACCCTCTTTTGTTTAAGTAATGAAAAGTTTCTTATGTTTGGTTTAATGATTTTTTATTTGATTACTTTGAAAATATTCTATGTGTAAATTTCTGGTATTTTCGATCTTTTCCCCTTGCAACGATTTAAGAGGTCTAAAACTAAGATTAATTAATAGATGAAATAGGAGAGGTAGGAGATGAGAACGTCGTGCATCTAATAACATTCCAGCTGGGTCAAAAAACCCACAAGTAGGCTAACTAGCGGCACCACCAAGTCAACAAGCCAATCCCCCACCAAATCAATAAGGCGATGTTTGGGTAGCTATTAACCAATTAACCAGATTGGTCAATAAATTCATGCAGCACACGCAGAATGTGCCACCACCAACTGTTAATGCACCTGAAGCAATAGTAGAAGCCTCAGCACCACCAGAAGCTAAATCCCAAACTGCCCCTTTGCCGGCACCACTTCCACCTTGACCTTATCAAAGTTCCTTACCAGAATTCATCAAAAGTAATCGATACTTTGATGGGAGCTTTGGAAAACCTAATGAATCAGAAGGCTGATTAGCGCAAATAGAACGATCATTTACTGCTTACGAAGTACCTCATCACCTCCGCCTGGACTATGGTACTTATATGCTGAGATTCAATGCAAGAGTGTGGTGGGAATCAAAAAGTAGAGAGTTGCTACCACTTGTGACCTGGGTAACCTTCAGAAGAGAATTCTTAGAGAATTATTTTCCTGGAAGTTTGAGAGTGCAGTATAGTGGAGACTTCCTTCATATATCCCAAAAAGGAAGAACGATCGAACAATATGAGACTGAGTTCAGTCGCTTACTCCAATACGTACCAGAATCCTTTAAACACAGTGAAGAGTTAAAAGGAAAGTCTTTCTGAGTGGCCTAGATGAGGACTTGAGAATGCGACTGGAAGAATCGGATTTAAGGACCCTCCGTGAACTAGTTGAAATAGCTCGCAATATAGAAGGAGCTAAGAAGAGAAAGAGTAAAGTGTCAGATAAGAGAACTTTTGTGTTCAGAAGAGGACTCAGGACAGTTATGGTCCTAGCTTCCAAAACAAGAAGTTTAAGTCCTTCAACAGTATAAAGGAAGTGCTAGTGGCAACAAGGAAGCATCAAAGGTCAAGGTATCATGCTGGAAGTGTAAAGAAGAGCATTACCCAAAGAGATGCCCCTTGCTCCAACACAAATGTTATTTCTGTGGAGACCTTAGCCACAAGATTAATGATTGTCCGAAGAAGGCTTCCACCATTTGCTTTGTATGCAAGCAAACTAGGTACTTTGCCAATGAATGCCCGCAGAGGAAGAATGCCCCAGCTAGACCGCTTGGTACAACTGGAGGAGCTACATCGATAAAGAGTGGAAGTGGAGGAAGCAACCCAAGCCGTTCTGGAGAAGCTATCCATGGAATGAGGATTTACAACTTGGAAGGGCAGTGGGTGTGCGAAGAATCAGACGAGGAAGGAGCTGAGATAGCAGCCTTGGATGGAGATTGTGACCCCGACTTTGGTCTAGTGACAGGTTAGAATCAGAAACTCTTTTACCTTTGTAATGCAAGTTCTTAGGTATCATGCATTCAATTCTTAACCTAGAAGTATAAGGTTCTATACCAGCAGATAGTTTAAGTATACAAGTGTCGTGATTAGTATAAAATTCTAGTGCAGGTTACATATGCGTAGCTAGTCAAACCGCCTATTCTTTGTTCGACACCGAAGCTATGCATTCCTTTATCACCGCTAGTCTGGCTAAACGAACCGACTTACCCATAGATACCATCGCTACCAATTTTCAAGTTAAGACCCCCACTGGAAGCGTTGTGTCAACTAAAGAAATGCTTAAGGATTGTCCCATGGAGATACAAGGATGCTACACTAAGTGTGACCTGATAATATTATAAATGAGCAAATATGAGGTGATCTTAGGAATCAATTGGTAGACATCCGTTAAAGCTTTAGTAGACTGTAGACACAAAGAAGTGATGTTTAAGAATCAAGATAGAAGTGAGATAGTATTCAAGAGAGAATCCATGGTGAGGTTGAACTCATTTGAGCTATTAATGGACGATGAAGAGATCAACTAGAGTAATGTAGACATAAAGGAGAAAGAAGAAGAGAAACCTGAGTTGGTAACTATACCCGTGATTAAGGAATTTCCAAATGTATTTCCTGACGAATTACCTGGATTACCACCTAAGGGGGAAATCGATTTTGAAATTGACCTAATGGTGAACACGGAGCAGATATCAAAGGCACCCTATCGGATGGCACCAGTCGAGCTAAAGGACTTGAAGACTTAGCTACAAGACTTGCTAGACCAAGGCTTTATTCGACCAAGTGTATCACCTTGGGGAGCACCAGTTTTGTTCATGAAAAAAAAGATGGTTCTATGCGCTTGTGCATTGACCATCAGGAACACAATAAAGTCACTATCAAGAATAAGTACCCACTCCCAAGGATAGATGATCTTTTTTACCAGCTTCAAGGAGCTAGTGTCTTCTCATGAATTGATCTACTGTCAGGATATCACCAGCTAAGGATCAAGCCAAAGGATGTACCCAAGACGGCTTTTCGAACCCGCTACGAGCATTATGAGTTTCTGGTAATGCCCTTCGATTTAACCAACGTACCAGTAGCTTTTATGGATCTTATGAATCGGGTGTACAAACCTTTGTTGGATAAGTGTGTAATAGTCTTTATAGACAATATTCTAATCTACTCCAAGACACGAGAACAACATGAAGAACACTTGAGAATGGCATTAGACCTTGTGTGAGCATAAGTTGTATGCCAAGCTGTTTAAGTGTGATTTCTAGTTAGATAGGATATCTTTCTTAGGACATGTCATATCTAGAGAAGGTCTATCGGTGGACCCCGAGAAAATCAAAGCAGTAATGGAATGGAGACAACCTAAGATCGTCACTGAAGTGAGAAGTTTTCTTGGATTGGCTGGACATTATAAGAAGTTTGTGAAGAACTTCTCCACCATAGCCAAACCCCTAACACAGTTGACTTAGAAGGATGAAAAGTTCATTTGGACTGATAAAAGAGAACAATGTTTTCAAGAACTCAAGAAAAGACTTGTCTCCCCCTAATTTTGGTTCTATCAAACCCCGAGAAACCTTATACGGTGCATAGCGATGCCTTTAAAAATGACCTCAAGTGTGTGTTGATGCAAGATGGAAAGGTGATTGCTTATGCCTCGCGACAACTTGGGCCTCATGAGCAAAATTAGCCCACCCATGACCTGGAGCTAGTCGCCGTTGTGTTTGCGCTTAAGTTATGGAGACATTACCTATATAGGCAAAGCGCAAGATCTACATCGATCATAAGAGTCTCAAGTATCTACTTACACAAAAGGAGTTGAATATGCGGTAATGGAGATGGTTGGAACTCGTCAAGGATTGTGACATTGGAATAAACTATTGCCCAGGAAGAGTAAACGCTGTTGCAGATGCCCTAAGTAAGAAGAATCATGGAGAAGTAGCTATCTTGCTCACTAATAAGAAGGAGCTAATAAGGGAATTTGAGAAAATAAGTATCGAATTCATAGGGCAAAATGTGGAAGTAGAAATCGCCAGCCTATTCATGGAACCCACCTTAGTAGAAAGGATCAAGCAAGCCCAACGGTATGATGAGGTGATTCAAAAGATTAAAGAAGAAGTACAAGAAGGAAAGTATATAGATTTCACAATAGGTGAAGATGAGGTTGTGAGAATGAAAGGGAGATTAGTGTCCCAGATGATGATGAAATGAGGAAGGAAATCATGAATGAAGCACACCATTCGGGATATATAATGCACCCAAGAGGAACTAAGATGTGTCAAGATATGAAAAACCACTACTGGTGGAGCGATATGAAGAGAGACGTAGCCGACTCCGTGATGAAATGTCCTACATGCTAACAAGTGAAAGTGGAACACCAAAGACCAGGGGGACTCTTGAAACCTCTGCCGATACCCAAATGGAAATGGGATCAAATTACGATGGATTTTGTGTATGGACTGCCAAGAACATTTGCAAGATATGATACCATTCGGGTTGTAGTCGACTGATTGACAAAGACAGCTCATTTCCTTCCAATCAACATGACTTATTCCATGGATAAGTTGGCAAGAATATACATGAGAGAGATAGTACGCTTGCATAGAGTGCCCACAGGAATAGTCTTTGATCGAGACCCAAGGTTCGTGTCTAAATTTTGGACAAGCTTACAAAGATGTTTGGGAACGAAGCTACACTTTAGCACTGCATACCAACCTCAAACAGATGGTCAATCGGAAAGAACAATACAAATTTTAGAGGATATGTTGTGTGCTTGTGTAATAGAATTCAAGGGTAGTTAGGACGCCCACCTACCATTAGTAGAATTTGCCTACAACAACAGCTATCACTCCACAATTCGAATGCTACCTTACGAAGTACTGTATGGAACACGATGTAGGTCGCCATTATTCTGGGACAATGTAGAAAAGCTGAGCATTGTACCTGACTTGGTACAAGACACGACTGACAAGGTACGAACCATTCAACACAAGATGAAGGAAGCACAAGATCAATAGAAAAGCTGGGTGGATATGAAATGACGTATTCTCGAATTTGAGGTTGGAAACCATGTATATTTGAAGGTAAACCTCATCAAGAGTATTCACAGAGTCTGGACACAAGGAAAGTTGAGCCCACGATATCTTGGACCTTTTGAAGTGATTAAAAGAGTAGAAGATTTTGCTTATCATCTAGCCTTACCTCTTAATTTGTCTGGAATCCTCAATGTATTTCATGTATCGGTTTTACAAAAGCACGTGTCGGATCTTAGTAGAATCACAGAGTTGGAACCAATACGATTAAGAGAAAACCTCGTATATGAAGAGTACCCGATTCAGATCCTAGATCATAAGGTACATAAGCTTCAAAACAAGAAGATCAAGTATGTGAAAGTTCTGTGGAGGAATCACTCACATGAAGAGGCAACCTGGGAAGCCGAAAGCGATATACGCCAGAAGTATCCAAGTTTGTTCGAAGAATTAGGCATGAACTTCAAGTTTTGAGGACATAACATTCTTTAAGAGGAGTAGGTTGTAAACCCCCAAAGTTTTGTGACCAATTAAGCTAAAACCCTAAATTAAAAGGTCAACCGGAAATCCTAAAGTCAACAAAACCCTAGTTAGACGTAACTGTTTCAGCCGGCAATTCCGTGTAAGCAACCATAAGAAAGTAAGTAAGAGAGTATGTAGAATAGTTCGTAATAACATAAGAAAGCTTAAAAATATTAGATTAATTAGATCAAGATTCATTTTGAGCCTAATCGGATATAATTTTCGAAAAGCGTATCCCAAGGCTCAGAATAGTAAAAATATTTCGAATATACTGTTAGACTTGTAAGAATATCAGGTTTTCAAAAATGTTAGTTTATAATTTTTGGTGACTAAAAATATCAAATATCACAATTATACGTATATTTTCTTACTACCGATACTTTAATTGTCATGTCTACTTTACATTACACTATTTATTACTATTCTACACTATTTATCTATCTCTACTTTTTCTTACAACTTAGTCTTACAACCATACCTCTATTTTCTCACAATTTTCATTTCCAATACAACTTCACATCTTTCATATCTTACATTTCATTAACAAAAACATAAAATAAATAAATAAATTTCTCCCCCTCTCTCTCTAACAAGTAGCACCGGTCACACCCCCCTCTCTCCTCAAATTGTTTCATTTTCCATTTACTTAATTAACACAAATTTCCTTCTACTTTTTCCTATAAATATCCCCTCTTCCTTCCATTTCCTTCATACCTTCCATACACAAAAATCATTCTCTCAAAATTTCTCAAAGAGTTCTCTTAAAGTTCTCTCAAGTTTAGTTTTCATAGGTAATACTTCTTTATGTTTCCTTTATGTTCATTTACCTAGTATGAGTATAATGTGTGTTTTCTAAAACCATGAAGGTTAAGAAAGCAGCAATATGTTCATACTTTGTTTTTGTTCATGAAACTTTTTCCTTTATGTTGTTTTTGTATATATTTAACTAAATATATCTATGTAGTTATATATATCTTTTAGAGCATATAAGCTCCTTTTTTTTTTTGCAATTTATTTGCTTTCTTTGCAATTTATTTATTTATCTTGCAACCTATTTACTTTCAAGTTGTTTTAAGACTAGTCTTTCTAGTCTTAGACTTGTCCTCATCAAGTCAAAACAATTTTCTTTTTCTTTTGAGACTAGTCTATTCTTAGTCCCGGGATACCTTGATGAAGTTAAGGCTCCAATACTTGACATATTTCTTTACTGGCTTATTTCTTCAATTTTTATGTCTTTCTTATGTTTTCATAATTTTATGAATTCATATTCATGAACATGCATGAACATATTAATTTGTATCAACAAGATAAAGGATGAAAAGTTTTCTTAAAATAGAAGTCCTTCTCTAGTGATAAATGTTGTTATGAAGGAAGTAATTTTTTCATAAAAACTTAGGAATTTATCTTAACAAGCCTTTTCTAAAAATCTAGAGGAGTTCATTATAAATTTTAAGAACATAAGAATTTTTAAAAATACGTACATACACTTTATAAAGTCATAAAATGGAAAGAAATTCTCGATTAAACAAAAGTTTTACTAAACTTCACTTTTCGTCAACACTAGTTTGACAAATACTAAGAAATTTCCTTTCATAAAAGTAATGATCTTAAGAAATGAGGAAATTATTTCTATAAATATAGAATTATTACTACTTTCAAAAAGTATTAGAAACTAAGCTTAGAAAGTAAAAATCATTCTTTAGAAATTTAAAAAGACTAAGGAAATGAAGTAAAGGAAAAGAAAAATACTCATTTTAAATAACTTGAGATATTTTCTATCATGCTAAGAGGAAATTTACAAAAGTTTTATTTTTTCAAAATCTTTAGAAAACTTTACTTTTACCAAAAATTCATGGTTGAGACAAATTCATTAATTTCATGCATTTGATATGAGTCAATGAATACATATATAAATACATTCCAAAGGTTTTACAGACTATTATAATATCTATTTCTTTGATATGAGTTTTTGTAAAAAGAAGGAAGTAAGTTTTGTGAAATTCGTGGTGAATCTAACCACTACTATTTCGGAGCTCAAATGACTTAGTTTGATGAAAATAGTTTTAGAAATAGATAGATCTTTCCAAGTAGGTAGAAAACGATATATAATATTCGAAATTCCGAGTTAAAATGAGCAAGTTATGGCCATTTTAAGTTGGAACTTTCTTCAAATCCGATTTTACCACACATTGAAGATAGATTTAGAATCTTCAAAGTAGAAATTCTATGAAAGACTCATTTTGGGTATTTCATCTTGTTTAGGTGAAGGAACCGATATCGCTTTCCCGAAAGATTACTTCGATTAGGAGCGATCATCATGGAGTAAGTTAATCCCTTATTAGTTACATTTCCTTGTTTGTGCTTGTAAGTAGTAGCACTAGAAAATAAGGAAAAAGATAAATGAACAAATGTTGTGTGATTTGGATTCATGATTGATTGAATAAAAGCTAAGAATATGGAAAGGGGAATTGATGAATAATTTATGTTTTCTTGCAATGATATGATGAATATTGTTTTGATCACCTTTAACTTGAACTTGACAACAATGGAATAACCCTATAATGAAAAAGATTCATGCATATCATATTTGTAAGTCACATTTATTTTTCACTACTATTCTTCGTGTGAGGAAACGAGGAGTTGTAGTGGTGGCTAGTAGGAGTCGGAAAGTCTACATGGGCAAGTAGGAGCCGGAAAGTCTATAGGGCAAGTAAGAGACAGTAAGTCTACAATTATTGATGGTCGTATTAGCCAGTAACCACCCAACCCCTAACATGGAGGGCGTAAAATCCATGCTACACATAATTTTCGGTTAATTGTGTGTATTTTGTTTGCTCATGTGATTGATGCATTCTCATATGATTGTCTAAATACTTGTGTGTTTTAGTGAAATATTTTGTAGATAGGAGTTATCTCACTAAGCTATAATTGCTTATACCCTTATAGCTTTTTGTTACAGTATGATTACTTGTGGTTGGCACCAAGGAGCTCCTTTTGTCAGGTATGAGCCAAAGTTACTAGGAGTTTTTGGAAGAAGTTTATATGTCTTTAGTTTTGAATATAGACTTCTAAGAAAAATCTCTATAGTAGATTTATGTTATATTTATGTATATTTTGAGGATGGCTTAGTTGATCAAGGCTATTAGAATGGGGGAATGCCCCTAAGAAGTTGGAAGAGACTTTTATTCTAATGAATATTATATGTTTATCTATATACGTTCTTGCATGTTTTTATTATCTTAGAAGCACGCCTAGCACATGATACCAAAGCTCCTGTGTGACTAAGATCGTCATTCACTAGCTTTAATATTACGTGCGACGGACTGCCACGTTTAGGGTACCCTTCGGAGCATGACAAAATTACTTTGAAAATGTCTTCATCATGGTTTACCGGAGTAGACTCAAATGTAAACATCCTACAATGGGTTAAATTACTAAATGAGGCAATTAATTGATGCCACTACAAGTGGAAGCCTCAATTACAAGACTTCGGAAGAAAGCATGCAACTCGTATAAGATATGGTAAGGAACCATTATCAATGTCGTCCGTGAGATTTAAAGATAAGAAGCCAGCTAAGGTGTACGAGTTAGATGTTGTGAATACTTTAGCAACTTAGTTGAGATGTTGTCTAAGAAGCTTGATGGTTTGATGACATCCCAAAACCAACAATTTGCTTTTATGAATTCAAGTTTTGTTAGAAATTCTAAATTTCATGATTGTGACCAAGTATTTTACATGGGAAATGTTAGTAGACCAAGAAATGATTTTTTTTTTAGCAACATATACAATCCATAGTGGAAGTATCGTATGAATTTTAGATGTAACAATTCAAATTGTCAAAATACAAACATGTTACTCCCCAGATTTCAAATACCTCCATCACCTCCCCCTCCGCAAACAAAGCAACCATCTCTTGAGGAGCTCACGGCCTACTTCATTAAGGCTTTAGAAGTTCACCAATAGTAAACCAATGCAGCCTTAAGGAGTTGTGAAGCCTCCATTCATAATTTGGAGAATCAAGTGGGTCAAATTGCCAAGATGTTGTCTAAAAGACCTCAATGATCTTTACTAGGAAATGTTGAGCTAAATCCAAAAGAGCAAGTTAAAGAGGTTACTTTAAGGAGTGAGAAGGAGCTAGAAAGTGAAGTTAAGGATCAAATGAAAGAGAAGAAATCTGAAGTTGAAGTTCAAGTTGAGAAACCGATTAAGAAGAAGGGTAAAGTTAAGGAAGAAGAAACAAAGCCTACTCTACCTTTTAAGGAGTACAAAACCCCATTTCCATATCCGATACAAGATGATGAGCAATATAGGGAGTTTCTTGAGTTATTCAAACAGCTTCATATCAATTTATAATTGGTTGAGGCATGTACAGAGATGTTAAAGTATGCTAAGTTTCGTAAAGAGTTTCTCTCCAATAAGCAAAAGCTGGGGGAGCTTTCCACTGTCACTCTTGATGAAGAATATTTAGTAGTGATCTTGAGTAAATTGCTAAAGAAGGTGAAAGATCCAAGAAGTTTTATTATTCCTTGTCTCATTGGTAATCTACCGATTGAAAGAGCATTAGCTGACTTAGGGGAAGTATTAATCTTATGCCTTAAAAAGTTGGAGTTGGGTGAACTAGAGCCTACTCGAATGAGTCTTCATTTGGCTAATCAGTTTATGCATTTTCCAAGAATAGTAGTGGACATTTTAGTGAAATTCTAAGATTTTATATTTCCAGATGATTTTGCTATTTTAGACAGGGATGAGGATGTAAAGGCTCCTTCGATTTTAGGGAGACCAATTCTTGCTACAGCTGGCGCAATCATTAATGTGAAGGATAGGAAATTGTTTTTAAGAGTTAGCAAAGATGAGATAATAATTAAAATGCTGGTGTTTTCAAACAATCTTTATCCAATGATGATTCTTGCTATGATATTGATTCCCTTGATATTCCTATGTCTAATGATGTGTAGGGATTGCTTCAAAAAGATGCTCTTGAAATTTGTTAATGAAGTAATAGATTAGTTGGGAGCTAACTCAGAGATGAAGTAAGATCCTAGTGTTGAGGAGGTCAACCAAAGCAATATTGGTAGACTTAAGCCATCCATTGAAGAACCCCCTAAGTTAGAGTTGAAGCAACTTCCAAGCTATTTAAAGTATGCTTTTCTTGAGGAAGCTCAAAGTTTTTAGTAAATTTTTTTTAAGTCTTGATTTAGTTCAAGAAAAAGAAGCTTTTAGGAGTTTTTTAAGAGCATAAAAGATCTATTGAATGGAAATTTTCTAATATTAAACGTATTAGTCCCTCATTTTATACTTATAAAATCTTGATGGAGGAAGGTATCAAGCTTATTGTGCAACCACAACTCGATTGAATCTGAATATGAAAGATGTGGTGAAAAAGGAGGTATTGAAGCTTTTAGATGCAGGGCTTATATATCCTATTTTAGACTGTTCATGGGTAAGTCCAGTACAAATTGTTCCAGAGAAGGGTGGTGTGAAAGTTGTGCCTAATGAAAAGAATGATTTAATTCCAATGTGCTCCGTCATCGCTTGGAGAGTTTGTATTGATTATCATAAACTCAATGATGCCACTAAGGACTATTTTCCATTGCCATTCATAGATCAAATGTTAAAAAGATTAACTGGACATACTTTTTCTTGTTTCTTGGATGGAGATATTTCCAAACTCTAATAGCCCTGAAGGATCAAATAAAAAACCACTTTTACTTGACTCTATGGCACATTTACTTATAGGAAGATGCCTTTTGGGCTTTGCAATGCTCCGACTATATTTCAACGATGTATGATGGCTATTTTTGAGGATTTCATTGAGGAAATTATGGAAGTTTTTATAGATGATTTTTCAATTTTCAATGATAAATTTGATGATTGTTTCTAAAATTTGAAAAAGGTTCTCTAGCATTATGAAGAGACAAAACTTGTCATTAGCTGGAAAAGTGTCATTTTATGGGTAAAGAAGGGATAGTTTTTTGCCATAAGATTTTTAGTAAAAGAAATTAAGGTAGACCTGGTGAAGATTGAAGTGATTACTAAGCTTCCACCGCCGAATTCAGTCAAAGCAATTAGGAGTTTCTTAGGTCATGTAGGATTCTATAGAAAATTTATCAAGGATTTCTCCAAGATTGCAAGACCTTTGACAAAACCTCTAGAGAAAGATATTCCATTTGTCTTTGATGATAATTGTTTGGAAGCATGTAATTTGATTAAGGAGAAGCTTACTAAACACTAATAATGGTATTACCAAAAACCATTACCATCAACAAAATTTGGCCAATGCCACAAACTTAAACGTGCTCAAAGCCCCAACAAAATCAATAATGAATACAGCCATGAAGCCATAAAGGAGATACAGGGTAAACCCTTAAAACAAATATGAAGGAAAAGACTCAAAATGATTACAGGTGCAAAGGTTCAAAACGAATATAGATGCAAAGCTTCACAAAGCTTGTTCATTATCAAACAATATAACACGTCCATTACTAGACTACACCTAACACCAAAACATTACTACACCCATGCACCCAAATAAATATGCAAACATTGATCAACTACATAGCCAATAAGTTTTATAAAGATTGGAATTCGTATTATGATGATATTCGTAGGAAAATGGTAATGAAAAAGGCTATGCAAGGTTCTAAAAGATTTAAAAAAGAATGGCACTTGTGGTAAAAGTAGCAAATAAAATAGTTTTCAACATGGTCATCGTGGTTCCTCATAACACAAGATTCCCTTTGATATCCTTTGATCTCCTTCAATTTCCTTAACTTATCAAAAAATACCCTCAGGTAAAAGGAATCATCTAAAAGTACACCAAAATATGAGAATAATAGCTTCTCACATAGAATACCCTTTGGTTTTCGAAGTGTCTTTATGCTTTCTTTAAAATTCCTACAAGAAACGAGTGGGGAAAGCAATGTAAAAGACTCTTTATAGAGGTAAACTAGGGTGTGTTTCTTAGAGGGTAAATTTTTCTTTTAAGGAAGGTGAAGATAGGATAAATGTGGTAAGTAAGGTTTAAGTAAATTACCATTTTTTCCCTTGTTTAATGAATAATTTTTTAGACCTTTCACATAAGGGAATCCAATATATATCATTCATCAATTAATTCGAAACATTATATAGGGAAATGACATATAACTATTAAACTTTCAAATATTACAAATTTCACCTCCAAAAAACTTAATAAATTAATAAATAAACTTTAATGAATTAATTGTATAAAGAACTTTCGTCTAGAAGACACTTATGACCAATGAAGGGGTTTTTTCCACATCAGGGTCAAAGTTTAGAATAGTTATTTAAACTTCTTGGGCTTATTAGAGGACATAACACCATAGTTGTTGGGCTATTATTTTTTTATTTGAACTAATGATCCTAGTCATAAGGAGATACTTAAGAAATTCAAACTCTTAAGCTAAAAATAGATATGTTTTTAGTTGCTTAGATATGATTATTCGATTGCTTACAGGGTTAGTTGTGGAAAATTAAGTGGTTGACACATTATCAGGTTAAATGTTGGTTTTAATAGAGTTTACTGGTATTTTTAAACCTTGTTTTATTGCTACAAATGTGTTAAGATAAATAAACTACGTACTAGACTATCAAAGCATTATTTATGATATTCAAGAAGGTATTTCTCATGTACGTGAAGCTTATAATTAGATGTGTTTCTATATAAGATTTAGATTTAATTTGAAACATTTTTATGAGCTAATTTACTTCAAACTTACAATTCAATCTGTGATTTTATAGATCTATATAGGTATTAGGGACATGGTTATTGCTAGGCTTACCTTTATAAATAGATGTACATGACTTAATATCTTAATTATAGGATAGTTAAGTAAATTTTTTATGCAAACATCATTGTCCAAAAATCAAGACAAAGATGACCATAAAAAAAGTATATTTGCTCAGAGGATTAAGATTGACTAACCATGATTGGGGGATAGGCCTTGATTTACCTCAATCACGATTGATCAACTTAGGACCTAAGGTTGACTAGCTTTCATGGCTTGATGCTTACTATTTAGATTAGGAGAATCACACCATAAGGCATCAATGTTTAAGATTAGGGTCAAATGAGAGATCAATACTTTGAGTGGTTAAAAAAATGTATCAACATTCTAAGTAAGTGATAAATGGATAAAAACTGTATTTGATTAAACACAAGGAGAGAAATAAAATTTGGAATCTTTGTGATTTTTATGGATTTTAAGGCTTTTATGAATTGCAGTGGAAAGAAAAAAAGAATGTGGATAAAATAATTTATGGATATGGCAACACCTAAGGTTAATTTGAACTAGTTTATTTAATTATGACCTAATATAATAGTAGATATTATAATCAAACGAGTTATTTGAATGATCAATTGATATGACATAACAATTGATATATTCAAAGGGTTTAGATATTGAAAAATTCATATTATAACATGATTATACAAATTCTAAGTTTAATATTTGTAAGGTAGATTTACAGTAACTAGTCGATCACGTACAACAAGGGTATTGATCAACCCAAGAGGAGTCTTACGATGATGACATGCGTATAAATGTTGTAGAGAGAGGCATGGAAGGAAAAACATGCAAACGTAATTTTTCAAGCATACGAGTGTGGTAGAAGGTCAAATCAAATTGACTTGATCATTCTTTGCTACATAGATTCTTTGATCTTTCTTGGAAATATTCTAACAAAGTTTCTATGTTACTCTCAATCTTAACAATACATTAAAAGTGTTAAAATGAGAAGAGAAGTCTCTTATTTATAGATGTTGAAGTTGATGCTGGACTTTCGGATCCAAGTCCAATAGGTGAAATTAGAGTATTCTTTTCTTTAGTAATGGGCTACACTTGCAAATGGGCTTATGAGAGTTTGAGGGTTTTCATAATACAAAAAAAGCCCCTTAATTTTTTTAAAATAGCCAATTTTTAATATAACAAGGTGTAAGGCTTATTTTAGTCCATATAAGCCTATTTTAATCAAACAAAGCCCAAATTAGCGATATTTTTGGAGTCTACTTTTCGCATATGCGAAAACCAAGTAAGGTTGAAAGTAGAATAAATCGATCCATCAATTTGTATATTGAGCCTACCAAGTCAAATATCTCTACGACATCCCTTATTGGATCTTGTTTTCTGGACCTAGCCACTAGTCCAAAAGATGGTTTATGACATTAAATTAGGCTCTAAGCCCAATTACCAAAATGACCATTTACAAAATTGTTGCCATAATTAGAGGGATCAATTAGACTATAGTTTTTGGGAAAAGATTTTTATAGAGATTAATTTAGTTCAATAGCAAAAGTTTACTACTAAATAAAATGTTATAATGACGTTTTCATATGAACCTCTAATAAAGCATTAGTGTGATATAATAAAAAATTAACCTTCTTGTAACCAATAATCTATAAAAGACTTAACTCCCGTAAAATGAAATATATATATATCATAAGATCTCATAAGCTATAAAATAATCATGTTTCCTAATAGTGGAAATTAATAACACAAACTAATTAAGTAACCTAAGTAATATAAAATAATAATAACTCCTTAAAAAATAAATAGATAGATTCACTTGTATTCTTTCTCTAGCTATATTATTACTATTTTGTTCTCTCTTATGCATGAGTTGACTTAAGTATTAGAGTAGCTACGGTAGATAATCTTCCAATACATACTAATCGTTTTCTTTTCCTATCCTATAAGCTAAATTTGCAAATTCAAGGCTTTGCAAAGCCCAATTTGCATAAATTGAAGTCTAAAAAATTTCTCAGTCTATTGAAGAAAATCGACTTGGAACAAAAAAAGGAAAAGGCTACATGTCTGTCTCTGTAAGCCCCGGAAAATTTCAGTAAATAATTCCAAATAAACATCGAAAAATAAACTCTAAAAATGACTCCAAATTAAAACCGAACTTTGACTAGTCCTAAATCACGAACGAATCTAGAAATTCTTAATCTTGAGAAAATGAGAATCCTTAAAAATAAAATAAGAACTCAATAGTCTATAAATCCAAAACCACCACGTTTGACAAATTCTATACTTAACTTTGACTTGTAAAATCAGGTAATATAGAACCTAAAAAACAAATTATTAAAAAGTAAATAACGATAAACCTTCGGAAATAAAACACAATTCAAGAATTCCAAAAACTTTTAGAGATATTAAATGCTTACAAAAATAAAATTTAAAATAAATTTCTCGAATTAAATATATTGTATAAACATAAAACATCAGTTTTCAAAATTGGCAAAGATTTAAACCAAAAAATCACTAGGGAATCCTAAGTGGAATACAATAATTTAAGTCCGGCAATTCTCGCGCTCTTAACCCTAGAGGCCGAGGTGTAGTTTAAGTGTGTAGAGTAGCTCATAGTAATATAAGGTCGCTTAAAAATATCAGATTGGTAATTTTTTTACCTATTTTGAACCCATTCGAATGCAGATTTTGAAAAGCGTGCTATTAATCCATTAGAATCGTATTTTCATAAGGATTTCAAAAATATCAGTTTTACAATTTTTCGATAACTAGAAATATCTAACTTTGCAATTATATTCGTATTTCATTACTACCGGTAATTAACTAGTTTTTTGTACTATTCACTACTATTCATTACACAATTTTATTACTCTCATAAACCATAATATTTTTAGATAAATATTTTATATATCATAGAAAATTCTGTTTTTCCAAAATTTAATTCGTTTCGGGTTTTTATGTGGAATCAGTTTCTGTTTAAGACCCGATACAAAAAATAAAATAAATTAATTTAATAATTGGAAAATATTTGAAAAATATTTTTATTTTCATAAAATAATTTTTTATAATTTTTCGGGTTATAAAAATATCATTTATAGCTCATATTCGGGTATTTTGATCATATCGGTAACTTATTTGATAATTCACTAAAATAATTAATTATTTATCTTATTTTAATTATGAAAAATCTACTAAAAAAATTTGGAATACATTTTCTATTTTTTTTTCTTGTTTTTATTTTATTTATTAAGAAAATACTCTTACAAACCCACACCTTTAAGTACACCTTTCACACATCACTTCTTTTTCACTTTAATCTTTCTACACTTCACTCATCACTTCATGGCAGATTTTTGACTTCTTTTTGCCACCTTTTTCCTTTGAATTACTCCAAAAATTGATTAAAATAAACCTCTTTGAATCCTTCTTCAAGAGGCTACACATACCATTAATTACACATTACAATTTCAAGTTAAAAACCAGCCAAATTCCCTCCCTCTCTCCTCCCAACTTTCATGCCAGCTTTAGGGTTTGTATAGGCTGCCATTTATTTTTTTTACTTCATTTCAAGTGTCTTTAAACTCATTCTATCTTTCTCTCTCATTCACACATCAAACCTTTACCATTCCTTACACTTTCCTCTCTATTTTTCCTCTCTTTTCTCTTCATTTTCTCTTATTCTTACAAGAAAAGCTTGTTGCCCCTATTCAATAAATAAACTTCCACTCATATTTTTTCAAGATCCTTTGATAAAACACTTGTCCAAAGCTTCCATAGATGATATAGGTAAAGTATAGTGAGAGCTTCATGCATCAAATGACCTTCTATAAGCTAAAAAGCTAGGGATGATGATGCCATAGTGAAACACTCATCTTATCCATGATTATTCTCTTGTATTATTATTATTTTCTTGCTAAAAGTAGTTATATTTTGTAGATATAACTTTTATGTAACTTTGCTTATGTTTATGTTTAGATCTATGAGTTTATAGTTTACTACCATGGATTTTTTTTTTTTTTTTATATTTATGATCATAGAAAGTGTAGATCTTGGTTTTGAACTTAAACAAAAATGGTGAAATTCGTATCTAGGTAAGACCCATCTTTAAAAACCACTTTCCAAGTGTCAAAATGAATTTTTTACTTGAGATAATGAAGTCTTAATGGGTATATATCATCAAGATTTCATTTTATGATTCAAAGGTGATTTTCAAAGATTATTTTCAAAACAAAACTCTATTTTCGGATCTAGACAAAGGCATAACTTAAAAACATGTTTTCCAAGTCAAAAATGAAGTTTTTTTCAAGATATGGAAGGCTCTTAAGATAGGATACGTAAGGAATGAATTTTCATAAGTTTAGATAGATTTTATCAAAAGATATATCCAAAAATAATTTTATAAATTCGGATCTCAACCAAGACCAATTTTGAAAACCTGTTTTTCAACACCAAAATGAAGGATTTGTCTAAAAAATGAAAGGTTTATGGAATAAGTATTAATAGGAGATTTTTTTTATAAGAAAATGATAGATCTACTAATAGAGATTCTCAAAATAGGAAGAGATTACAAAGTATAAAATTTGAGTTTTATCCTAACTTTGTGAAATTCGGATGGTTTCAAGACCATGCCTTAAAAACTCTTTTATCAACTCCAAAACTTGTGTTTTATATGAAAAATGAAGAGTATAGGTCATAGATATCATCAAGTAAAGATTTTTATTAGTTGAGATGAGATTTGCTAAGAAAAAACATGTAGAACAAGGAATAGAAATAAAGTAGAAAAATTTGAGTTGTTTGTCATTTTAAGAAATTCATAATAATGGAGTAATGATATGAAAACCCTTATTTTTCAAACTCAAAATGAATGTTTTATTAAAGAAATGAAGTCCTTAGTGACTAGGTATGGTTGAGCCTTAATTTTCTAAGTATCAAATGAGTTTGCTTAAAGGAATTACCACAAAAACAATTTTTACAAAATTCGGACTTTGGGATGAACCATATTTAAAAACATGTTTACAATGTATAAAATGAGAATTTTTATTGAAAAAAAAATGCCTTAAGGAATATACATAATGAAGGCTTAATTTTAACAAAAAAAATTAAATTTTATCAAGGAATTTTTTTAAAAACAAGTAGGAATTGTCAAAACTACAAGACTAGCCTTTCTACGATGATTTTTCATAAAGTCTTACAAAGAAAAAGTTTTTTAAAAATTTCTTTTATTCAATATCACCAAGAACATGTATATATATATATCTCTTGATATATCATTTATGATAGTAACTTGTTCATGTTGCATGTATACTTGCTTTGGATAGTAGAAACTTCATGAACTTTCATAAAATCAATTTTCTAAAGTGGTTTTCGCTACTAATCTGAACTGATCAGATCTTTTTGAAGCTTAAAATTTTTCGAAACTTAAATATGATATTAGAATTAGATAGATCTTTCGAATTAGATAGAAATCGGTATATAATTTGCTAAATTCTAAGTTAAAACAACCACGTTATGGCCGTTTTAAGCTAGAATTTCCACGTAGGATGAGAATTACGAATTTTATAGTTTTATTAAATAGTTTGGATTAGTTAAGTGATTAAATAATTATTAGGATATTTTTTTCCTTTTTAGGTGACCCCGAAATCGATGATTCCATACCAACAGATTACTTTTACTAAGAGACCGGTGATCCATTGGCCAAGTGAGTTTTCTTCTTATTTTGTTACCTTGTTTGTGCTTGCAGCTAGTTGTATTAGAATTATAGGAACAAGATAAAAACTGATATGAATAGGGATGGGATAGATGATGAGACTTTGATGTATGTATGCCAAATAATACTAAAGCATATCGAAACCATGATTCAATTGGATAACTGTACTGTTGATATTATTTCTGTTTAGTGTATGATATTGGTTGGTCACTCTAGAAAATGTATGAATAATTTGACCTAAGAAAAATTGGTCATGCATTGCATCAGACATGTTGCATTTGGTAGCATGCTACTCCTACGCAGGTCGATCGATATGGTCCAATGACTTGTTTGGATAATGAGACCCGGTATCAGAGCTCATTCATAAGGAACTAAAGCGCACCGGGGATGCATTCCATGTATGAGCCTAGCCGAGTTGAGTGCTATGAGCCTGGGGGGCTTCAGGGACTAGCAGTGGTCGTGTAGACTTTCAATACCATCCCTAACCTTAGGTACGGAAGGTATAAATCTGTTATGTATATGGGTTCCGGATACCCATACATAATTTTCTGCTCATGTGTTTGTTCATGCATAGCATATGGATGATTTATAACTTGCTTGTTATGGTTCGAAATTAAAGGAACTCTCACTAAGCTAGTGTAGCTTATACCCCAATAGATGTTTGAATAAACAGGTTGACAGGAGAATGCTACGTGGGGACCGAGATGGTTGGAGCCGAGTATGACTTCGGGATTCCGACAGGAAGTAAGAATACTTGAAGATATCAGCTAGGTCTTGTGAATTGCTTTGTAACAGTTTTATGTAGTGAAATCTTTTGATAAATTGTAATTTGAAGTATAGTGAATTGTATTTCCTTTACATTATTACTCAAGTTGTACCAATATAAAATGTATTACTCCAATGTGTCTTCTCCATGTGTTAGACGCCTTGTACATAGTATGGAAGCCTTCGCGTGACTAAGGCGGTCATTCCTAGGCTTTAATATTGTGTACAGCGGACTGCCACGTTTAGGGTACCCTTCGAGACGTGATAGTTTAGTTGGTATCAAAGCGATAAGGTTTTGGGAATTAGGTGGGAAGACTTTAGGAGGATAGAATGTTAAGATACGATCTTAGGAATGGATAGGTAAGTGTTAGATAACCCTTAAGTCAAGAAGAAACTAGATTTAACTCTATGACCCTTAAGGTATGACTTTCAATTATTAAGATTTGAATTCTATCTCGGAGACTTCTAGAAAACATAGAAACAGACATATAGGGAAGGAAGATTGAAAATATTTAAGGGGACGATCGAATCTATTCTAGCAACTGCAAAATACAGGAGTAAGTGACCTTACCTGACTCTTGGTTCAAGCCAATAATAGAAATGGTAGATTACCCTTTGACCTATGAGACCACTAGGTAGGAAGGATTAACTGCATGTTTTCACCGTTTCTCTAAATAAACGAGTTTAAAGAAAATAAAAATTGTAACTCTTTTTCTAAACCATAAGCAACTTGTGTGTAGTATAACTAGGCTAACGTGACCGTTTCGTCTTGTTTCTAGGAGACCACCTGAGGAGAACATGCAACAAGTCATAGACCTTCTAGGATGTTTGGTAGATACACAAAGCTCCTCTTGCAACAAGTGCTTATTAGGAATGTGCTAGTTCAGGTGGAAGGACCCCACCAAGTGACAATGCAAGGAATTAAGACTCCTTCTTCTATGGCTAGTTCAAGCTCTAAAGTCAGGAGGTCTAAGATAACTAGCCTATCTGTTAAGAATGAACCTTTTAAGAGACGTCAGATCCATTGTTGGAAGTGCAAGGAAGGTCATTATCTAAACAATGCCCACAACTGAAGGCAAAGTGTTACCTCTATGGGGATCCCGAGATAAGATTATGGACTGTCCAAGGAACATAACCCTGAAGTGCTTCATCTGCAAACAACCAGGACACCAGGCGAGTGGATGTCCCCAAAAGAATTAACAAGTGGATAGTTACCTTTGTTTAGAAGAAGTCAGTCTCCTAGAAATAGCAATAGATCTCGTGTTGAGCGTTAGGAGCAAATAACTTTTTGAGTAAAAAGAACAAAGAAGTTTTGAAAATGTAAACCAATATTGTGGTTTATCATCTAGTTCATGAATTGACTCCAATGTATGTTTTGCATCCTTTCTTTTAACTTTTGTAAAGGAAGACTTACATCTCAACTATCCACTTGTCAAAACTTAAAATCAACAAAAGCACATTCAAGAATCTTACTTGATGTAGTTTTCTATCTTTTGGCTAGGGGAGTCTTTGTAAGCCCTGGAAAGTTTCAGTAAATAATTCCAAAATAAACATTTAAAAGATAAACTTTGGAAATGACTCCCAATTAAAACCGAACTTCAACTAACCTGAAATCTAAAACAAATCCAGAAATTTCTAAATCTTGATCAAAGAGAAAATCCTTAAAGTAACATAAAAACTTAATCGTTTCCAAATCCAAAGCCACTACGTGTAACAACTCTATGCCTAACCCTGACTGGTAAAATCAGGTAATATAGAACCTAAAAAAAAATTTATTAAACAATAAGTAACGATTAAACCTTCAGCTATAAAACCTAATTTAAGAATTTCGAAAACGTTAAAAGATATAAAATACCTATGAAAATAAAATAATGAATAAATACTCTCAAACTAAATACGTTGTAAAACATCAGCTTCCAAGTTGGCAACAATCTAAACCGGAAAGTCAACCGGAAAACCGAAGCCAACAATTCCCGAGAAACCTTAGTAGATTCAACCCGGCAATCCTATAATCCTACACCAAGGAGTCAGAATATGAGCAAAGAGTGTAGTTTAGGTGGTAATAATAATAGAATGCTTTAAAATACAAGATTAGTGAGTTTTCTATCTATTTCAAACCCGGTTGGGTACAGACTTCGAAAAGCATGCCCCGGGATTCGAAACATTAGATATATGATATTAGTACCATTAGGCTCGTAAATTTATAAGGATTCCAAGTACCTTGGTAGTATTAATTTTGGACTACTTGTAAACCCGGTTTTCTAGTAACCGAGTAAACTCCGTAAATCGAAAACCAAAACCCTAAATAGGATTAGTAAAGCAACCTAGGAACCCTAGGTCCGGCTTTTCTCCGATTTCTATATATAAGAACCTCTATAGAATAATTTAATGCGAATTATTCTTTTAAAGCATATTTCAAACTATAGAAAGTTTTAATTTCAGAAAAATTTCTATTCCGGGCCTTCCCGAGCTCCATTAAGGAAAAGCAAGCCCCAGGACTAGAAACTCAGAAAAATATTTCGAAATATTCATTAGAATCGAAATTTTATAAGGATTTCAAAAATATAAATTTTATAATTTTCCGGGCTATAAAAATTACAGTTATAGCCTTTTTCCCATATTTTCCTTACTATCGGTAAAGTAGATGTCTTGTCTACTATTTACCACTATTCACAAGTACAACCTACACTACACACTACCCATACCCTAGTCTTACATCCTTACAACTACTCATTACATTTTCTTTTCCAAGAAATTTTTGTTTCTTAAATAAATTATCAAATTTAAGAATTTTATTACATGAATTCCAATTTTCAAACAAATTCAACTTCTCCTCTCTCTTTCCCCTCTAATGGCCTGTGCATGAACCCCCTTATTTGCCTCCAAATTGATTCATTTTATCTTCTTTTATTACTTCAAATAAACCCTAGTTTACTTAATATAAATACTCTTTTATTTTCTTTCTCCTTCACTTTTTTCATTTGTTCCAAAAGCTCTCAAAACCCTCCCATATCTTCCCTCTTGCCGTGAGCTTTCTTTCTCCACACACACACACACACAAGCTTCAATCTTCTTCATTTCTTCACAATATCCAACCTTAGGTGATGAATCTTAAGCTCTACTAGCATCTAATCTTGTAATGGCAAGATTATTCATGTGTGTTTTCACTTTAAATCCCCATGAGCAAATGCTAGGGATAAGAAAATACTAATACATGAATATCAAGCCATCAAAAGAGTAGATCTTGTGTTTGATGAGTTTTTGTTGAAGTATCATCATGTTCGTGCATATAAATGTAGAGATTTTGCCTAGAAAATATGTGTTCATGCCTTTAAACTCATTTTCATGCAGTATAAGTAGTAAATCTAGCATTTAGACACTCATATTTTCTTGACATTCATGTTCATATGGATATTTTGTGTTTTCATGCATTAGTGATCATAAAGGTTTAGTCTTGTATATATAAATGTGATAGTTGGTAGATCTTTATGGAGATGAGACAAAGAACTTAAAAAGAAAAGGTTTTGTTAGAAATGTTTAAAAGAAAATTCGTATGATTTTCAAGACCTATTTTAAAAACCCTTGTAACCACCTTGAAACTCATATTTTATATGAAAAATGAAGAGTATAAGTAATAGGTATCATTAAGTAATGATTTTTATAAGTTGAAATGAGTTTGGATATGAGTAATGTGTAAAACAAGTAGTGGAATCAAGATGGAAAATTTTGAGTTAATGTTCAACTTGTAAAATTCTTAACTTTGGATGATGCCTATGTAAAGACCTAGTATTCAAGCTCAAAATGAATTTTTTATGTGTTAAATGAAGTCCTTAGGTAGTCGATATAGTAAAGCCTTAAATTTTGATGCATTATACAAGTTTTCTCAAAGGAAACAAGCAAGAAATGGATTTTTCCAAAATTCGGATTTTTGTGAAAAGCCTATTTGAAAACATACATGCAAAGTGAAAAATATAAGTTTTTATGTGGAAATGAAGGTCTTTGATAGTATAGATGATGAAGACTCATTTTTGTTTAGATAACAAGGAAATTATAAGAATGAAGTCCCGAAACACTAATGAGATGCCAAATTTGGAAATTTTGATTTTCAAGAAGTAGCTATTGTTGGAGTCTTATAAGAATTAGGAGTTCTCAAAGTTTCATTATCAAAAATCATCAAGATCATGCATATTTTGGAATCACCACATGTCATTCATGTTAGGAACTCATTCATATTTTATATACACATGAATCATCAACTAGATACATTTTGATCAAGTGCAAAACAATTTTTCGGAAATGGAAAAGGTTACAGATCAATCTGATCCCTCTGTTTCGTAACCTAAATGTTTTCAAAACTTGAAAATAATATTAGAAATAGATATATCTTTCGAAGTAGATAGAAATCGATATAAAATTTGCGAAATTCGGAGTTAAAATGACCAAGTTATGGCCGTTTTAAGTTGGAACTTCCACAAATAGTGAGAATCACGATTTTGTTTAGTTTTGATACATACTTTGGACTAGTTAAGTGATCAAGTTCTCATTAGGGTATTCCTATTTGGTAAGTGATCTCGAGATCAACGAGTCCCCACCACTCGATTATTACTACTAAGAGATCGACGTACCATGGCCGAGTGAGTATCACTTCCAATTTCAATTATTACTTGTGATTGTAATGATAGCTGCACTAGTTGCTAAGCAAAGACAAAAAAATGAATATGCATGATGGGGTTATTTGGGAATTATATTTGTCTGCTATTGTTGTGTGAAGTTGAATTTAAAGAATATCGAAGTCGGGTGATAAATCATTGTTTGTATAGTAGAATTAGAAATGATTTTCTGCGAGTATTGCTTGATCACTTAAAAGAATTGATTTAAATTGATTATTAGACATCAAAGATAAACTTGAACTCATTCATATTATGATAGGGATGGAGCATTAGCATTTGTTGGTTTTTCGTGATCCATAAAACGAATATGTTGGTTAATCGTGATCCATAAAACAAAAATGTTGGTTAATCGTGATCCATAAAACGAATATGCTGGTTAACCGTGATCCATAAAACGAATATGTTGGTTAATCGTGATCCATAAAACGAATATGTTGGTTAATCGTGATCCATAAAACGAATATATGAGTTGGTTGACTATGAGCCTAAACGGCGTCATATCGCAGGATTCGTTAATCTGCTAACCCGGGATGGAGGGCGCAAGTCCATCCACATATGATTTCCGGCTGGTCATATGTTTGTTAAATTCACGTGTTGATGCATTTCATTTGACTGATTAATCACTTGTTTGAATGTTATGTTTTAATTGCGATATGGAAGTTTTCACTCACTAAGCTAGTGTAGCTTATACCCCAATAGTTTCTTGTTGCAGTATGAATACTTATGGCTATCTCCGAGGAGCCGCTATCATCAGGTATAGCTCTTGGATATTAAAAAGCTTTTGATGAGGCCGGGACCTAGAAGTAGGCATGGGCTTCTAGATGAGATTCCTAAATCGTAGCTGAAGGATAACATAATAGATTTTGAGAGTCTGAGAAATCTTAACATTTTGACGGCGGTATGCCCCTTAGATCATGTAATAGATTAAATTTAATTGTAACTGTTATGATTCACATTTGTGTTGCTATGCATGTCACCTTAAACAATTTCGAAGCAAAGTATGGTCTCTATATGTTGAACGGGAGCCCTACACCCGATGTTCAAACTCATGGGAAGACTAAGGTTGCCTTACTTGAGTTTAAATATCGAGTGTGGCGAACTGTCATGTTTAGGGCACTCTTTGAGGCGTGACAGTCTTCCTGGTTGAACGTTGAGCCAATTTCTTTTTCCTTGGATGTTGAGGAACAGGAGGAACAGAGTCTAAACTATTCTCTGAAAAGGTTTTAGAGGATGCAAGCGGTTCCTCTGAGGACGATTTCTCAACTACTATGGCCGCTTCTTGTTCTTCTTAACTTTTGTAAAGCAAGACTCTACCTTCATGTCTAGGCAAATAATCCTTTCTTTTTGAAGTTCATGAACACATTATTAGAGAAGGACAGTTCAGATTTGAAATTCTACTTACACAACGAATTATATTTGAGGAGAAAGTTAGTGTGCATAATATGAAGTACTTACAAAACACAATTCAAATTTTATGGAATGTGTCCAATGATTTTTTGAAAATATGAAGAATGAGGAAAGCTTGGATAGAGCATGAATAGTACCAGATGATGAATTTGTGCAATTACGGATAATTTCAAGTTCGAATTTTCAGTACAAGATAAACCTACAAGTTGTTAAAGATTTGGATTTATCTTCTGAAGCAGAGAATTCGAAGATTACTTCAAGAATTCAAAATTCAAATTGAGTAAACCGTATGATAAACACGAGCTGATATTTTGAGAATCACGAGCAGATTTCACGCACAAAAATCTGGGACAAGCTTATCCATCTTCTCTTCTAGTCGTTAGAGTAAACAGGAATAAAAAGACAAAAAACAAGACAGAAGCAAGAAGAAGAAGAACAACGTGATAATTACCTTGCAACAGTGATAAAAGCTCCTCATGTGATAAAATGTCAAAAACTACTATTATATTTTTTTCTTGAGCGAATTCTTTTGAGGAAACTTAATTTTTATTCCTCTTGATTTGATCTTGCACTTTTAGTGTGAATTGAGAGTTACAAGTAGGCTTAGTTGATTGATTGATTAAGAGAATCAAGCTCAGTGAATTGTAGCCAAAGAGAATTGGTAAGAACTTCGTGTAACTTTTATTAATTTGATCGGATAGTGGAACACAACCGGTGAGAAATACCGGGACCCTGGCTTGGAGATGGAAGAGAGGATTGACGCTCAAGGCAGAACCTCTATAATTTGACTTTGCACTGTCTACTCCCTTATATCTCTTTAAATTTGTGCAATTTTATTTGTTGTTCATAACTGTGATATATGCTCAGAAGGTTGATCAGAGAGTAACTCACTTATATTTTTTTAATCAAAGAGTTAGTCACAAGGTTTCTGGGAGCAAAAAGTTTTGAATTGATATTTGATTTTTCGTGAGCTTAAGCAAATCGTTTTGATCCGAATTATTATTGAAAGTTTTTATTTGTTAAGTTTATTATTTTAAGAAAGTTTCAAAGTCATTTTAGTTGAATAACCAAGTGGTGTGAAATTTATTCAAATTTTTTAAAAGTAAATTTTATAACCAATTCACCCCCCTCTTGGTTATCTTTTTGGGACCAACAATTGGTATCAGAGCAATGTTTATATATTTTATTTGAGTAATCTTTTCAAATGGATGAAAACAACATTACTATTAACCAAATATTACTATTAACCGAGCTCCATATTTTGATGTAACAAACTATCTATATTGGAAAATGCGCATGTCTACTTATATAAAAGCTAATGACTATGGCTCTTGGCAGGTGATTGCTTTTGGAGATACACAAGTGACATTGACTGATGATGCCAGTTTCACTGATGAGGATACTTTGTCCAAAACTTATATAAAAGCTAAGAATCTCTTACTCACCACGATAGCTCCTTCTGAATTTTATTTAATTTCTTCTTGTGAACTGCAAAAGACATTTAGGATACTTTGTCCAAAACTTATAAAGGAACTAATACTATTAAAGAAACAAAGATAAATTCCTTGTTACAACAATATGAATTGTTCAAAATAAAACCTGATGAGAAAATAAAAGAAGCTTTTAATCGTTTTACTGTTGTGATAAATTATCTAACTTCTCTTGGAAAGAAAATGGATGATTCTGATCTTGTTAGAAAGATACTCAGAATATTGCCAAAGTCATGGATGCTAAAAAGACAGCAATTGAAGAAGCCCAAGACTTGAACAAGTTAACTCTCAATCAACTAAGGGAGAAATTGCTAGCTTATGAATCACATATTAACACAACTGAGGAAGCTCTAAGGCAATAGCATTCAAAGCAAGGAAAGCCACAAGTGATGAAACTGACTCCGATGATGATGACATTGAAGAAAGTGTCGGCATGCTTGCAAGAAGATTAAACAAGTTCTTTAAAGGTAAGAAATTTAATAATTTTAATAAAACTAACAAGTTTAGTGCAGGAAGAAATTATAAAGAAAAGGAGGAAAAGAAAGAAAGAAAAGAGATCGTGTGTTATGAATGCAAACAACCAGGCCACATCAAATATGAGTGTCCAATCTTGAAGAAGAAAATGAAGAAATTCAAGAAGAAAAGCCGTGCTATGATGGTGATGTGGAGTGACCTTGATGCATCAGAGAGTGAATCAGAGGATTCAAGTGAAAATGAAGAGGAAGCCAACTTATGCTTAATGGTAGCATTTGAGGTACATTCTAATTCCGATGAAGAAATAAATGAAAATGATATGTATTCTGAAATAAAAAAATTACTAAAGGCTCTTAAAAGGGCATATCTTAAGATAACTATACTAGAAGTTGAGAATAAAGCTCTAAAGGATGAAAAAGATATTATGCGACAAACCAATAAATTACTCATCGATGAAAACGATTTTTTGAAAAATGACAATGAGAAATTATTTGTCAAAACCAATGTTTTAAAGAAAGAAAATGAAGTTTTGAATACTGAAATCAAGCATTTAAAAAGTCGAGTAGAAGATCTATCTTAATCCATCAAGAACACGTTAAATAAGTTTAATGAGAGTGATAAGAAACTGAATATGCTAATTAGCAATCAAAGATCTTCTTTTATAAAACATGGACTTAGACATGAAACTAGGAATTTGTCTAATAATTTGAAAAAGACGATTTTTGTTAAAGAAAACAAAACTAGAAATGAGCAAGCTGCTGTACAAACTGTTAAGAGTAAGAACAGTAACGACAGAAGATACAACAGAAGGTATGTTCAACAAAGCTATCCTATCAGAAGGTATGTCAGAGGGAACATGTATGCGTATAATGATTATCCAACACAAAATTATTATCAAAGGGAAATCAAAGGTATCATATGTCACGCCCCGAAGGGTACCCTAAACATGGCAGTCCGCCGTACACAATATTAAAGCCTAAGAATGACCACCTCAGTCACGCAAAGGCTTCCATACTATGTACAAGGCGTCTAACACATAAAGGAGACATATCGGAATGATAAGTTTTATGTTGATATAATTGAGTAACAATGTAGAGGAAATACAATCCACTATACTCCAAATACAAAACCCTATACTTCAAAATACAATTCATCAAACTTCAATTACATTCATCCCAAGACTTCATTACATAAAACTATTACAAGGCAAATCATAAGGCTTAGCCAAAAACTTCAAGCATTCTCATATCTTGCCGAAATCTCGAAATCATTTCCAACTCCAACCAATTCGGTCCCCACTTAGCATTCTTGGAATAACCTGCTCATTTAAACAACTATTGGGGTATAAGCTACACTAGCTTAGTGAGAATTCCCTTAATTTCGTACCATAACAAACAAGTTATTAATCAATCATATGCTATGCATAACAAACACGTGAGCAAGCAATTATGCATGGGTAACCGGAACCCACACACAGAACGGATTTACGCCCTCCGTATCTTGGGTTAGGAATGGTATTGAGTCTACACGACCGCATCTAGTCCCCAAGCCCTGGCTCTTAGCACTCGACTCGGCTAGGCTCATCCAAGGATGCATCCACATGCGCCTTAGTACCCGAATGAGCTCTGGCACCGGGCTCGTTATTCAAACGAGGCAACAACGGACCATACCGATCGACCTGCGTAGGAGTAGCACGCTACCAAATGCAATATGTCCGATGCGATGCATGATCAATTTACTTTTTGCTTAGGTCAAAATATTTATACATTCTTTAGAGTGACCAGGCAATATCATACACATAAATAATATGAACATGCAGTTATCCAATCAAATCGTGGTTTCGATATGCTTTAGTATTCCTTGGCATACATTCATCACAGTCTCATCATATATCCCATCCCCATTCATATCGATTTTTATCTTGTTCCTAAAATTCTAATGCGACTAATTACAAGCACAATCAAGGTAACAAAACAAGGAGAAAACTCACTCGCCATTGGATCACCGGTCTTCTAGTAATAATAATCCGGTGGTAGGGAATCGTCGAACTCGGGATAACCTAAAAAGGAAGAAATACTCTAATCAGTATTTCAACTCAAACTAATCCAACGACTTCATACGAACTTATCAAATTCGTAATTCGCGTCCTAAGCGGGAATTCCAACTTAAAACGGCCATAACTTGGTCATTTTAACTCGGAATCTCGCAAATTTTATATCGATTTCTATCTACTTCGGAAGAGCTTTCTAAATATGAAGTTTAAATCAAGTTTTGAAAATATCTAAGCCTCGAAACGAGGGATCAGATCTGTACAGCGGTAACATAGATTCCGAAAATGCGGTTTTCATGAATGCACTTGAGATTCCTAAGTGTAAAATGAAACTAAATGCAATGGTAATGATTTTCCCTATCATGAATGTCATGATATGAACTCTAATGAGCCTAAGTTCTTATAGCTCTTTAGGTTTAAAGAATTTACATAAACTTTTCTTAGAAAACCATTTCATATTAATGTTTAACAAGTGAGTTTACTACACTTAGTCACACCTACATATTACAAGGATTTTCTTTTAGGAAAACTCTATTTTGCTTAAAGAATTTTGACCCTCATATTAGTTATATCCTAAGGCCTTTATTTCTTAAATAAAATCTTCATTTATAAACTTTTAAGTGGGTCCTTTACTAGGGGTTTCCAAAAATCCGAATTTAGAAATCCATTTCAAGTTGATTCCTTTAGAAAAAATATATTTTATACTTAAAACTTTAAGTATTTATTATACCTATACCTAAGGACTTCATTTATTTAAGAAAATACCATTTTTGAAGTTGGAAAAATAGTGTTTTCTAACCCTACATCCATTATTACGAATTTGTCTATGACTTTTAGCTCAAAACTTCTATTGGACTTCATTTCTTGTTTCCAACATTTTCTTTAGAAAAATCTCATTTAGACTCATGAAAAATACTACCAAACATTATCTATTACCCATAGGCTTCATTTCTCTTGTAAAATATATGTTTAGAAGTTGATAAAAGTGTTTTTAACCTAGGTTTCTAAAGTCATCCGAATTTACACAAGTTCATTTCTTGAAAAGTGTTTTCCTTTTTGACTTTATTAACTTATCTAACCTATAGATCTATACTAGGAAGGTTATTTACTAAGACAAAAGCATTAAAGACTATTAATGCACATAAACACAAAATAATGATGAGATCTTAAATGCCTACATGAATATGAGTAAAAAATGATATCTACTATATCAATGCTTAAATAGTTTTGAAAACATAAAAACTATATTTTTACAAAAGATCTTTAGTTCAAAATACTTTTTGATGGATAAACATAAAGCTTTTGGCATGAAAGCTCCTTTAAATGTAGATCTACTTTGTAATGGTTCGGTATTCTTGTTTTGATCTTTCCTTGACCCTAGCAAAAGCTCATGGGGTCCTTTGGTTGGAAATATCCAAGAATCACTTAGCCATAACAAAGATCTATGAGTGGAAGGAGTAAAGTCTACTTACTTGAAGGTAAATGGAAGATGAAAAGAAGAATGGAAGTTGTGTGTTGTGTGTGGGCTTGATAGGTCACGGCAAAGAAGGAAATGGGGAGATAATTTTTGAGAGCTTTTTACTTTGTGGAACTTTGAAAAGTGAAAGAATGAGGAAAGAGAGAGAAAAAGTAGCTTATATATTAAATGGAATTAGGTTAAATGAGACTAAAATAATTTAAAAGAATTTGTAAAATGGAGCTTCATGGGGAGGGTTTCACGCCAATCAATGCATGGGGGAAAGGAAAAAGTTTGATTTTATTTTGTTTTGATTGATTTATCTTTGATGTGTAAGTTATCATAACTTGTAGGGAAAGTTAGGGGACAAAAAGTATTTAGAAAAGAGAGTGATTTGAGTGATGGTAAGAGTTGAATTTGTAGGGTGTGCTAATAGGTAGTATAGGTGGTATAGGTGGTACTTTTTGAATAGTAGTGAATAGTTGACAAGACAATTTAATTTCTGGTAGTAATGAAATACGAATAAGAAAGTTATAACTGTATTTTTCATAAACCGAAAAATTATGAAATTTATATTTTTGTAATCCTTATTTTATTTCGATTCAAATGAGTATTCATATTGAAATTCTAGTTCCGGGGCACGCTTTTCTATAATGGGTCTCGGGATGACCCGGAATTGAAATTTTCTTAAAATCTGATCTTTTCTTGTTTCGAAATAAATCAAGAACTATATTCAAAATTAATTTTTCATAAAAGTTTCTTATTGGAAACCGAGGAAAGCCGGAATTTGGTTTCTAAGTCTTTCTCACAAAGCTTAAACTAAACCATTTAGGGTTTCATTTTCTGGTTTTCGAAGTTTACTTGAATACTAGGAAACCCAGGGTATATAAAAATAATAATAATAATAATAATAAAATTGTGTAATGAAATAAAATGAATAGTGCAAAAGAATAATTAGTTACCGGTAGAAATGAAATACGGTAAAAAATGTTATAACTGTAACTTTTATAACCCAAAAAATTATATAACTGATATATTTAAAAATCTCGTGGAATTACGAGTCTAACGGTACTAATGGTATATTTTCGATATCTCGAGCCTCGGGATATGCTTTTCGAAGTCTGTATCCGAACGGGTTCGAAATAGATCAAAAATTTACCAATCTGATATTTTTATACAAACTTATATTACTACGAACTATTCTACTTATTTAAACTACACCTCGGCCTCTAAGGTTAAGGGCGCTAGATTGCCGGACTTACACTATTATATTCCGGTTAGGGTTTCCGGATGATTTTCCAATTTAGACCTTTGCCAATTTGGAAACTGAGATTTTCTGTTTATACAACGTATTTAGTTTGAGAAATTTATTTTAAATTTTATTTTTATAAGTATTTAACATCTCTCACTGCTTTCGGAAATCTTGAATTGAATTATTATATCCGGAGTATATCGGTAATGTTTACCGGATATGATTTTCTTGAGTTTGAGTCAAGTATCGATTTTTGGAATGATTTTGGGAAATCTTATTTTTATAATTTGCTTTGAAAAAGGATCTTCATAGAGTTTTGCTTTCGAATTTATTTTGCTTTGATTTAAGGTTTTATGAACAATTGGTTAACTTAAGGATTATTAATTTGTTATTTTGTTTCTTGAATTCTTCCTTCTTAAGATTACGAGATTTCAATTTCTAACTCGTTCTATGATTCTTGAGAGTTTGATTTGATCGTTAGGGCTTTATTGTGATTTCATCTCTTAGGATTATTAGTCTGGTCGTTTGGGGAATTTCAAAGTTCTATATTTATTATTGGTAATAAAGTTTTCTTAATCGTGCCAAAGCCTAATTATGGAATTAGCCTTTAGTGATTTCCTGATCCTTCAAATTGTCATGTTATGGATTAACTTGCTTTTTAGCAAATTATCACTGTGTTTTATTTTTATCCCGATTTTTATGAATTATAGATTAGGTAAGCAGTTTATCTTACGTAATGGTTTTTGGACTTAAGGACTTATAGTCCTATTTTATTTTTAGATTTTCTCAAGACTAATGAATTCTTACTTTCGTTTATATTTCAAGACTCGATCAAAGTTCGGTTTTAATTTGGAGTGATTTTTTAGGGTTTATTTTCGAAGTTCATCGTAGAATTATTTACTGAAATTTTCCGGGGCTTACATCATAAACATCCATATACATGTTCATTTTGTAATAGAAAAGGTCACATTGAAAAATATTGTTTCTACAAAAGAAATAAGCTCAGTGCACATCAAGTTAAGAAACAAGATAAGACAAGCTTGACTTATCAAGGACCCAAGTTTGTTTGGGTTCCTAAAAAGGTTTGATCACCTTTTGTTCATTTTTATAGGAACAAGGAGCAAAAATAAAAGGAACATGGTACTTGGACAGTGGATGTTCAGGCCACATGATTGGAGATGCTTCCTTGTTTACTAGCATAACTTGGAAAGAAAAAGGGTATGTGAGATTTGGTGATGACAATCATGGTAAAATAATTGGAACAGGTACAATTGGTCATCCTTCATACATGATTGAAAATGTTTCTTTGGTTAAAGGATTAAAGCATAACCTTTTAAGCATAAGTCAATTTGTGATAAAGGTTATAAAATGAATTTTGAGAAAAACAAATGTTTTTCATATAATACCAATGGAGTTAAAATGATTGACGGATTTAGAAAAAGAAATGTATATCTAATTACACCATCTGATATGAATGTTAAATGTTGCTTTTTGACTATGAATGACAGTATTCATGTATCGCATAAGAAACTAAGCCATGTGAATTTTAATCATTTGGAAAAGTTATCTAAAAATAATATTGTTGTTGGTTTACCCAAAATCAATATAAAGAATGATGTTAAATGTTCAACTTGTTTAAAGAATAAAATGGTCTCAATTTTACCTAAAAGCATAAATTTGATTTCAACAAAAAGATCTCTTGAGCTTTTACATCTTGATCTATTTGGATCTACTAGAACATTAAGTCTAGGAGGAAGTAAATATGGTCTTGTAATAGTTGATAATTTTTCACGATATACATGGGTGTTCTTTTTAAAGCATAAATCAGATACTTTTGAAATCTTTCAAAAATTTGCTAAACAAATACAAAATGAAAAGGGTTTTTCAATTATTTCTTTAAGAATTGACCATAGTACAAAATTTGATAATTCTTTATTTATTTCTTTTTGTGAAGAACATGGAATAAATCATAATTTTTCTGCACCATATACACCTCAGCAGAATGGGGTAGTTGAAAGAAAGAATAGAACAATACTAGAAATGACACGTTCTATATTGAATGAAAGTGGAATAGCTGAATATTTTTGGGCTAAAGCTGTTGCAACTGCTTGTTATATCATGAATAGAGTACATTAGACCTCATACTACAAAAACAATATGAATTATTTCGTGTAGAAAACCATCTGTTTCATATTTTCATGTGTTTGGTTGTACATGCTTTGTGAAAAAAATGCACATAATCTTGGAAAGTTTGATGAAAGGTCAGATGAAGCAATTTTTCTAGGATATTCACAACATATTAAAGCATATCATGTTTTTAACAAAACAACAAAAGTAGTTGAAGAAATCTATCAATGTGCATTTTATTGATGTAAAAGATGATTTTGATGATGATGATGTGCATAATATTTTAATAAAAAATGGCATGAATTCTGAAACAAAAATAGAAAGTAAAACCGAAGAAAAGCAAAAACCTGATACATCAGAAGGTAAGGCAGAAAGTAATATTGGAAAGAGATTTAAAAGCTAACACGTCAGAAGATAGGGCAGAAGGTAACCTAGAATTAAATATTAACAACCATGAAAGTTCAAAAGCATGGAAATAAATCTTCACATCCACCTAGCTTAATTATTGGTGATTTAGAATCTGGAACTAAAACTAGATCTAAATTACAAGATCTTGAAAATCACTTTGCTTTGATATCTGAAATAGAACCAAGTAACATAGAAGAAGGATTAAATAATGAAAATTGGATAAATGTTATGCATGAAGAACTAAATCAATTTCAAAGAAATAATGTTTTGAATTTAGTTTCTAGACCACAAGACAAATCTAGTATAGGAACTAAATGGGTTTATAAGAATAAATTGGATGAAAATGGTAAAATTGTTGGAAATAAAGCAAGACTTGTAGCTAAAGGATATTCTCAAGAAAAAGGAATAGATTACGATGAAACTTATGCACCAGTTGCTAGATTGGAAGCTATAAGATTATTTCTTGCTTATGCATATTATAAAGATTTTAAATTGTTTCAAATGGATGTAAAAAGTGCATTTTTGAATGGTTATCTTAAAGAAGAAGTATATATTGAACAACCACCTAGATTTGAGGATACATTTAAGCTTGATCATGTCTTTAAGTTGAGGAAAGCTTTGTATGGTCTGAAACAAGCACCAAGAGCTTGGTATGAGAGACTTAGCGAATATCTCATATCAAGTGGCTATCAAAGAGAATTTGCAAAGCTTATGCAGGCAAAATTTGAAATGTCCATGATGGGAGAATTAAATTTCTTTTTGGGATTACAAATCAAACAATCAAAGGATGGATTTTTCATTCATCAAGAGGAGTATACCAAACAAATTCTGAAAAAGTTTGAATTTAAGAACTCAAAAGAAGCTGCTACACCAATGAGCTCATCTATAAGGTTAGATATTGATTCTCAAGATAAGAAAGTTAATGAAAAATTATATAGAAGTTTAATTGGTTCTCTTTTGTATTTGACTGCATCTAGAGCAAATATATTGTTTTATGTATGTATTTGTGCAAGATTTCAAAGTAGTCCAACTGAAACATATTTAAAAGCTGTGAAAAAAATTTTCAAGTACATTGCTAATACCGCAAAATTAGGAATCTGGTATCCTAAAAGTGAAAATTTGGAAATTAATTGGATACTCAGATGCTGATTATGCAATATGCAAAATTGATAGAAAAAGCACTTCTAGTACTTGTCAATTCTTAGGAAACAAACTGATTTCTTGGTCTTCTAAGAAACAGAATTCAGTTGCTTTATCTATAGCAGAAGCTGAATATGTTTCAATTGGAAACTATTGTGCGCAAATTCTTTGGATAAAACAAAAATTACAAGATTTTGGATTAAAATATAAAAATATCTCAATTAAATGTGATAATACAAGTGCAATCAATTTAACAAAAAATCTTGTGCATCATTCCAAGACTAAACATATAGAAATTAGGCATCATTTTATAAGGGATCATGTGAATAATAAAAATATTAATATAGAATTTGTTTCTACTGAAAATCAGTATGCTGATATTTTTACTAAACCATTGGATAAAATGAGATTTGAATTTTTAAGAAATGAAATTGGAATATGTAATCCATTTTGAATTAAATTATTTATTCCATAATTTCCATAAAAATTTTAAAATTAAATTGAATTTTTAAAAGTTTAAAATAAATAATTAAAAAAAATGGCAGCAATTTTATTGGGAACATGCAGGTAGTGTCTCTTCATATCCTTCCCAAATGTCTCTCTTCATTTCTTTCTGAGCACTCAAATCAATCTTTTCATTCTCTTTGTTCTTGATCATCTTTTCCCATTCTTGTCTTCAATTTTCTCACATCAAGTCTTCAAGAAAATCTAGTCGCTTAGCATCAAAAGATTTCAAAACAAAACCTATAAAAGGAACAATATCAATTGAGGATGATCCCTCTGATTCGGAAGAAACCCTCGAAACCCTAACTAAAGAAGGCAATATGAGAGAAAAACGATCTAAAATACAACATGATAAAATTTCCCCAGAAAAAGAACAAGAAACGGCCATAGTAGTTGAGAAATTGTCCTCAGAGGAACCACTTGCATCCTCTGAAACCCTCTTAGAGAGTAGTTCAAACTTTGTTCCTCCTGCTCGTCAACCTCCAAGGAAAAGGAAATTGGCTCAATGTTCAACCAGGAAGACTCCCCTAGCCAAAAGACAGAAAACCACATCAAGTAAGATTCTTGAATGTGCTTTTGTTGATTTTAAGTTTTTTAAGGAAAATGGCTTTTATTAGGAAGACTGGCTTAGTCATATGAGATGTCAAAATATCTGTAATATTTCTGGCATGGTTGATGATTGGCTAATACAAGAGTTTTACAAGAATCCGATAGAGTTAGAGGACTCTAAGTTGAAAACGAAGGTGGCTGGGAAAGTTCTTACACTCCGTAGGAAAGATCTAATTGAGTGTTTTGAGATGAAAAATGACAAAGATGACAAAAGGATTTTGCAATTTGAAAAGAAATCTTTGTATAGAGAACTAAATGATGGAGTACGAAATTATGTTGAAAGGGATATCTTTGCCACAGATTTTGAGCTGTTGGTTCAGCTATTACATAAGATTGTAGTTGATTACATTCTACCCAAGAATGGCAATTCAACAACCATTTCAATAGAACAAGCAGTAGTTGTTCTTGCAATGAAAAGAATGTTAAACTTGATATGCCTAGCATGATCTTGAGGCATATGTGGAGGACTATGAATAATAAACCTTATGGCAAACTATTGATGAAATTTTTCAAGTTTAAAAAACTCAGTATACCCAAAGATTTTAAAATTCCCTTTGGTATAAAGAAAATTGGGGAAACAAACTTGAAAAAGATGGGAATCCAAGTGGTTCAAAAGTTCTGGTTTTCTAAGGATGGATCATGATATAGGGATCCTAAGTTTAACAAAGTTAATTTCGACTAGAAAAGTATCCAAGCTATTGCTGAGGGGCTACTATTGTAGTAGACAGTGGGTCAGAAGGTGGAGATTCGAAAAAGGAAAAGGAATAAGTCTCCAAAAAGAATGGGAAGGAGAAAATGCCTAGTAAGGTCAAGAAAAGGCATCATGTTCGAACTGGAGGAAAGTTTGAAATCAAGGAAGGAGGAAGAAATGAAGATGATAGTGACTTAGAGACTGAGTCAGAAGGTGTTGCTTTTGTTAAACCACCTGGAGAATCTTCTCGTTCTTCTCTTCGATCAGCTGTTGTGAAGATCATAGATCAACACTGGATGCGTGAAAAAAAATCTAACAAATTCAATTCTAGATTCTCTATCGGATATTCTTGATCACGAAATACCTTCATCACATGTTCAACCTTCATCTCATGTTTTTCCAGCCTCTCCTATACATCCTTTGAGTCCACAACATCAGACTTCACCCATGAAGGAAGTTGTACCAGAATTCACGTTGATGAACTCACTATCATTCCTTCAACCAACCTGTTAACCTTGCTTCACAACCATCGAAGAGAGACTATGAAGTTATATCATCTGTTCTTAACTTTTTCAAGCAGCAAAGTTTGATTCCACAACAAATTCATCCCACAATTCCTCAAAGGAAAAAGATGTAAGCTCAAAAATCTACCTTGAAGTTTGAATATAAGAAAAAATGATCTGATGTTTTTCTTTTAAGACTTTTTGAAAGACTTCTTTTATCATTTGGTTTGTAATAATTTTAGATACTATGTTTGTTTCGAATTCCTGCTTTGATATGCATATTTTTGTTTTCTTATTATGTCTCTTTTATGATACTAACAAAAAGGGGGGGGGGGGGGGGGGGGGGGGGGGGGGGGGGGGGGGGGAAGGGTAAACAAAATATTTTAAATGAACATGATTGTTATTATGAATGATTGCTACTATTCTGTGAATATATGTTAGATTAAAATAACATGAATTAAGTTATTTTTCTCAAAAAATTTATTATTTTGTTTATGGGGTTTTATTTATCATAAAAAAGGGGAGAATGTTAATTTCTCCATGAGATTTTGATATAACAAAAAGGATTAAATGATTTCTACATATTTGATTAGTGTGCAGATGGTATAAGTAAACTTATATTAGAAAGTATATCAGACGTTGAAAATTTTCATTAAGAACAATTTGTCTATCAGAAGGAACGTTAGAAGGTTAAGGAACAAAAATAACTTACGTAGATTACATCTCATAATTATTTTTCGAAGACCTAGGTCTAATGTTGAGTACAATTTGGTTTACTATCTCAATGTGTTCCACAAAGTCGGTTCAAATCCACATATAAAATTTCGAATATATGTTCTTTTGAAGTTCATGAACACATTATTAGAGAAAGACGTTCAGATTTAAATTCTACTTACACAACGAATTATATTTGAGGAAAGGTAGTGTGCATAATATAAAGTACTTACAAAACACAATCAGAATTTTATGGAATGTGTCCAATGATTTTTGAAATATGAAGAACGAGGAAAGCTTGGATAGAGCATGAACAGTACCAGACGATGAATTTTGCAATTACGGATAATTTCAAGTCAAATTTTTAGTATAGATAAACCTACAAGTTGTTATAGATTTGAATTTATCTTCTGAAGCAGAGAATTCGAAGATTACTTCAAGAATTCAAAATTCAAAATTGAGTAAACCGTATGATAAACGACTAATATTTTGAGAATCACAGCAGATTTCACGCACAAAAATCTGGGACAAGCTTATCGATCTTCTCTTCTAGTCGTTAGAGTGAACAGGAACAAAAAGACCAAAAACAAGATAGAAGCAAGAAGAACAACAACAACGTGATAATTACCTTGCAACAGTGATAAAAGCTCCTTATGTGAAAAACTGTCAAAAACTACTGTTATATTGTTTTCTTGAGCGAATTCTTTCGAGGAAACTTAATTTTCATTCCTCTTGATTTGATCTTACACTTTTAGTGTGAATTGAGAGTTACAAGTAGACTTAGTTGATTGATTGATTAGGAGAATCAAGCTAAGTGAATTATAGCCAAAGAGAATTGGCAAGAACTTCTTGTAACTTTTATTGATTTGATCGGATAGTGGAACATAACTGATGAAGAATATCGAGACCCTGGCTTGGAGCTGAAAGAGAGGATTGACACTCAAGCGGAACTCTATAATTTGACTTACACTCTACACTCCCTTATATCTCTTAAATTTGTGCAATTTATATGTGTTCATAACTGTGATATATGCTCAGAAGGTTCATCAAGAGTAACTTACTTATATTTTCTTAATCAAAGAGTTAGCCAGAAGGTTTCTGGGAGCAAAATTTTTGAATTGATATTTGATTTTTCGTGAGCTTAAGCAAATCATTTTGATCCGAATTATTATTCAAAGTAATAAGTTTATTGTTTTAAGAAAGTTTCAAAGTCATTTTAGTTGAATAACCAAGTGGTGTGAAATTTATTCAAAATTTTTAAAAGTAAATTTTATAACCAATTCACCCCCCTTCTTGGTTATCTTTTTGGGACCAACACCCTTATTACTCAAAAATATATTATTTTTTTATGGTAATGTTTAATTGGGGCTTTGCTTACCAAAGACAAGTTGGCTTCTAGAGGTGTTCCACTACAGCTTTTCATTTGTGTGGTCTTGCTGAAGAATCAATCCAACACATTCTTGATTGTCCATAAAAAAATTTTGTATGGAGATAAATATGTAGAGGCCTCAATGGCTCATTTGAAGATACTTTTTCACCATGTCTGCTTTGATGAGCATAGTTTAACTATTAGTTAGGAGAACAATTGACTCGATGCCTATGGTAATGTAATTCTATTTCCTTATGGGGCACTATAAGGAGGAATAGAAGCGTTCTGTCATGCGAAGGTACCCAATTTATTGGATTACCTTAGCTAGAGCTACAAACTAATGAATTCTAGTCATACTATAGATCTTTCAAGCCAGGTGATCATGGATTGCATTAGTAATGAAGTGCTTGGATGCTATGATGAATATGCATTTTCTCTAATGGTGCTTTCAAAGGTAGTTGTATTTTGCAAGTTCCACTAAAGTATTAGTGGATCATTATGTAATTATTGGTGGATCTGTTAAAAAAATCTTTTCTCATTCCCTATTTAAAGTAGAGATTTGGAGTATTTTTAGTCCATGCATTTAACTAAGATGCATAGACTTAGCAATTACATCGTCTATACTGATTCAAGGGATGCCATAGATTGGATTACTCATGATGATATTCATAATTCCTTTTTACTTTTACCTTATGCTTTGTAGGGAAATGTTTTAGACAACCATAGTGAAGCTCCAGTGGTAGTGATAGGAGATAATATTGTCACCATGCCTTAACCAACATGATTTAGAGTTGACTAGAGGATGAGGTGCTCATATATAAACCTAGTGATATTTTGTACTTTCTACTACCATATGAAGTGCAATGCATGATAGATGGGCCGTCTTCTAAAGTTTTCCTTTATCATGGGGATTACTATGTTTTACCTTTATTAGAAGCCCTCAAATGTTTACTTTTGGAAAACTTATACTTGTGGTTGCTAAACTTTGTTTGCTCCTTTTCAATTAACTAAGGCTTTAGTCACCCCTCCTCCCATCCTTCCCCCCTCCCCTCTCTACACCCAATGCCAAAAAAAAAGGAAAGAAATGGTCGTTGGAATGGATCTTTAAATCCCTTAATTTGTAGGTGATTATTAATGTGTAATCAAATGTTTTCTATACTTAGTTTGATAGAATAATTTTTTATTTTCTAGGAAAAAAAAAAGGAAAAGGAAAATGCTTTCTTTTCAATACGGTAAGTACAAAAAGAAGTTATTAATTTAATTAGCTAATGTGTTTTTTTTTGTCCATCATAAATAAAAATATTCGAAAAGAAAAATAGAAATTTTTAAACAATTAAAAAGCAATCTATATATTTAATTAGTTCCCATAGCATTTATTATAAAGTGCCTCATTTTTATTAATTGCATTTTAATAAGAATGTAATGGAATTACTATTAAGAAATGAAATAAATGTGTATAGGATTTTTATTTCTTTTTTTTTTATTTAAATGAAGGTATTATGTGGAAAAGATAATTTATGATTGAATTGTGATTTATAGGATTGAGTAAAGAACAACTATTTTTTTTTTTTTTAAATAGAGATTTCTTATAGAATTACTATTATACTGAACTAAAATCGTAATAACTCTTCATAAAAATGAAATACATTAAATTACTATTATAGTAAAGTAAATAAGCAGCTATAATTTTATTAACATGTTTACATTGAGATATATGTTTCTTTAACCCTTTCCTTTTTTTCTTTTTTTTTCCCAATTCTTTTACCATTTTGAATATATAAAAAAAAAAGAAAGAAATTATAACTATATATAGCTCAAATCATGAATTATATTGATTCGGACTAAACAAAGTAGGCTTCTGTAAGGGGGAAATTTTTGATGGTTTTTCTTGGAGTAGTAAAAAAAGCAAACCAAAATATAATGCTCCGAAACTTCGCTCATCGAGGTATTGTTTGCTTTAGTCATACACTTCATGGTTTTATCCTTTGGATTGTTCTACTTAGCGCAAGCTTAACTTTGGAGGTTCGATAAACTCTAAGCCATTATACCAAAAGGTGTCTCTGTTATTAAAGTTCTAGCATACTCCCTATTTATAAAACTGAATCCCGTCGGTTTCGTTACATAAGTCTAGAACCACCCCAAGCAGGGAGGATACTCTTCTACTTCGGATTGGTGAACTGCTTTGATACCACCTAATAGAGATCTAAGGGGGTCAGAAATTTCTTCCTTCCAGGAATTAGGATTATTTGATCCTTTTAGGGTTTTCACAAATAAAATTGAGAAAAAAGGATATGAATGAAATCATAAGCCGATAAAATACGCGAATTGCAAAATCAAACTAGTTTGCAATAAAAATTGTAATTTGATAGAATTCCATAACTTATAAAACCAATCACAGCGTTAAAAGAATCTATAATTCAATCAATGAAATTGAATAAAGAAGCTAGAAACTCTCAATATTCATTAAAAAAAAAAATTATCGCAATAACATGCAATTCAAGTTCTTATCTCAAGAACTCACAAAACTCTCGCAAAGGAGAAGACTCTCACTAGAGAAATATCATAAAACTTTTTTCAAGTAAAGGAAAAAGACTATATATAAACTACCAAGGAAATCCTAAAGACATAAAAACAAATATAACTTTGTGAACAAATAAGCTAGCAGCTTAACAGCAAAGGCCGGTGGTTTTAGATATAAACACTAGTGGCTTTGGAAACGATTTTACAAACTTTAAATCTATGATGTTTCTATGCTGGTTAAAGGTTGGTAATGCAAATGGGGTACACCAGCACCATAGGAGGAAAAGCCAGTAGGTTTGAATCGGCATACAAGTTCCTATAGGTTTTGAAAGCTATTATCTTTGGTATTGAAGCCACTTGATTTGTATTGTCTCCTTGTTTAAGCCTTGATACCCCATTTTTTAATCGATTTTGACTAAATTCATTTGATGCTCGATCCTTTCTTGAAGTCATATTAAGTTGCCCTTGATGCATTCGCATCATTCTCCCCTTCTTGGAAAAGATTCAACCTCGATTTTGTTGTAATTCTGAGAACTTTTAAGGTGATTTCTTTCTTGTCTTGGAAGACCTACAAGGAAACAAAAACAAATTCCTTTGACCTTTAGCCTGAACATATTTAAATCTCTCCCACTTATCATTATCTAAGGTCATTAGAAGAAATAGGAAAACCTATCCATCTTTTTGGATCTTGTAAGTATTCTAATATCCATCATAGACAACTCGTCTATCATACTACCATGGTCTACCCAACAACACTTGTGTATAATCCATAGGAGCTACATTACATGTTATAATATCAATATAATCTCCTATAGCAATGGGCACTTATGTTTGTTTATGAATGTGTAGAATATCTAGAGAATTCAACCATCGAAGGTTGTATGACTTTGGATGTGGTTTCACTTGTAACTGCATTCGCTTCACAAAATCTTGTGAAATCACATTAGCTCAACTACCTTCATCAAAAACCAATTGATAAACCTTCTCCTACACCACACATCGAGATTGAAATAGATTCTCTCAATGACATGAGTTGTCTTAAACCTGCAAATGAGAAGAAATAGCAGAAACAACAATCTTTTCTTCCTCATATTGCACCACAGGAATTTCAATAGTTTTCTTGATGGGTGCATGGTTAATAGATCGAGAGTAGATCCACTTGTGATGCCACCTGGACCTGCTTCAAGGATTCAGGCCAAAAGATTCAAGGAAGCACTCAACGGGTTGATTCAAGAGGTTTTAGAAGAGGAGATGCATTTACACACCATCCAAGATGAACTAAAAGTGATCAACATCATCAAGGCGAGCTCGAGAATGGATCAAGACTTGTTGCATGCGAATAAGCATAGGTTAGCCCCTCGCCACAGGCTTTGAATCAAGCATCGTCATCCTTTAAGAAATTAGCTAGAGTTGAAAACGCTGTCATCGTGCGGCGTTTACCCTACACCGGCCCTGCACCGCTGATGTTCATCGTCTATATGCCCACGTAGAAGCTAAGCCATCGATGTTCCTGTCGGCATTGGAATCCTGGAAGTTTTCGGGCTTTTTTTTCTTAATGTGTATTTTGTTTTTTAGGCTACTAGCATACATCCTTTTCAAGGGGAAGGGAATGATGGAGACATGTTTAGTAGACCGAGAGAGTAGATCAATTATGATGCCACCTAGACCTACTTCAAGGATCGGGTCAAATGATTTGGAAGCACTCAACGGGTTGATTCAAGAGGTTCTAAAGGACGAGATGCATTTACACACCATCTAAGATGAACCAAAAGTGATCAAAATCATCAAAGTGAGCTCAGGAATGGATCAAGACTTGTTGCATGTGAACAGGCCTAAGCTGGCCCCCCTACGTCACCAGCTTTGAATCAAGCACTGCTGGCCTTTAAGAAATTAGCTAGCATTGAAAATGCTGTCATAGTGTGGCGTTCACCCTACACTAGCCTTACGCCGCCGATGTTCATCGTCTATGCCGTCGGTGTAGAAGCTAGGTCGTCAGCATTCCCGCTGGCATTGGAATCCTGGAAGTTCTCGGCGTTATTTTCCAAATGTATATTTTGTTTGTTGGCTGCCAGTGTACTTTTATAGGCTACCAGCATACTTTATATGACTCGAGCTTCAAGGACTCAGGACAAAAGATTCAAGGAAGCATTTACTGGGTTGATTCAAGAGGTTTTAGAGGAGCATATGCATTTACACACCATCCAAGATGAACGAAAAGTGATCAACATCATCAAGGTAAGCTCGGGAATGGATCAAGACTTGTTGCATGTGAACAGGCCAAGGCTAACCCCTACGCCGCCAACTTTGTGTTAAGCACCACTGGCCTTCAAGAAATCGACCAGTGTAGAAAACGCTTTCATCCTGTGGTGTTTCCCTACACAGGCCCATGCTGTGGGTGTTCATCGTCTATGCCACTAGCATAGAAGCTAGGCCATTGGCATTCCCGTCGGCATTAGAATCTTGGAAGCTCTCGGCTTTATTTTCTAAATGTGCATTTTGTTTGTAGGCTACAACTATTATACGACTTTTTTTTTTTTTTTGTCTTTAGTTTTCCTTTGCATAGTTATATATGCCCTTTGGTTTATAAAAACAATATAGAATATCTTTGAATGAAAATAGAGAATTTCTCTTTGGTTCTTGATAGAACTATTCTAAACTTATCGGATCTAATATGTGGCATTCATTCTTTAACTTATCAATTGAATTCTTCACCTTCAATTATGGTATCTATGACTTATACCAAGGTTCTTGCCTCCATATAGGCAATGGGTCGCGGTTTCCATATGAACGGACAATCTTGAGAATTGAATCCAGATAGATTGATATCGGGTTTCGTCATATAATGGCGTGGTTCATATGATTTCTCCTCTTCCATCTTCCCATCATCACCATCTACCTTCACCTCTTCAACAATCAAAATCTTTGCTTCTTCTTTCTTAAGTGAATTTTCATTAGTGATCTCAACCTTTTCAACCTTCTTGTCAGTAAATATTGCAACTTTTGGTCCAACCCTAACAGCTTTTACTTTGGACTTTTCTTTCTTCTTAGATGCCTTTTTGGAACTAAACTTCTCTAGCCAATCATCTATAGTTTTCATCATTTGATTTTATCTCAATTTATAGCTCGTACCTCACATTGTCTACGAGATTCATCACAAAAATTTCTCCTATTATTTCTTTGAATATGCCTTAGTTTATCTTATATCTCAAACCACAATTATAAAAATTTGATGCATGATAATGATACAATTCTTCTTCAAGATGATTTTTCTAATAATAAGAAGATCTTGACATATTTTCAACAAAACAAAATCCTAAATTCTCAAATCACCACAACTACAATTTACTCACAACTACTAATTCAAATCAACTGCAGCCATAAACTCAATCCCTAAATCCAAAACAAAATTAAAATGATAAGATGACCTACCGAATCGAAGTGTGCCAAATCACAAGCTCTGATACCACCTAATAGAGATCCAATAAGGTTAGAAATTTCTTCCCTCTAGGAATTAGGGTTCTTTGATCTTTTTAGGGTTTTCACAAGTAAAATTAAGAAACGTAAAGGATATGAATGAAATCATAATTCGATAAAATACGTGAATCACAAAATCAAACTGGTTCGCAATAAGAATTGTAATTCGATAGAATTCCACGAATTACCGAACCAATCACAGCGTTAAAAGAATCTATAATTCAATCGACGAAAATGAATAAAGAAGTTAGAAACTCTAAAAAAAAAAAAACATTGCAATAACATGTAATTCAAGTTCTTATCTCAAGAACTCACAAATCTCTCACTAGAGAAATATCATAAAACTTCTGTTTTTTCAAGCAAAGGAGAAAGACTATATATAAATTATCACGGGAAACCCTAAAAACATAAAAAACAGATATAACTTTTCAAACAAATAAGCTGGTAGCTTAACAATAAAGGCTAGTGGCTTTGGATATGAATGCTGGTGGCTTTAGCGATGGCTTTACAAACTTTGAATATGTGATGTTTCTACGCTGGCTACAAGCCTGTAGTACAAATGGGATACATCGGCAGTGTAGGAGGAAAAGCCAGTAGCTTTGAATCAGCGTACAGGTTCCTGCAGGTTTTGATAGCTTCTACTTTTTTGTGTTGAAGCCACTTGATCTGCATTGTCTCCTCGTTTAAGCCTCAATACCCCATTTTTAAATCAAGTTTGACCAAAGTCATTTGATGCTCAATATTTACCTAAAGTCGAAGTAAGTTGCTCTTGATGCGTTCGCATCATCACCTGTAATATCTAAGAACTCCATCTATCGATGTATCATCCGTTTTGGTCACACACCACACGATTTTGTCCTTTAATACTAGTACTTCACAAAAGGTCAATCATCCTAGGATTGCTCTATCCAAAGCATGCTTAACTTTGGAATTTTGGTGAACTCCAAGTTATTAAAACAAAAAGTACCTCAGTGATTAGAGTTTTATCATCTATATTTGAGGAGTATTACATAATCCATCACATAGTTTATGATTTCATTTTATGTTATTTTTATTTTTTGTCCGAAAAGGTTCAGATAGTTAAATTGAAACATCCCTACTAGACAGGTGGTTGGTCCATCAATTTTTTTTCACGAATGGGACAATAGGGCCTAGCTCAAATCCTATTTGTAAAATAGTTAATAGAAAGAATCTCATAAAAAAAAAAAAAAAAAAAATTGATATCTAGGCCACCATGTTTTAAGCAAAGTTGAAAGGGTTTTCGGTTGAGGTAATATTATTTTTTACCATAATAACATTAATCATAGAAAACTTATGAAGTGGACCAATAAGGAATGAGTTCAGTGAGGAATGAATCGATGAGGAAACCGTTATTCCTTTAGTACCTTTTCGCCTTCTTTCAAATATTACTTTGTTCTTAAAAAGCTGTCCATGATGGCCCTACCATAATCTTTCTTTCTTGGATATACGGTGGGAAAAGTTTGGGTTGCGCTCCTTTCTCTGACTGAAGATCACGAATTCACGATACATAATAAACATTGATTTAAGGAGGAAAATGGTATTGTTTTCACATCTTCTGAGGTATGAGGCACATAAAATTTGATCTAGTAACTATAGTCAATCTCGGTGAGGGATGTAAAGTTCAAGTGGATTATTGTGACAATCGTTCTTGGTTAATAATCAGTGGTTTCTAATTAATATGTCTTAGGGTGAATAAATCAAATTTAATTTTGAGGCTATATTAAATTTGTATACTATATTGTATATTGGGCGGAGATTGTCTAGTATTTTATGATCCAAAATGATAAATCGTATTGTACCCATTTGACAAGCTCATAAGTATGGATTTTGGGATTTTTTTTTTCTTATTGAGGAAAAAGAAATGGTATAAAATAATCATAAATAATCCTTTTTAAGTGAAATTGGATCTTTAGATTCTAGTAGTTGATTAAACAGTAAAACAGAGAGTACGGTAAATATTTAAAGCTACAGCAAGGAAAAAGGGAAAAAAAAAAAAGCTAAGGGTACAAAATTTTCGGTCTACATATAAATATAATTGTGTGCAACCCATTAGCTTTTTCTTTTTATCTTTCCTCGTCTTATCCTAATAAGGGTCAAAAAGGAATGCCCGTGCTTGGGTCTGTAAAATGGAAAGGAAGTCTTGATCATTAGTTCAATCATGTATGAAATGGACCTTGGCCAATCCCGCATAAATTAACAAATTAGGGTTTGGCTATAATCTCTTGTGTATAGGGAAAAAAAAAGAAAACGGAAAATTATACCTTGGCAGTCTCTTTAGATATGGGCAAAGGTGGGACGCTCCAATGACCCTACCATGAACTACCCCATAAAGATAATGTCCCAACCCATGCCATAGGTTAATTTTATTTGCAGGGGTAGGCATGGTTCCGTAAATCAATCCATGACTCTATTTTTTGAGTTGAACTAAAATAATCGGTTTTTAAAAATCTCAAACCTAAATCAGTCCATTATTAACAATTAACTACCTTAATAGTCAACCATTTCTTTCGGTTAATATTTTTAGTTTGTGGTTTTAAACCATTTAACATAATAGTTAGTTAAAAGTTGCCATTAATCATATTTTCAATTGATCCATAAAAGTTAAGTTAAACTCATTTGTTTCATAATTACATATCAAAATTGTAGATTAACAAGTTAAACATTACAATTACATTTAAAAATTGCAAATCAACAAGTTAAATAACTATAAAACAACAACAAATTGGGAACTACAATACAATATTACATAAGTTAAAACTATAGTCTCTCCTTTTTTTGTCAAATTATAACACAACAACAACATAATAATTAAAATACAAATGTGTAACTATTGGTTTTTCATAGTTACAAACTGAAATCAAAACAATAAATAAATAAATGATCATAAACTAAAATCGATGGATTGTTGACCATATTTTTCGAATTGGTCTTTCTGTTTTATTGGTTTTTTTGCCTGCCCCTATCTGTTTGTACATTTGAGTCCTTTCCACAAAGACATTGCTTTATAAGGGCATGCAACATGATAATAATAATAACAACAACAACAACAAACAGCAACAACAAAAAAAGAAAGAGAGGAAAAAGAAAACAAATAGAAAGAATACAAACTCAACAATTCTCTTTCTTTCACATGAAGGCACAAGCCAATTATGTGACACGTCTCTTCTCACAAGGGTTTTTCCATATTTTCTTCCCTTCTTCTTCAATATGTTTTCATGTTTTTCATTTTTCATGTATTCAATTTTCACAAATACTCTATAGTGTAAATATTGTAACAAACATTTCTAGCTTCTCTTTTTTATATTGGTGATACATGTATCTTCTTTCTTTAGATCTTGAGGTGTTTAATTAGGTAATTAATATCATAATTGCCTTCTCTCGGTCAATATTTTTTTTTCTTTTGCAAACCCTAGTGCAAAGGTAGGCAGTCACATAGCTGTTACTCTCTTCTAAATATTTTTCCATTGTTTACCACAATAATCTAGCAAATTTATCACTACTTCTTAATAGTCATAGATCTACTACTTTTGATATCAAATCCAAGTTGTAATATAATATGTCCATCATCATCAATGATCTTGATGGTTTGAAAACCGTGGAGATAGAGCAAATATTATTCAGCCGATAGCTTTTAAAATAAGCATATTGTTTTATCTATTTGTTGTTGTTTTTTTTTTCACCTTTTTCCACCTCTAGTAGGATTGCGTTATCCTTTTATGAGATCCAATCTACTTGCCAGTTCATTGGATTTTATTTGTAAAGTCAATTCTCTTAAGGATTTAACACCATTAATATTAAAACATTATTCCCATATGGATCTTGAATATAATAATAATCACATGGATATAGTAAGAAAATAAATTTTGTAGACCTTGTGCAAAATATGACATGATGGAGATCTTTCTTTTTTTTAATCTTTGATAAAACCGATTTCTCTTCCTCAACCTTCCTTTTCGTAGCAGATGGCTTGATAGATAAAAATTAACTACTTACAATCTTGGATGGAGAGAGGACCAGTTTATATACATATATATAATTGAATCTGGTACGTCCATCAAGTACTTATCTTAACGGTCAAGATTTGACATATTAGTAAATATAAGAAACCTAGACTAAAACTAGTATGAGCTAATTTAAATATAGGCCAAGACATCAGGCCATATTTCTTACATTCTCTCACTTGGCCAGATGTTCCATCATTACATTTAATAGTATAACATAAGGCTAGCAAAAGTCAAATCTTTAAAACCATCAGTTATCATAAGCACCTTTACACAACAAACCATGTAATAAGGATTATGGAGCGGTCATACATTATATAATCGCATACTCCCTTCCATATATCACTACATTAAGGCTTTATCATGTTAGGTTCATAAGTTGTATATAAATAACATACAGTCCACATACTTATTATAAAGACACATAATTTTCTTATTCAAACAATAAAGCATGCACAAATATATGAATAAGAAGACTTAAAATATCATAAACATATCATTATTGAGATCTAGAGTGTTATAACATCATCATCAAACATCAATACAATCAAGACCAATTCTATGTACATGTTCTTTAAATGTTTTTGGCTATAATCCCTTAGTTAAAAGATCTGCAATCATGAGATCCGTTCTAATATGTTCAATACACACACCCTTTGTTTTTGAATTTCCTCTTTAACAACAAAGTACTTTAATTTTATGTGTTTTGCTCCTTTGGAATATTTGTCATTTTTAGAGAAGAAAATTGCTGCAGAGTTATCATAATAAATTTTCAGCAGCTTGCTTATGGTTTGACAACTTCAAGACCTGAAATAAAATTCTGCAGCCATTATGCGTGAATTAGAGCCTCATAACAAGCTACAAATTCTGCTTCCATAGTAGATCAAGCAATGACAGACTGTTTGACACTTTTCCAGGATATTGCTCCTCCAGCTAATAGGAATAAATAACCAAACGTTGATTTCCTACTGTTAACACATTTAGCAAAATCTGAATCTGAATATCCAATCACTTCTAAACGATTAAACCTCTTATAAGTAAGCATGTAGTTTTTCGTTCCTTATAGATATCTCAACACTTTCTTTACGGCCTTCCAATGGTCAATATCGGGATTACTTTGGTATCTACCCAGCATTCCTACTACAAATCTGATGTCGGGTCTCGTACATGTCTATAAGTATATCAAATTGCCTACAACAGATGCATATGGAATTGATTGCATTCCCTTACGTTCCACATCATTTTTTGGACATTGCATTAGACTAAACTTATCTCCCTTTTGAATAGGGACTATTCCTGCTGAGCACTTACTCATATTGAATTTCTCAAGAATTTTCTCGATATAAGTTTTCTGAGACAATTCTATCAATCCTTCAGACGTATTAGGAAATATTGAAATTCCAATCACATAGGATGCCTCACCCATATCTTTCATTTCAAAATTCTTAAAAAGAAATTCTTTAGTCTTATGCAATAAACCTAAATCATTAGCAGCAAGTAAAATATCATCAACACATAGAACCAAAAATATAAACTTACTCCCACTAATCTTCCCGTAGATACACCAATCAATAATGATTTCTTCAAAACTGAAAGATGTGATGGTATTATTAAACTTAATATACCATTGCCCGGAAGCTTGTTTAAGTCTATATATTGATTTATTTAATTTACACACCATACTTTCTTTTCCCTCCATCGAAAAACTTTTAGGTTGATCCATATAAACTTCCCCTTCAAGATCCCTATTAGAAAGGCTGTTTTCATATCCATTTGATGTAGCTCTAAATCAAAATGAGCCACTAAAGCCAAAATTATTCTCAATGAATCTTTCTTTGAGATGAGTGAAAAAGTCTCTTTATAATCAATGCCATTTTTCTGAGTATAACCTTTGCAACAAGTTTAGCTTTATATCGTTCAACATTACCTTTTGAGTAGCGCTTGGTCTTAAAGACCCATTTATACCCAACTCGTTTAGAACCTTCTAGCAAGTCTACAAGATCCCAGACATTGTTTTGAACCATTGATTTCAACTCCTCTTTCATAGCATCAATCCATTTTTCAGACTCATCACTTATTATGGCTTGTGAAAATGAAACAGGATCATTATCAATGCCACAATCAAATTCAGACTCTTGCAAATAAACCATATAATCATCAGAGATAGTTGACCTTCTAACCCTTACATGTTTATATAAAGCTATTCCAACTGGTTCATTTACATTAGCTGGTGGTAAGTTAAGTTCTTCATGTGGTACCACTTCATTATCCAAATGTTGTTCTTGATTATTTTGTTCTTCTATTATAGGAACAACATTTGGCATGATTATGGATTTAGGAACATTCAGGTGTAATTGAACATTTATCCTTATTTCATTAATATCCACAACTCTATTTTCAGTACTCCACTAAACTCTTTCTCTAAAAATTGGCATTGGTCTCTATAATTCTAGAACTATGGTTTGGACAGTAAAACCTATACCCTTTGGATTTCTCTGGATAACCAATTATAGTATCCACTATTGTTCGAGAATCCAATTTCTTTTCATATGGATTATAAACCCGTGCTTCCATAGGACAACCCTAAACATGCAGGTTTCTCAAACTAGGTTTCCTTGCTATTCACAACTCTAAAGGAGTTTTAGGAACTGCTTTACTAGGGACCCTGTTCAACAGATTATCATCAGTTTTAAGTGCATACATCCATAAACTTTTAGGTAATGTAGAATTACTCATTGCTCTTACCATATTCATTAATGTCTATTTCGCCTTTCTGCTATACCATTTTGTTGATATGTGTCTGGCATAGTATTTTGTGCACATATGCCATGATTTTGAAGGAATTTTGCAAAGGACCAGGACATGTCCTATTCATCATACTTTCCGTAATATTCGCACTCTATCAAACCTTATTATTTTTCATTTCTATCTAATTGCCACTCAACTTCCTTTACAAACATCTCAAGGCATTTATAGCTTAAGATTTTTCATGCAGCAAATATGCATAGCCAAAACATGAAAAATCATCTATGAAGGTGATGAAGCACTTTTCTTCATTAAAAGACGAAGTGTCAAAAGGTCCACATATATCAGTGTATATTATCTCAAGAAGTTGGTTGCTTCTTGTGGCTCCTTTTTTATGATGTGTGGTTTGCTTACCCTTAATGTAATCCATACATAAACCAAGATCAATAAAATCTAGATTATGTAGAATCTCATTCTTTACTAATCTTTGAAGCCTTTCTTTGGATATGTGACCCAAACGTCTATGCCATAAGTAAGCTGAGTTTTCATATGCCAAACTACGTTTCATTCCAATATTATGATCAATAGTAAATAGGGATTCAGAAAAGACATCATCAAGTTTCAATATATATAAACCATCCACAAGCATTACATTACCAATGAAAAAATCATCCTTAAATAAATTAAAACAGCCATGTCCAACCTTAAAAGTATATCCACTAACATCAAGCCTAGAAATAGAAACTAAATTTCTAGAAATTGAAGGTATATAGAGAGTATTCATTAGATCCAAGTGATGGCCAGTATCTAATGTAAGCATGTCAGTCCTTACACCTTCAATCGAGGCCTTCATTCAGCTCCCCATAAACAGAAAGTTGTTAGTTTGGCTTATGGTTTGGATTATAAGAAATCCCTACATAATATTAGATCCATGAGTAGTGGCACCAGAATCAAACCACCAATTATTAGAAGGAGCTTTAGATAAATTTGATTCATAGCATACAGATACATAATGTATATCTTTCTTTTCGAACCAAGCCTTACGTTTGGAACAATCCTTTTGATAATGTCCTTCTTACAGAAGTGACATTTTCTCCTTTGGCCCTTCTTTTCATCATCAGCATTCTGTGATGCTTTAGCATGTCTTTCTTCTTAAATTTCTTGGCCTTTGGTTGGAGTTTCTTTCTAGCCTTGACCCACTAAGCTGACAGGATGAACTCCTTGCTTTTTCCATCTCACTTCCTCCTGAATAAGCATATTGGACAGTTCATTGACATTCTATTATCCTTCATTGTGTTATAGTTCATATGAAACGGTCCATATTCAGTAGGTACCGAATTAATGATGAATTGCACTAAGAAGGAGTCTCTAACCATTCCCAAGACCTTAAGTTTTGTTGCAATATTAGTCATATCAAGGACATGTTGGTGCATACTCTTTGACCCATCAAACTTCATGGTCGTGAGTTCAAGCATAAGTGTCCCTGCAAGTGACTTATTGGCGGAATGAAACTTATCTTTCGCAAGCTTAAGAAAATATTTATCATTCTAATTTTCAATTGTTGGAAGAGTAAACTTAATGTTGCTGGCAATTGTCATTCGCATGAAGTTTAAACTTAATCTATTAGACCTTGCCCATGCCTTATGGCATGCCTTTTGAGCTTATGTACTATTTTCAGTAAGGTCAGCAACTTTTCCTTTAACAAGGCCAAGTTAAGATCCAAAGCACCTAAGTGGAAAGTGACTTGTTCCTTCCATTCAAAGAAATTTAAACCAGTGAACAAAGTAACGACAGAAACTTGAGAGTGAAGATTGACTATACTTCAATTATGTATAAACATTCATTGATTAACAGATTCAGTCAAAAGGTACATAAAATATTATTGGTTTCCTCTGGGTAAACACAATAACATATATCTTCATCATATAACTGAATGACAATAAAACTTAACGAAGTAATTAAACACATACCATCTTGAATACATATAACACCTTTAGACACATATATGTACTAGACAAATGAATGCTAATTTTTTTCTTTTTATTTATTAATTATAGAAGATCAACTTACCTTTGGGTAAATCCTTAATTTCTATCATTATATAAACTTTACATAATAGGCATTACAAGTTATTATTTTAAATTATATGACTATAACATTTAATTAATTTGGTCACTTTGGTGACTAACAAATTAATATTAACTTAATGCCATATAACTAGAATATTATTATTATTATTTATTTATTTATTTAATACTTTATGCAAACAAAATGTAACATTATAGTTCATAAAATTCATTACAAACAAAGCATGATATTTGTAATATTATAAACAAACATAATATTATGAAATAAAAAATAAACATAATAATTATGTTTAAGAGCAAAACATAATGTTCATTTTATTAATGAAACATGATGATATTTATTCAATGCCAAAACATAAAAATCCATTACTTTTAGTCCATCCACGGAATTCACAATGCAAGAAAGGACCACAATGGAAAATAAATATATATTATTTAGACGGAAGATTTTTCGAACCGAATTCAATGCGATAGTCGATATGAGAATTCAAAGTTAAAGAAACTAAAATTCCTCCACAAAAAATCTAAATCATAACAGCAATTACATTGCCTTGAACCAAAAGTCAATCGGCCTGAGCGAAAAAAACAATCAATTAGATATTATACCAACGACAACAGAATCGATTTTATTCGTTATTTAATTGATTTCTTATTGTAATTTAAACAAAAATCGAATTAAAAAACGATGGATTTAATTATATATCATTATAAACCCTAATTTATAATGAGTGTATCATAACATTAATCTAAGAATTATTATTTATTTTATCATGTTGTTGTAATACCACATGTAAACTCAATTCTCTTAAGGAGTCAACACCATTACTATTAAAACATAATTCCCATACATATCTTGAATATAATAATAATCACTTGGATATAGTAAGAAAATAAAATTTGCATACCTTGGGCGAAATACGACATAATGGAGATTTTTCTTGTTTTCAATCTTTGATAAAACTTATTTCTCTTCCTTAACCCTCTTTTTTGTAGCAGATGGCTTAATAGATAAAAATTAATTGCTTACAATCTTGGGTAGAGAGAGGACCAGTTTATATACATATATATATAATTGAATCTGGTATGTCCATCAAGTACCTATCTTAATGGTTAAGATTTGACATATTATTAAATATAAGAAACCCTAGACCAAAAATGATATGAGCTAATTTAAATATGGGTCAGGACATCAGGCCATCTTTCTTACATTATTCTCTTAGGAGAATTTTTATGTTGCATGTATATGTTAAACATTTTAACTATAGAAGAAATATGCACGTTTATATGGTTGGGTCATTGTACTCTTAACTCTTTATTTGTTGTTTTTCTTGAATCGATCATTGTAATTGGTGTAGTTTCTTTCGAGTGAAGAAATTCATCTTTACAAGCAAAAAAAAAAAAAAAGTAGGTAATTAGTATCAAGTAAAACATGAGGGTCATGAATCGGGCAGAAAAAGAAGTCAACTCCTTTAATCCAATGTTGCTATTGTTGTTGTTGTTGTTGTTGTTGTTGTTGTTTGTATTGGTTAGTATAGAAATTAGCATCATCCTAGTCTTCCATGAATCATTTTCCACTCACTTGCTTAACATTTGTACCATTTTAAAAAAGACTTGACTATGTCAAAATTTGATTGAGTGGTTGGACATAAGCAAAACTAAGGAAAAATGATTCATGAAAAGACATAACAATGATTGCTAATATCTAAATAATATTGATAATGCTAGATAAAGCAACTATAATAATGATTTTAATACATATTTAACTCAAAAAATTGACCATTCATTTTCGCAAAATTTAAAGTGCACTATTATGTTGGAATTGAAATTAGTAGAACATCAAAGTCATTGTCTTCCTTATCTATCTCCAATTCTTGATCTTTATGTTTTAGTTAATGTTAATCGTCGTATGGTGGGATGTTATAGCTGGTCAATAACGTGGAATAAGAGTGTTGCTCGACATGAGACAAGTTCTAAACTGATGACACATATACAGATGCTATAAAAAGAGGCATGAGAGGCGGAACAAACAAACTTGATCTCTCAAGCGCACGAGTAAGACAAAAGATCAAGTAGACTCAATTGTTCTTGACTCATTCTTCGCTAAATAGATGCTTTGATCTTTCGTAGAGATATTTCAATAGAGTTTTTTGCATTGCTCTCAACTTTTGCAACACGCAAAATGTCCTCAAATGAGAAGAGAAGTCTACTATTTGTAAATTTTGAAAGCTGATAATAACTGTTGCATCATTTTAAGGAACCAATGGTTCAAATTGAAGCTTTTTTTCCTTTAGTAGTGGCTGGGCTTACAAATGGTTTGAAGAGAGTTTAGGGGTTTTTATAATATAAAGCCTATTATTCTTCTAAAATAGCCCCTTTTTAATATAAAAGGGCTTGAGGCTTATATAATTCTATATAAATCCTATTTTAGAAAATCGAATAAGGTTGGAACAAAATGAACCGATCCAACAAATCATGTTCTAAACTATAAAGCTAAATCTCCCTATAATATTCCTTATTGGACTCATTCTCTACTAAACCCTACCACTAACCTAAAAGGTGGTTCATGGCATCAAATTAAGCTCCAAACCTAATTATCGAATTGATCCTCTACATTTTGCCTTTTAACCAAAAGCTTCTTTAGCAAAGTCAAGGGGATTTTCAACATTTCATCAAGCGAAGGTCTTCTTCGAATATGTTGTAGAACTTTCATGACAAGTTGCATTTTTCATCAAACCATATATAATATTGTTGTTAAAAGAATGGAAGATAAAAGCATAGCAGTAAAAAATGGCAGATGTTGTGAAGGTGATGCGTAGCTTTGGAGTGAAGCTTACTCATGTGATATTGTTTTGACATCTTAAGTTTTCCTTACCAGGAAAAAAAATTAATGGTTTCAAAAAAGACGAAATAATAATTATATCAAACTAACACATGGTAGCAATGACACATAAAAGGACACTAATGGTCACTGCAATATAACTTGTAAAGGTACTTGTAAAATATTACATTGTATGAAAAATATTAACATTACCAACAGTAACATATATATCATAGTGACTATGTTTTTTTTTTTATTTCTTATTATTTTATGTAATGTTAATAGTATTATCTTATTTATTTTTAGTATGTTATAAAGGGTGTAGTACTTCGGAGTATGAACTTTTTTGCCTAAATAATGAAGGAATTGTTTATTATATATTTGAATGAAATAATACTAACTAAATAATTTTCAATTTGTATATGATATAAGCTCAAAATTATGACATAAGGGAAATTGCAAAACACATTAAAAATCTAAATTCTATGAATAAATGAGTAACTCTATCATACAAGGTACCTACTAAAAGCCTTCTCGATCAAGTAGGTTTTGAATCGGTATTAAGAGTTAGTGAGTAGATTCTAAGTATAAAATTATCAAAACCTGTTTCCATAGAGTAGGGTACACCCACCCTAGAACCTGTACTCTACTATATATAGGGTACAGGTTATAAGATACTTTGTACCCGTCTTCTAAAAATTGTATAAAATGATATTAACAATAAAATAGATCATCTATTTTTACTATCTTTTAACATCAATATTATTTTAAGGCGGTAACACATCTTTATATAAATATTTAATTTCTTTTTTTTTTCCTTGTGTCAATTATTCAACTTTGTTGTATTATTTTACATTTCATACTACTAACTTTTATTTTAATATTTTCTTCATTTTGAAGAGACAACTTCTATTAATGAAAACATATTGGATATTAATTGAGCAAAATATAAGTTGCATTATGAAGACTAAAATTAGATACGTGGATGTTTTAATACCTTACCTTTTGGATATTAATTACAGAGAAAAGTTGCATTATAAAAGTTTTTCAGTTGTTTTATATTATAATATATGTTTTTCAGTTGTAACTTGTATATTTCAAATTTTATAATACCTTTTAGACTCACATAATCAAATTCTCAATATTATGGAATTTGTGAAATTGAGAAATTACTTTTAGATTTCTTTCCACACTCCACACATAATTTTGCTATAATAAATATTTAAAAATAAGGTGATTTTTCATGTTACATATATAAAACTATATGTACTATAAAAATCTTAAATTTTAGAAAGAAAAAAAATTAAAGATTTTATAGGGTACAAGATACAAAATAGACATAAAATGGTATAAGATAGGTTTCAAGTACAAAATTCTTATAGAGTAGGATATGAATAAAGTCTCACATTTCATCCATCCTGTACCTGCTTATCTCTATTAAATACTATAAAGCTGACTCGTAAAAATAGACAAGTCTAAAGATCATCACGAAACCAATCTCGACTCTGGTGTTTTTCTTAGCCTGCAAGTGATTGGTTTTTAGCAAGTCTAATTAAGTTGGCATACTATGTCTATGTTTAGCTATGCCATATAAGGTTGCTTCCCAAAAGTTTGGGTACATGGCTTTCCTCCCTAAAGGATATACGTTTTTCTATGGTATTAAAAGAGATCATAAAGAAGTACTATAAAATAAGAGGATAAAAGTTAGAATATAATCATTAAAGAAGATTAAGAGATCGTTAGTTATTAATAGAAGTAATGAGCCTAGATTTCTAAAGAGGAACCTAATCCAAGCAGGCAACATAGAACAAAATTACGGGACCATTCATTCCTTTACTCCAGCTTCGTTCAATGATCACTAAAGATTCCAAAGCTACCTATTTTTGGTATTTTTACAACTTTTTCATTTATAGTCTTTTAAATTATTTTCATTTTTTAATGTCTGTTTAATTTTTTAAAACCATTAAATTTATGACTAGTAAGTAACAAGGAAGTAAAACGGGCGTCTACACTCACCAATATGAATTAATGTGCTGAAGACTATGACATTCTTCCCCTTTAAATCAACCTTTACTAGTAAAGTGCTATACATCACGGTCTAAGGGTTGAAGGATTGGTGGGAGTGTTTAACTCGAACATATAGTATTGCAAGTGTTATCAATAGGATTGTTTGTTCAAGGAGTAAGTTAATTTTGAAAGCAAGCCTGACTTTCCATGGGCAAACTAGTTAGGAGCTGATGCGGCCCCCCATGAGGCCATGACAGACTGAAACTAGTTGAAACAATTGAGCCTTCCACATATACAAAAGACTACGGTAAGGCTACAATGATACTCCTTGTGAGAATGTTGGGCTTAGAACGAAATTGGGAAATTAGGACGATAGAAGGTTGCCTCACTATCCAAAATAACAATAAATGATGATATGAGGGATAATTGAGCGCCACATGGGTACTTTAGGAGGACCCTCCCATCCCATGATACTATACATTTTCTTTAGCAATATAGATATCTGTATGTATATATATATATATATATGTATTTATTGTCATAAGCATAAACTATTTTTTAAAGGAAAAAGTATATTTTTAGTGTTAATATTTGATCTTTTTTTATGTGGTGTACTTCTTGAGAATAGCAGATAGAAATTAGAGCTTTTTACAATTTTTACGACGAGTAATCAACATACCTCCAGGAAGCAGCAAGTAGAACCTAGAATTTCGCATAATTTTATAAAGTGGTTTGTGAGTTATATCTGTTTTGGAATGAGCCATAGGAGTTCTATGTATAGTATATATGACTTTATCCAGATTAGGAATGTCAAGATTTCACATAAAAAAATTCTCTATTGATAGGTAATTCCATATATAATTATCTTGAATAATATGATTACACTGATTTAATTGATATTTTTGAAATCCCTACTTGAAATATATTTCTTACTTCTCATTTTTAATATTTTTGTTACAAGACATATAATCCAACCATACTCAAATGACAAAACTACCAATTTTTGGTACTTTTCCAACTTTTCAATTTTTTGTCTTTTAAAGTATTTTCATTCTTTCAATCTTTTTTAATTTTTAAAACTATTAAACTCTTACTAGTGAGTTATAAATGAGCGAAAATGCGTCCAATATGAATTAATGAGCTAAATACTATGACATGATCCGCCTTCAATTCAACCTTTATTACTAAAGTGCTATACACATTCCTTAGCAATATAGATATATGTATGTAGACATATGCATTTTTTTTATCATAAGCATAAACCATTAAAATGTTGATAAAAAGAAAATATGCAAAAAATAAATAAATAAATTGTGGATAATCATTAAAAAGTTGTTCATATCACCCTGTAATCTTGGAGTGGTAAAAATAGACATTAAAAAGGAATGGAGTTTCATTTCACCACTAGCATAGGTAAATGCCCCCACCTTAAGGTGATCTGCAACCCACCAAGAATGGTGGGCAACTGAGGCTTTTAGAGAAAAAAAGAAAAAAGAATAGATATTTAATCTTGTCATAAATTGATCACATAACCTGATCAAGTTTTCTTTTTATTTTCTTTATCTCTTTTATTTTTATTTTTTTCAAATATCTAACATGGCTTGGCCATCGATATGCTTATAATGATAGATAGCCACCTTAATAAGCCATTTGTCACCCACCCTTTTTATTTATAGTCATTTTGACCATCTAAAGTAAGAGGGTGGTCAAGAGCCACCTTTGGAAGCCCTCTAACCTCTTTGTAGCCTTTTTTTCAATAAGTGCTTTTTAAGATTTTTCTAAATTTTTATTGTTTTAATCAATTTTAAAGTTTGTCTTAATTTGAATATTTTATTTATTTAAACCAATAATATTTTACCAACCAAACCGTACTACATATTCAAAAAATTAACAAAGTAACAGGGAGTTTGTAAATTGTTGAAAAATATTGAGGAATTAAGTTGGAAAAGAAAACATTAAAACTCATAAAAATAAAATTGAAATGTTGAGGCTCAAACATTTAATTTTTTCTATTTTAAATTGGCAGGTCTGCCAACCTGCTAAAATTTTCTAGATAAAAGAAAAGAAATTATCATTATAAAATAGTGATATTAAACCTTGTAAGCTGTTGTCTACGTATGACCTGTGTAGTTTGATTTTTGACCAAAAATAATAGATGAAAAGTAAGATTTTTATAATTGGTTGGAATAAGTTCAAACAAAATATAAATATCTAAAGTCAATTAAAGATTTATCACGGTCAACCCTAAATATGTGATTAAGAAAAATACAATGAGAAAAGTCTTTCTTCAAAAGTTTTGTCCGTTGCGATTTTGAAAGTTTGTATCCATAAACTTATGGTTAGGATTTATACAAAGTTTCCTTCACAGTGTCCTTATTTAATTAATCAGGTTGATGTAATCAAAATCTTTTACTCTTTTCCTAGATTTCTTCTCAAGGTTCTTGCTGAAGAAAAAGCATTTTTTGAATTTCTTCAGATATAAAAAAAAAAAAGGGCTTCCATTTTGAACTTGATTCATTCAGTTTTATATCATCCTCTCGTTTCTTCGATTAGTAGGCAAGGTATGCTCACGTTTCTTGACTTTTTTTTTTTTTCTCTTTTTTTTTTCATTTTTACGTCTACAAAAAAAAAATATATATATATATATATACATATATATATATACGTATATACTTAATGCAAGTTAACATGCCAACCCAAACCATAGTGGGTTGGTTGAGTTGGTTCACTTAACTCACGAGTTATACAGAACGAGCTAAGATGAATTATATGGATTGAAATTTTTTGCCGATTTTCCTTTTTTCAAGCTCAATGAGTTGACCCCGTAGCTCACCTGGCTTGCACACCTTTGATCAAATCCTCCCACGTAGGGGTAACAAACGTCTTCTATAACAAATCCTATAGAAGGAATGCCGTAACCCCATATAAGGGAATTGCAAAAAATAGAAAGGAAAAAATATCACATATATATAATAAAAAATATTTATTCAAAAATCTATTGTTAAATCAATATCTGTATATATTACGATCGTTTTGAATTTACTATATTTGTGGAAGTTAGACGTATTATGGTTCAATATGATTTAAGCTAATTGATTGTATATGAAAACTCCTAATACAAGTAACGCCATGGGTGGATAATAATAGATGTGTAAATAATATAAGAAATATCAAATTTGGTACTTCAACTTTACTTGAAAATTTAATTCATGTCTAAATTTTAAAATGGTCAATTTAATATCTATTCAACTTTTTATGATTGTTTTTATATTTTTAACAAAATTTACTTTGTTTGCAGATATAGGAAAACGTAGTATATTATTAAATTTTTATTGTGTAAAGAATTTATAGCAAATAATAGTGAGTAATAAAGATAGCCATAAAAGCTTTGATTAGATACTAAATTTACCATATTAAAGTCCACATGGTAGATTAAATTTTATGCAAAATTCAAATATCAACTTTAATATCTTTTCAGATATTATATATGAATCGCAAAAGCTCAGTAAAAGGCATATAAATGAAATCTTATAGTAACTGGCTACAAGAAATGAATTGGGTTACTAGTAATTGCACAAAAGAACCCCCATACTGTAAAATAAAGTCACACTCTAGCTGGAGCCTATTGGAATTTGGGGTTATAATTTTGATGAATTGGCTATTTGTTCATTTTGACGTTATTCTGGTTAGAAACTCCATGGCTAACAATATATATATATATATATATATATATAATAAAGAACTACTTTTTGGCGTACACGTGCCACTGGCAACGGTAAGGGTATGTAAAAGTTAATGCTATACAACACCAAGCAGCCCCCGCTCCTCTCAGATGTGTACACAAAATCTAGTAATTCAAAGGTATCCGCACTTCACTATTTTAGCTTAGCATACTTTTGGACTTTAGTATGTTCCGGTTCAGCATGTCCCAGGTATGAAAGGAGGGCAAAAGAGAGGGAATATGAACAGTTCCAATTGCAACATTTCTATAAGTAGCATGAGATGAGAAACCCATTAACCACTACCTATCATACCATTTTGTAAAATCACTCAACCAACTTTTAACCTAAAAATAGCATAAACATTGATTAGAAAAAGACCCCTTTGAACAAATGGAAGATCAATGTGGCTGGCAATATTGCTGTCAAGAAGAGGTATGAGTTGTAACACCTAATTAAAGACATTATGTGCCTATGTTTTTCCTCGTTTCTCTAATCTTCTTGACATTATTCGTATTGTTGTCTTCAACTTATGTTAGTATGTTTTTCAGGGCATGGAAGAGCTAAAACAAGCCATCTTGTATACAACATTGGAGCTAGAGACAACGATTGTTTCAGCCAAAGAGGAAATTTCTAGAAAGGAAGTGGAAATCTTCCATCTCAAAGATGTCTTGGGCAGGACCATTAAAGAGAAAGATGAAGTTCAATCACAATACAAAAATTTGTTCCTAGAGAAGTTGATGTTGCAACAAATGCTGAAACAAAAAGAGCGTCTCCAACAGCAGCCACAAGTGTATCGAAGTTCCCACCAAAATTTGGCCCCTAGAAGCCAATCCTCAAGAAGTGAAGATGAAGCAGCAATTGGTAGTTCTGACTCTAACAAAAACTCAGCTTCCTCATGTAGTTGTGAGGAGTGCATGATGGTAACACCGGAAGAAAACTCAACTCCAAGGGAAACTCCAATGCCTCAGGTGAACCCAGAACTGATGGCTCGGAAACCATTACCCGAGAAAGGAAAGCTGCTACAGGCAGTGATGGAAGCAGGGCCACTCCTTCAGACCCTTCTCTTGGCGGGGCCACTTCCTCAGTGGCAGCACCCCCCTCCCCAACTTGACTCCACTCAGATTCCACCAGTCTCAATTTCCACTAAGCCAATTCATCAAATTCCTTGCAACAGTGACAGCATTAATGGTATTTTCACTTAAAAATGCGTTTGGAATCAATTGAAGCCCCGGAATCTCCCTCCTCCAAGCGAATTAAGATTCCATTAAGTTGACTCTAGGAAAAAAAAAAAAAAAAAACATTATTAACCGCATATTTTTAAAGTGCGTCCATCATTTTGATTTTATTTTAGGAAGGAAAGAAAATTTCCCTTTGATAGGGAGGTAGCCACTTAGGTATCAAGTTTAAAAGGTTGAGAAATCCTCAGTTGCTTTACATTGCTTAACTTTTCTAATTTCTAGCAAGTTTAATATAAAGCTACTAATGTGTATTATGTAGTAGTGTTGTACTAATCTTATGTGTACATATCTTATTTGTAATGTGTGGCATGATTATCCAAATTCAATTTGGAATCTAATATTGTATTGGCTCTAGGGATGTGGCGATATAAAGATATAGTAATTTAATTAAAGATAAATATCTTGTATTAATGCTGTCCCCCTCTTCTTGCTTTTTTGCTTTTATATTACTAAAGTAAGATAATAATGATGGCAAGTGTGGTTATGACAAGCAATCATATATCTTCTTAGAGATTTTTTATTTACATGAAGCATACCTAATAGCCATGTTCGGTGACTGCCATTAAAAGTGCATCTAAATGGACTTCACTAACATGATTGATTCATTTTTTGGAAGTAGACCATCTAGGGAAAAGATTTCATAGAAAGTGGCATACGCCTTGCTATTCTACCAATGGCAAACTCACACATGTCTATTTCAAGGAAGGTGATAGGTTTTCGGTGGCTTAAAATCCAAAGATATTTTCGGACATAATCCAAACCTAACCAATCTTTCCATAATCCAAGTCCACCTATTGGGGATCCCATTTCGGTGCCAACCCAAGATATGCTGATTGGTCACCAAACAATTAATAAGCATTACTTTCCTTTTTTGCTGAAAAGAAGATAAATAAATAAAAAAGAAAAACTCAAATAGAACAATATTATATATTTATAATTGGTTCGCAAGAATAAACCTAGTGAAATTGGAAAAACCAAACAGAACATTTATAGAAATAAAGTTTATCCTTCACCTTTTACTTTGACAATTAGTGATTCTACATTAACAGCAAAGAGCAAATCAAGTGCTCAAGCATACAAGAGGTAGCCGACTGCCATTCAAGAGTCTAGCAGGAGCTCTTATCTTCTAATAATTAGCAAACATACACATATGCTTTCTTCACAAGTTCCAAACATCCATAAGCAGAACAACAAAATAACATTTCTACAGCATTGAAAGAGTGTGCTTTACTCATTAGCATATCTGCCACCGAATTCCCTACGCAATGTAAGAAATTCTTGATGATTCTAGAGAATTAAATGGTTTTTGGCCTTTGTGCCTAATTACAAACTTAGTTTAACTCTTTAAGTTAAGCGATAGACTTTGATGAGTCAAGTTCATAGACCTAGGATGATTAGGGAGATTTCGTATGCTTGCCTCGAGTTCTTAACATTTTCCAAAAAACTCATGTACTCAGAGAAGATCAAGCACACCATTAGCTTTCAATGCGATCTGAAGGACAATGTTAATGGGTAAACTCTATAAATATCTAGAACTCTTAATCATTTGACACGAATGAAAATTTGAGAAAAAGTTTTGTCATGCAATTAGATTACCTTCACAAGAAGATCCAATAAAGTTTAGAGAAGCACTTTTACAACTTTTTAAGAATTGTGGGTTTTATATTTTTTCCAGAAGGCACTAGTATGCTTAAGCTCCGTGAGATTACTTGTTTCTCTTCCCTACCTCTCACTCTTAATCATCCCTTATATCTGCTTCTAAGTCACTTCTCTGAAGCTACGCATAGTGCGAGACTAATACTACACATGTGACCATTGCCATTGGACCCCCTCTACAATATTTTGTCAACTCCACTAAGGAAAGATGTAGTTAACAACTTGACAATGACACATGCAAGGCATAGAACACCTAGCTTTACTAGTAATATTAACCAAGAAGATGAAACTAATCTTAAAGCCATGAAACATATAGCTCCACCATTCTAAAGATTTTAATCAAAATTATTGATAAGGAATATTTAGCCCTAGCCTAGTAAGCCTAACATCGATTTAATGAGCTAGTAGACCCATGAAGGGACTTATAAATGCTTGGGCCAAGAAGCTCCATAAGGGCTTTGGCTTAACAATGACCTCTCTACATGGCAAGGATCGTGCCCTCACAATTCACTATAATCTCCTCGAAGGAATAAGTCCATGCTCGGCTATGTCCATTCCATATAAGGACCAAATCAGGTCCAAGGTTACTTACCTCGTATAAGCTCTCTAGCTTATGTGGAACATCCCGTGGGCCCTTAATTACGATATGATCAAAGACTATGAATAGACCATCACCTCTGAAGGTATAGGTATGTTGATCTTATCTGATATCTTATAGCGTCTTACTCTTTTGAGCCTACCAATTAACTTAAGCATTGGAGTGGCTACATCAATCAACCCACTAGTGCTCCACTAATTGTGCATTATATATGCAGGTCTAGCATGCTCCATCATTACCTATACCAAAGAATCACCACCTTCAACAATAGTAATGACACAAGTCAAGAGAGTGAATCTAATACCATGCAAAGGATGCACACAATTCAGGAGAACACCAAGATAACAAATCAATTCATTGCCATGTTTGTTGAATTTATGCCTAACATATATGCTTTGCTTGTCAAGTAACTAAGGCTGTACAAAAAAAAAATCGACCGAACTATAAACCGCATCGGACCAAACCAAACCTAAATTTCGATTCTTTTTTGAAATGGTTCGGTTTGCGATTCGGTTCAGCGAAGAGTAAATGGTTCGCGATTTGGTTCGAGACCTGAATCAAACCGTATGCTTCAAACTGAACTGAACTGAACTGTTTTACATATTTTTTTAAATTAAACATATTATTTTTACTCTTAATTATTTCATTAAAAATTAATTGTTTTTAAAATTTGCAACTCAAATATGTACCATTCATGAGAATAAAATTATATTTGTCATATTATGTTTTAATTGTATTCTAACCAATGAATTTCTTTTCCCTTTATCTTACTAATACTATTACTTAGTTACTTATTGATTTATATAAAAATTTGTGTCTTATATTGGGATAAAGTCTAGTATATCATTATAGTTCAAAATAATTATAAAAAAAGACAAGTCACGATTATAATTTTATAATGGATGAAATCCCTCCTTTCTATAAATTTAAATGTTTATTTGATAAATGGTTAATTTTAAATATTATTGTTTATATTTGCATTGGTGGTAAGAAATATGTAATTGAAGTTTTTTTATAAATATGAATAAAAATGGTTTAAACTGCAAATCGAACCATATCGAACATTTTTTTTTTCGATTCGAAAAAATTACGAATCGAACCATATAGATAGATTCGAATTTAAAAGAAAAATCGAACCGTAAAATATGGTGGTTCGGTTCGACATGTAAACCAAACCAAATCGTACCGTGCACACCCCTACAAGCAACAAGCATAGCCTTACGTAATCCTACTATTACTACATAGCCATGTGTGGCCGAGGTAATTCAACCATCCAATCCTCTCATTATCATTTAAGGACATCAATCACAAGAGTAACAAGCATGTTCCCATGCAGTGAATCTATAACTGTTTAGTATCCCACGCCCATGGTGAAGGATATAAGATTCCAACCTAGAGGTTTTTGTCCTCACATACTACTCACACTTTAATTTGGTAGATCTACAATTCATGCTAACCCTATCCTCACCACACCAATAGAAGCCACCATGCTTACCTTGAGGGGCTCTTTACTAAAGAAGATTTGGATATGTATTCAAAAGAGATAATGTGTAGCCTTTACTTGGAATGTTACATCTTAAGTTCTCATACCATCAATGCATTGTCATTAAAACATACATAATGGACAACATGAGTCCTTAGTTGATGTTTTCCAATAGAAAGAAGGGAAGTGCCAAAGAACACATTAAAATTCACTAAGGCTTTATATGTATGTGAATTGGGTAGTGACCCAAAACTAAATGAGTTTTTGAATCTCATAAGGCGAAAGCATACATCAACCTCACCCTTGTATCAATAGCTTTGTAGAGAGCATATGTAAGATATTTCTAAAGAAATTATTCTCCATTCAAGAGAGGGATACTCTAATGGATAAAGTTGATAGAGTTTTAGCAAATAACTAATGGAGTATATCAAGTGTTCGAAGAATAGTCTCTGGATATTCAAGACATGTGCAATAGATAGTAAATACTGAAATTTTACATCCAAATATTTTCAAAATATGTTGTAATGCTTAAAGAATCTATCATTAGTCTCATTCACGACATGGGTTGAAAATATCTAAAAGAACAACAATTTTGTAGTGTGTTAGAAAGGACAAAGCAACAAGTTAATAAACTTATTTTGGTTGTAAGTTAGAGCTATGACAAGAGCTCTAGAGGGGAAAAAACCAAGTTATGAGAAGCATAAGAGGCTCTACAACATCATTATGGTAGCCTTGCCTTAATTATAAGGTACTTGTCATGTTAGATCAATGGTTAAGAGATGAGGATAGCGGACTCACAAGTTGCATGGCTATCAACTATGGATGAGAACAGAAAAACCATATTTTGCAACTTCCATGCATACATGTTGCATCTTACAAAGGATTTCTAGACACTAAAAATAATTTTTAATGAGAGATTCTACAACAAAGAGCGTACTATCAAAAACTACTGTATCATAAACAACCAACTACCTACTTACAATAACCATAGTGGTGATGTGAATGTCAACACCATTGATCTTGATAATGGAGCAATAGATTTACCACCTGCTAAGGCACAGGTGATAAAAGGAAATCAATCAATGTTGAGAACTTCAATGTTTGCTTGTTGTTGCGACTCCCTTAAAGTCTTCTAACTTCATGAGTTTCTTCGATCTCCTAAGGTTCAACTACATTACAACTCATTCACATATATGAAAGTCAATATGTAAAGTATATCATATTAAAACATATGATGTGAATGGCATATGCCCATAAGACTGCAATCTTGTTCATTGTTACGGCTATGTGTGTGAAGACTCTAAATCATAATTGCCCTTTGTATGTGGAGGGCATGCTTAATGGATATTTTGTGAAAAGGATGTTTATAGATAGTGATTCCTCTCTAAAAGTCATGCTAATTGCTATGTGTAAGGTTGTTAAGAGTGACATCAACATTGGATGAACAACCGTAGACATTTTATGGGTCGGGTACTACCCGCGACCAACTTTAATCAGACCCACTCCAACTTAGACAGATAGGTCTTTTATAGAAGTGGGCAAATGGGCCTGGTAGGTTGAGCCAAGCTAGCCTGTATTGGCCAACTTTTAAATGGGCCAAAATTTCTAAGCCATTGCCTAGCCCACTTTAGCCTACGGGCTAAACGAGGCCGCAAGCCAATGAAAATATTTTTATCTTTTAAATTTTTTATTTTTATATTAGTTTATGTGAAAATTAAAATATTTATATAGTTTAGGGTTTTGTATATATTAAAGATTAATTTTGTTACTATTTTGATTACTTATATAAAAATAAGTTTTTTTAAATGATTTATTAGATATCATATTATGTTTAAATCAATAAATATATACTTAAAAAAATGTTATAATGCTTATGATACTTGTATCAATCTATTTTCTTCCATAATATTATTAATAATCACTATATGTTATATTATTCTTATTCTTAATTTTTTTCCTCTTTTTTTTTTTTTTTTACCCTTAGCTCGCGGGCCGACTTAGCCTATCATGGGCCAGCCCACTTTAGCTAACGGGCTAAATAGGCAGGGCCAATTTGCCCATATTTAAATGAGCTGAAAAAAATTAGCTGCGGCCTATGTTTTATCAGGTAAACGGGCCGACCCGTGAACTACAGCCCATATACCTAGCTCTAGTACTTTTTTCCCAACTTAGCTTGGCCAGGTCTGAACTAGCAAAGATCTTGAAGTGTCCCTCAAACAAAGCTGGTTCATTAGCCACAAACCTGGACTTAGTAGGAGTCTATATGGCTTCATAATAAAAAATAAATAAAATGAAAATTGATAATTAAAAAATAAATGTAAGACAAAAGGTAACATAAAAATAAAAATAAAAAAATATAAAATAAAATTAATGTTTGGACTATTATCTATATGAATAGAAATTAGTTATTACATATTCATATTATATAATGCATTGTTGATAAGAATATAAGAAATAAATGTAATTAAAAATATGTCCAATTACTATATGTAAAGTTCCATCAAAAGAAAATGCCATTTCTAAACATGGTAAGACTTTTTTTTCTTTTGTAACTTTTTTAAAGTATGTTCTAGTCTCACATCGCTAATATTTCAATAAAAATAGGATGTGTCGTGCATAAATAAATGCACATCCTTGATAATGGTAAAAACTATAACATTATTATGCCCAACTTTTATTTTGAGTTAAAATTTTATTTCAAATCAATTTATCTTGTTTTCTTAATTTAATTATATGATTGAAAAATTAGTGTTTTGGTTCAAGTTCAAACCTGCCCTATTTACCGGTAAATCCAGTTCATAAACTACCTTGGCTCTCTATGAGACAGGTTCATTCTTCATTTCCCATAATGGGACATACCAAGTTTGAGTTGATAACAAAATGAACCTAGCCCATGGAACCTCTAAACAACCCATATTAGTAAACAACTTTAGTAGCTCATCTATAAATATATTGGAGTATGTTTATGTATATCTCAATATTAGACCATCCAAAGCTCTATCACTTTTCAAAATTTCACATGAACAATATGTTTATATCCTACCACTTACCCATTAGTTAGAACTAACTACAAAATCAAAATTTAATACCCTCCACATGGCATCAAGGTATTAAGAGCTATTGGAAGCAGGAAGATGTATTCATTCTAACCACAAAGAACTCCCTTTGAGCACAATGACTCATAATTCAATGAATTAAACTTCTAATGGATATATTGAGGAAGGGAAAAACAACCACGATAAGACTCTCTAGCACTTTACTGCCTACATGAGAATAAGCCTAGGTTCAATAGAAGAAAAGAAATATGCTTGACTCTCATATGGACAAGGAGACAATCCTCCCCTACCCAATTCTCTCTCGAAACACCCACACTTACCCACATAAAAAAAAAGAGTTATAAGATCAAATAAATCTTTAATCCAAGAAAATCGAAATGAGAGTCTAGGGCAATTAAGAGAAGGGTAAAACTATAAAGAAAGAGGTGAAAGATCTAATTAAAGAGAAAATGAAGAAGTTACTCCAAGCAGGTTTCATCATGTAGATTCAGCATTTCACATGGTTTGCAATCATTGTCTTAATGCAAAATGTAAACAAAGCTTGTCAAAATGATGATATCCTGCTTGCATAAATTCTGCTTAGGCCAAAAAAAAAAATTGCAATACTAGTTAATGAGACATAGGTTATTCTCATTTTATAGATAACATTAGTGGCTATTGTTGGGATTAAATCTTAAATCTCTAGATTGAATAACACATATACAAGTTTAGGGTACAAACATATAAAAATAATTGTGCAAGCGTACCTAAATCCATGATACAAAAGACGTACAAAATTTTTTGATTTGGATGGATTGCTCTTCTAAATCAATACACAACCTTTAAGAGATTTTGTCTTTCTCTCTCTCTTCTCTCTGATAATGGAATGTCTGATGAGTAGTGTATGATGCATATGAATGAAGACCCTGGCCACATATATTCCATATAGGTCCATATTTATTATTTTGTATTCAACCCATCATAAAGTAAGAAACCTTCCATTATAAAATAGGAGAGTTGTCCATCATGGATAATGAAACAATATCTCTAGTCTTATATAATGTTTCATACTTTATATGATGCATTAAAGTTTATAACTTTATTAAGTACTTTATTTAAAATTTATATTTTATAATAAATTTATTACACAATTATTTTATTACCACATATAAGCTATCTGATTTATTTAAAAATAAACCCAACATATTTGACAAAATCAAGATAGCCATAGGAGATGCTAAGCACACTACCTTTTAGTACCCTTTAGACACCTGGGAGATACAAGTGGCATAGTATATACTAAATACTAAGCCAACACTAATTAACACCTTTCGTGTCAAGTGGTTTTAGTCATCTTTCCTCTTGGTTATTCACTATTGTTAGACTAGCTTGTCACAATTGATATGAAAGAAACTCTCTAGCCAAAAAGGAGAATTTAGTGCCACAGGGCAAACAAGCGTCTTATGAGCATATGAAAGAGCGTCCTCAAAGTTTCATGGCCTAATATGGTTTTAGGCATTATTAATGTTATGACGGGAAGAATGTAATATCCAAAGTTATTATTCCATGTCAAGTACAATTTACAGGAGCTTAGTAGTAGTGGTATATAAGGGTAAAGTAAATTTTAGTTATTATTAGTTAGAAACTTTTAGGCAAAATGGATTATAATGCCCATTAGTTGTAAGTTGACTTAGCTAATTAATATTGCTGGGCGAGGTCAACATGTAGGAAGTTTCAAGCAATAAAAAAATCACAAAATTTTAAAGAAAACTATAAAATGTAAAACAACGTTAAAAAAATATTGAGACGACTTATAATAAAAAGTAAGTTAGCTCATGAAGGTAATAAAGTGAAGATTTTCCTTTTTTTTTTTTTTTTTTGGCCATCAAAGATGCTAACATTGGGGTAGTTTTGGCAATACTTTATGTCATAATTGTCTTTATTTCGTACATATTAAGGTATACAAACACACATATAAATATAAAGGAATCAAGTCAGTTTTCTTCTTATAAAATAAAAGTACATGTCATGAGTTTCCACAGATACAACATACAAATTTGCTAAAATTCAGTATAATAAGCATAAGTCATGTATTTTTATATTTTCAAAAAAAATAATTTTCTTTTAATTTTCAAAGAAAGAAATATTTTAATTAAAAATTAAAATTAATTATCCAATTCAATAAGTGGCCAGATACCAAAACATAATAAAATATGATACACAGAAACTAAAATACAACCAGAACTAAAATCTATACATGAAATTGCAAATTTGTATACACACACACACACACATATATGCCCATTAACTTTCCATGTAACATCAATACCAAAATGTTATAGAAAAAGAAAAAAACCTAAAATACAGTAACTAAAATACAATAATAAAAAATAAAAATGAATTGGACAACAATTTGCTAAAACATAAAAATAGCTGCTCCTAGTTTTAAAATATGGCACATCTTAGGTACCACAACCCATCGACTCATAAACCAGGACTCGAACTCCTAAATTTGTCTATCAATTAAGGGCGGTTCATCGTCTCAAATCGCTCAATTTAACGGTCCACAACAAGTGATCGGCCATAAATAAATAAAATAAAATAAAAGTCAATCGATAAAAGAAATGGAAAAACTTCAATAAAATTAAATTATATTCATATTCTAAACTATTATCTTAGCAAATATTATTTTCAATTCATAACTATTATTGACAATACTGGAATTTAGTATGCTTCTATAAACAATAGTATAAGAATTAAATATGTATAAGAGTCGGTGTCGGTCTAGTCTAATATACATAAGCCTTCATCAAAAGAAAGATTTCTTTCTTGTATAATGTTGGATTGACTTTTATCTTTTGAAATTCTTTTGTTTGTTCTTTTCCCCTTATATTATTTAGACGCGCTTTCCTATAAAAAAAAAAAAAAAAAGCAAATTCTTCTATTTGATAAAAAAAGGGCTACAACAATTTGGTTCTTAAGTTTCTAAATATAAAAAGTAAAAAAATTATAAAATTATTTTAGGTTGATCCAATGGGTCAAAAACTATGAACCGCCATTACGATACCATTTGATTTCCATTACAACATAGAAGAAGGAGGATAGTATAATATAGCAAAAGGAAAACAGAAAGTACAAGTTTCTTATTCGATGTTTAGTGTCTAAATATATCGCATGATTGTTGATTTCTCTCCTAGTATTTAGTGATAACAAAAAGTATCAAATGCTCAGCACATTTAGCATGCGTACAGGATTTAAAGAATATGAATGAAAACAAACTACTTAAGTCTGAAAAGAACTCACAGCTTAGAAATGCCAAAGAAGAAGCAGAAATTACAATGTTAAATTGGAATCTGGTCTTAATAAATCTATAGATTGCATATATTTGAGAAATATATCTAATAATTCACTAAAGTTAAATAAATATTCAAGTGAAATAAAAATTTATTATTGGCATTGTGTTTTTGATAAAATCTAGTTTAATTAAATTTTAATGGAAGTTTCTTTGTCTGGAAAAATGTTCATTGAAGAAGAAAAATTCAAAAGAAATTTCCAAAAGTTCTTTGTCAGTATTTCCAGGTTGAACATGACCTAGAAGCTACAATATGCAACAACTTGCATATCTTCTACTCATGGAAGTATACGTCCTAAATGTAAACATGATTATCTTCTAGATTTTAAGTATTTTCAAAGATATTTTCTCACACAAAGCAACCGGTGATTGCAAGAGAGTTTATATGATCTCTAATGGTTAAAAATCATATATGAGGAAGCTTTTCGAAATTGAAGAGTTGATTAATCAAATTACTGGAAGGCTTTAATGGCTAAATGAAGACTTTATCCATATGTAAACAATTCGAACGTTACCCAAAGTATTATAAATTATTAATCAACTCCAAAGCTTAAGAAAAACAAGTTTTACATGATTTAATAGAAAGCTAAAATATAAAAGAATTTTGATACATTAAAGTTTGAAAGAGTTGAATTGAACTACTCAATGTGTGAAGGCACTTCAAAGTTATATTCAAAGAAATTTCAAAAGTTGAATTTAGAAATTGCTTCACGAGATACTTTCAAAAGCTATTTTAGTTTGTATTAAAATTGCAATACTCCTCAAATATAGATGAGAGAACTCTAATTACAAAGCACATTTTGGTGAAATGGCTTGGAGTTTGTTGGAACTCCAAAGTTAAGCATGCTTTAAGCAGAGCAATTATAGGATAGGTGACCTCTTGAGAAGTGCTAGTACCAAAGGACAAAACCATATGGCATGTGACAAAAGCAAACAATATATTGGTTGATAGAGTTCCAGAGCATTACAGGTGGTATCAGAACAGCTCACCAGCCGAAAGTGGAGTATCCTCCCTGCCTGGTATGCTTCTGGACTTATGTAATGAAATTGATGAGGATGTCAGTTTTATAAGTGGGGAAGTATGTAATATCCCTTAAATTTAGATAGTGAAACTCTAATTACAAAGGTACTTTTTAGTACAATGGTTTGGAGTTCGTCGAAACTCTAAAGTTAAGCAGTTTTGGATAGAGCAATCCTAAATGGTGACCTTTTGGAAGTGTTGACACCAAAGGATAAAACCGTGCGACGTATGGTTAAAGTGAGCAATATCTCGTGGACAGAGTTTCAGAGCGTTACAAAAACTTAAGGATACTTATTGTTGTATATCCATATAATTTAACTTGAAAACACTTGCACTCTAGTGTTGATGGCTTGAGGGTGACTAAAACTACAATAAAACTATGTTTGCTTAGCAAGAAGTTAGGAAGATGGTGCAGTTCATAAATTTTGCATGAGAGTAAGACACTTTTTACCTTCAACAAAAACTTTATTAGATAAGTTGAACAACCAGTATGGAATATTGGTACCACAACATGAAGCTAAAAAGAGTTGACTAATTCACAAAGCAAAACCACTATGTATATATAAGCATACTTTATCTCTTTTTTAATTCCACAATTTTAGACTCTGAAATTACTATCTAAATTTTATCATGTGACAATTAAGTACAAGTAATCAAGAGTGACATCAAATTCATTTTCAATCTTATTCAAAAGTTTTCAAAAATAGTTTAAAATAATCAATTTAACCTCTAGTGGTTACTTACATTTTGAGGCCAACATTCCTTATTTGTTTTTAATTTTACATCATTTGTCATGCATAAGTATTATAATTTGTAGTAGTAATGATGTGAATGATGGTGATGACAATTTATTGATGGAGGCACTAGTAGCAATGATGATAGTGATGATGGTGGTGACAATGGTAGTGAGATTAAAGTATAAAAAATGAGTTAGTAGAGGTTGTGTTAATATGGTGTTTTTTTTTTCAAGAGATTTTATTTTATCAAATTCTAAAATTATTGTACCATCAAATATATGGGATAAAAATCTTGAGTTTTATGCAGTATCATTGGGAATGTTTTGTCCATTACCAAATTAATTTTGCAAATCAAACATTGTATAATGAACTTTATTTATTATAGTATCATAAAAAAAAATATGCAACAAAAAACCACTTATGGATCTAACAAATTCTTGGGCTTTAACTTGAAAGAGATTAGGGACGAGTTGCTCTTAATCCTTTGATCAACTCTAATTCTTCACGTGTTAGATCAAACTAGAGATTCAGCCTATCTCTACTTTGAACTTTCATCAATTATTTCAAGTTGGATCTATCCTAAAGACTACGTGACTAGCTAAACCAAACTTAAGCTTTGTAAGATTTGTAAAGGATTGATCAATACCATACATAATACTACATACCCTAAGCTGAAAACCTTTCTCACAATGGAAAATGCAGCATTGATATCAATATGTCATATGTTTAAATGAACGTGTAGAAGTATCAATTTTATTTTGAAAAATGGCCATGACAATTGGTAAATTTAAAAACTACTTAAATTTTCAAATCATATTATTTCATCTACAACACTCATTCGGATATTGAAATATTCCATGTTTATATAATTTCACAATCTTCTTTATGTGGAACTTCTTTATATGATATTAGAAAAGCAATGCCTATATAAAGGAAACCTGTAGTAAATATCTTTAAAATTTGTTTATCTAATATCCAACAAAAAATGACAAATTTGTAGCAAATTCCAATTGAAAATTTTTCAAAAGCACTTTTCTATTCTAATTCAAAAAATAGCCCACGTTTCTTTTTATTTAATTTTCTAAATAAACACCACAAAAATATTATCCAAAAAAAAAAAAAACAAATGTGCTATTACCGTTGGAAAATTGTAACACCACATGCTAAAAGTAGTCAACGGCCAAGCCAATAAACATTAATAGGTCTTCTTTAAGCCACTTGATCCAAAAGACTCTAACAAGCCACTTGATCCAAAAGACTCTAACTAGTGTTATCATGTCATATGGAGTTATATAAACACCACAAACTTCCTATCATAATCATGTGGAGTATAAACATGATGTATCTCAATATCCTCCCTTAAGCACGTAGCATCCTCATCATTAAACATTTAATTAGGTCCATTTCTTACCCTTTTCAGTATATGGGGTTTCTCTTATACCATTTGTATTCCATAGGATAAAAGCAGTTAATGATCTAGCCAAAAGACATTAATGAGTCTTTTTCAACCACTTGACCAAAAGCTTGTAATTATTGTTAACATAGTATTCACTACATAGTCTCAAAAAGCTAATATAAATTTCCTCCCACAATCCATGTAGAACCACACAAACATGGGGTATTAAAAATATATAGCAAATTAGGTTAAGGTTTATAGAAGCAGGAAGGCAAGGGAAAAGGGGAAGAAGATGAGAAAGAAAATGATAATGTGAGAAGCACTTAGGTATCTAGGTTGCATATAGGGTTTTCAAATATGAGTTTAGACTCTCTATTCATTTTTTTTTTCCATAATTTTTTTTCTCAAATCCCATAAATAATAGTATTACTATTTTTTAATTTTATTAATATTATTTAATAATTTTTTTACAAGGTGAATACAGAGTATTCTAGAAGTGATATCCTATATACACTACAATATAAGTTCCATGGTAGGTTCAAAATATGAAGACCTCATACTTGTATCCTGTAATATAAAATATGTTCTAAAAAACTGTATCAAGAGCCTATCCTATGATCCATAATATCTACTTGGATCCTATCTCATTGAATAGGGTCTTAATGGATGTCTTACATGATAGAGTCATCTGCTTGTTATCCCGTTTACTACCAATGAGGTTCAAGACATAATGGTTATTAAATACAGGTGCAATTGATTCAATTTTTCTTTTTGTAAATGTTTCTTCTTCTGTGTCCATTTTTTTTTTTTTTTTTTTTTTATATTTTAGTCATTATTCATTCTTACGTCTTAAAATTATTGCGTTTATAATTTTACTTGCTAGAATACATCCAATGAGAGTTTTACTAGCGAGAGGAATACTTTATTTATATGTTTTAGCCGATGAGAGAAATACTTTAATAACATAGTTTTTTGACATGGTAAACCAATATCCCCAATTGTATGTAACATCCCCATTCATCCAAGCCCTCTAAATAGGGCTCTTTTGGTTTTGAGTCCATTTCCTTGTGATATAACACAAATAAATGCAAAGGAAAACAATTACAAATGAATTGAGCTCCATTAGAAATTTCAAAATTTTGAGTTGAATTCAAACTCAATTAGGTGTAAACTCAACTTGAAGTAATACTTAACAAGCTCAAGTTTAACTTGGTTGAAATAACTAAAACTCGATATTTTAAAAAAAATTATTTTTAAATTGAAATAATATCAATTCTTATATATGACTCGAACTAAACCAACATATTTGCTTGACCTAGCTTCAATTAGGTGCACGAACTTATTGAGTCAAACATTTAGAAACTTAATCTTGATTCGATAAACTACTCAAATTTAAACTCACCTTGATTGTTGTCAAGTTGAACTCTAGTAAATATCGAATTAAATTTAAGTAGTTCGTGAGCAATTTGATTTATTTTTAACTCTTGGAAAGGAGACTTTTCATTCTATTGATAAGAGGCTAGAAATCTCAGTCTACTTTAAGAAGAGAATAATTGTCTTACCAACGGAAGTCCACTGATTTTCTTGACCAGCGTTATTTTCGTTGACTTAATATGTTTTGTGTAAATTAATCGTGTCCATCCTTTCCTCTTTTTACGTTATCATTGTTTCTTTTACTTGATTAATAGTCTTCACGATTCAATCCTAATGCCAAGTAGATGTATGCATGCTTTCTTTATAGTGCATTGACTTCACATGAATTGTCCATGTCAAACGTGAGAGGAGGCGCAAAGTGGTGATGAAGGAACAGGTGCCTTCACATGGAAAAGTGGAGATCATATAGTTCCAGTCTAGTTCGGTGGTTATCTAGATTACCATGCAGCAAGTCAATGAAAGATTTTGAAGCTAAACAAATAGTTAAAAAGAAAAAAATGGCCATTGGGTTTTGGTTTCTTTGAACGAATGTAACCATTATTATGGATTGCACATGCTGCTAGTGCAAAGTGAAAGATATTGTATCATGGCAAAGGTCCCACACGCTTTGTTGGTCCTACCATTGCAAAAGAATTATCTTGCATTGGATATTCGGACAAGCAATAAAAAGAATATGGAGATTTGAAGGATAGAAAGAAATTTGGGGTCCTACCGTCCTAGTGCCTAGCTAGTGGGTTGCACTTGCACTTACAATATGTATGTTTCTACCACATTTGCACCGCATGAAAATGTTTATATACATTTACGTCAGCATGATTTTAATTATAAATTATAGATTTTTTTTTACCAAAAATTATAAATTATAGATTGAAGTGCTTGCTATTGCTGAGCGGGAAAAAGAAAATGAAAATTGAACGGAAATTTTTTCAAATCGCTACGTTTCCAATTCCCTCTACTAATAGGCTATCTATTAGTAATAATAATAATAATAAATTATCACGAGCGATGGACGCAAAACTGTTTCATTTAGGGCTTGGTTTTCAAGTTTTGAGTCAATATTGAATTTATTCGTCAAATGATCACTTCATTTTTTAAAAGATAGTATATATATTATGAGATATTATTTATTATAAATGTGACAAAACAAAAAATTTATTATCATAGAAAAATATTGAATTCTAATTACATTAACAACCATTTCTTAACAAATTCTTAGATACTCATAAATACTACATATTTAAACGGTTTTATGGTTGCCATAAGAAATGGCCTGTTAAATTATTAGATATTTCATAACATTACATATATATGTACAAGACGTTTATTTTTCAGAAATGATTATAGTGCCGTTAAATTACCAGCTATTCTTACGTAGGCTAATTTTTGTTGCTCTTGGAGCTTGTTTGGTACATGGGACTCTTATTTTATTGAAAAAAAAAAAAATACCACGCTGAGGGCCTGATGTTTTAATAAAAATATTTTCAAAAAAATGTTCATGTTTGTTTTAAAAAAAAAGGTGGCACAATCATTGAAAAGTAATTTTCATTGTTTTGGAATACAGAGATTCATCTATATCTTTTTTTGTTTTTTTGGGAAATAAGTCATTTTCCCATCATTTTATAAACTCGATCAACTAATCATTACTACCAATGACGTTATTTTAAATATTTTTATTTTAATAGATTTATTTCATATTATACAATATGTTTTTATTATTAATTATCGTAGTATTTTTATTATCCAAATATTTGAAAGAAACAAATAATTCAAGAAAACCTTTTTATGGAAATACACTCTTCATAAATAAATTGTTTTCTTCAAAACAAATAGAGTGTAAATATTAAATAAACGGTTAAATGTCTTCTTAGGATGCCTTAAGAAATTGTTTTTATACTTACAAGACATATCATTATTAATATATATTTTTTTGGCTGAAATATCATTATTAATATATTAAATTATATGGTTTTAATAAGGTGACCTATTAAAATTTTTAAAAATAATGTTAGGGATAAAATTAACCAACTAGCTCCAAGCCTTGGCCTATTATAAATAGGATCCTTGCCCCCCAAGTTGGAAAAAATTAATTTTTTAAATATTTTTAATGTATATTATAAAGATTCTTTAATGATGTATAAACAATTATAGTTTTATATCTATGAGGTTATCGGTTCAAATACCATAACTATCTTTCACTTTTTCAACATCCATTTATTATGCTAGTATTCTCTCATGCTTCCTTTCTTTATTTTAACTAAACCTTAGCATATGAGTCGTGGCCTGTGAGTCAGCCAGTTTACCCACTCAAAAAAGTGGGTTGCGACCAATTTTTTTTGGGTTGTTTAAATGCAGGCCAAATTGACCCGACCTGTTTAGCCTGCAGGCCAAAGCGGGCTGGTCCATGATGGACCGAGCCAGCCCGCGAGCCAATAGTTTGAAAAAAAAAACAAAGAACAAAGAGAGGAAAAGTTGAAAAATAAAAATAATATAATAACGTATTAGTGATTATTTATAATATATTATAGAAGAATAGATTAATAATGTATCATAATGATTATAACATTTTTTAAGTATATATTTACTGATTTAAATGTAATATGATATACAATACATCAATTAAAAAACTTGTTTTTATTTATAAGTAATCAAAATAGTAACAAAATTAATCTTTAATATATATAAAAACTTAAAACATATAAATATTCTAATTTTTACAAAAACTAACACAAAAAAAAAAACAACAAAATAAAAAAAATCATTTGGCCCACAAGCCAACCTGTTTAACCTGCGGGCCAAAGCAGGTTGAGAAATTTTAGCCTGTTTAAAAGCAGCTCAAAATGGCTTGACCCGTTAAACTAGTAGGTTTACGCGGCTTGGTCCAACCTACTAGACCTATTTGCCCACTTTTAATTTTAACTTCTTCTTTCACCTTTAATTAAATTTAATTATCATAAAATTAAATTCACTTTTCAACATCCATAATAAATAGTACAAGTAATGTCACAAATAACATTTGAATTTTATCAAAATATGTAATTACATACTTGAACATACGAGTATGACAATATTATTCTTAGATCTAACTTTCAATTTAGAATTTTAAATTTTAATCTACATTAAGTTTTTTGTTCTCTAATTCTTTAAAAAAAATTAGGTATCTTGGTTTAGGGTTTGGCTTATCCCTTTAACTAGTGGGTCTACGGTTCAACAACCAGCCTACCATAAGACAAGGTGGTTTCACTTTCCTAAAATTGGAACCATGACCTATTAGGTCTAAAATGAGTCCTCAACCAACTCAATCCATGGGGACCTTTATCATCACCATCTAAAGAAAGTTTATGGTAAATTGACTAAAGGAGAAGTGGATTTGTAATTTGTAAAATCAAGTGGAAGTGCAAAAGGTAAGGATGAAGCTAACAACAGAGGAGGAGGAGAAAACTAGTACAATTATTCCCAACTTTCTTTTAAGACTAAAAATTTAGTATAAAATAGTAAAAGTTAAGTATACCACTAAAAAAATCTAGTGAGTATATAATCTAGCTTTCATATGATGATGTTGATCATGATTGATTTTGATCTTTTTGAACTATAGTGATGAGTCTTGATGATTTAGAATGATTGTTCTATTAAATGCTTTTAAATTGCAAAAGCCAAACTTAAAATGATGAAGTTGTGGCTAAAACATTAAATATAGTGTAACTAAGAAAACAATGGGCTTTATTTAGTCTACTTAATTAACTTTTTAACTATGTGGATCTTAGAAACCTATTTTGCATATGCCTTTATAAGAGTAGGTAATCTTAGATTTTCACTTAATTTTTCAACTAACTCTTTGACCATTATCAAGCATTCCTGAGTGAGTATCTTCATGACTATTGTATTGTGTTTAATTGTAATTGAGTTGCATTTTGTTTAACATGTAAAAATGAATATGGATGTGCATGTGAAAATGGGCTATGCTTATGTTTGAACTTGATTGCACTGATATGTTGAAAAATAACTTAAATTATGTTAAACTTAAGAAATAAGCGGTAAGATATGATGAGCTACATTATCAGTATATTGTTAGATCTATTGTATATGTTGACTACTAATGCAAGTGGAAAATTGCCTGTACATATCCAAGGGCTTGAAACCAAAAGACAAGGTTAGTAGTGTGCTAAGTAAGAGTCAAGCACAATTACTCTGATGCTTATGTTAATAGTGGGTTGAAAAAGAGAGTAAGCAAGTGTGTAAATCAAGCATATAGTAAGCAAGTGTGTAAATCAAGCGTACAAATGATATCACATACCCACTACTTATGGCCTTAAGTTATATTTATAGGCTATGATCGTACCAAAATGGGAGCCCACATAATATTCTCAGTCTACATTATGCATTCCTAACTCTAGCTGGCCTAGACCCGAAATGGTAGTAGTGGTAATCATCTAAGGAGAGTGGTCGGACAAGTAGGATAGCAATTTATTCATATCATAGTTGGAAGGTTTTAGAGTATCCTCAAGGATATATGGTGAATCGGGGTGGTTAGACTACCTTTGAGGAGATATGGCAAACCAAGGAGGTTTAGAGTATCTTTGAGGAGATAAGATGAACCGAAAAGGTTTAGGGTACCTCTAAAAGGATATGAGGAACCAGTGAGATGTCTTCACCAAAGGAGGAGGACTTCGGTTTAGGTCCTTTTATGTGCCAATGAAAGAAGATTAACTTTTAGCTTGGTAGATGATAGAGGCCCATCAGTCAAGGTGGTCCAAGGTGCTTGATGGCCTTCGAAGACCCTGTTACTAGTTCATTTCATTAGTGTTGGGCCTATTGGCTATGATCAAATAGAGCTGATGTGCATCAATTTACCATTAACCGAGATACAAAAATTGGAGCAGATGAAAGGTTGGTGAATTACTTTGTAAGCCGCCTCAAAGCTGGCAACTTTGACATCCAAGGTCGACAACCTTTTTTCCAAAGCCGGTGCATTCAACATTAAGGCTAGTAGCATTCGTTGTAAGGCAGGCGGCCTTGATGCTATAACATGTTTTTGAGTTTTTTTTTATTTTATTTTTATGTTATTTACAAGTTTACCATTATTGAGTGGTTATAAATACCCGCTCTTAGATTGTAAACCCTAGTTTTTGAGATATTTGATAAAACATTTTCTTTAAAGTTATCTTTCAACCTTAAGAGCAAATTCATTGAGTTCACATCGATCCTTGCGATCATGGCGAACAACTCATTCTTATCGATCGTTACGATCATGGTGAACAACCCGCTCTTATTGATCATTGCGATTGTGGTGAACAACCATTCAATCTTTCTTGTGTGTCATATCAAGTGTAGCTCAGGGTATTTTTTGTGCGCAATATCCATCAATATTGTTGTTCATATCCTTTTAAATTTCATTGCATCCAAATATAAACCATAAAAATATCATCTTTTTGGTATCAGACCAAATCATCATTCTTGACATCATATTTGGGTATCAGAGTTCTAGGCACATCAAAGCCTACCGGCACTTGGCCTCCACTCTCTTATGGACCAATAAAGAGAGCAAGAACTTGAACAATAGCCTAGGAGGTCAACAATATGTGGTTAGGGTGGTGTGATGATCTATTCTACATAGATACTTCTTTCCGTTTAAACTCTTTATATGGCATTCGAGCCACACCCCTTTATCTTCTATATGAGATGCATCTCCCTATTCTATTATTTTACTTGCAATTTCCTAGACTAGTTTTAGCCCTATAGGATGTGACTAGGTCAAGGGAATTGTATTTTCTTTGTAGGGTTGTATTTTTCAAGTTAGTGCTCCAAGGCCAAGTACTAGAGAGAGGAATATTATGGGGCAAGCAAGTTAAGGGAATCACATTTCTCTAAGCTGGCAAGTTTTTTGAGTAGGTGCTTTAAGGTAGAGTATTTGAGTTGAGCAACTTCTTAGGTAAGCACCAGAGTTGGATTAAACTTTCTTAGGGAGTTGTTGGCTTATTGAATAGGCTTATATTCAAAATATAGGTAAGAGAGCGAGCTCGTGCGTTCAGATAATTAGACTACTTTGATGTCTTGGAATCACACATAATCATGTTTGTACATGCATTGCACTTTTTTAGCAGTTGTGCATAAATTATTTCATTTCCTCAAATTCATTTGCTTTATTTTCACTAGAAATAATCATGTTTCAAAGCCTTTTTCGTTACTTTTATATCTTCATAAAACTTTTCAACATTTTTCTCTCTAGTTATCTTAATCTTTTTTAAGCTCTTTCATTTTCCTTTGTCTCAAGTTTCAAACTTTTTCATTTGTCTTTTTACAAAAGTGTGTAGAATGGAAGAAGGCAAGAGAAATGCTGATAATTCTTGAATCCTTTCTTCTTCAAAAATTGAGTTTGCTATTCAAATCACACACAGATTTGGGGGGGATGGGAGGGGGGGCTGGCATAGGGGAGATGGGGTGGGTGAGGAGCATGAGGGTAAGGATGGACACTTTTTGGGGTGGTTTCTCGTAGCATTGAGGGTGGTTTCTTTTCCTCACTCAATGTAGAAACCAAAGCTTGTATGGTTGGTGGTGCACCTTCCTTACTCAATGTAAAATCCAAAGCTTGTATGGCTACAGGTGGTGTACTGGGAGTTGGCTTAGGAAAAAAAAATAGAGAGGAGCATCACGAAGGTTTAAGGAAGCAAACCCTAATGCTAATAGGCCCACAGATATGGAGGATAGAGTAGAAAGCCAAGAGAGTAGTTCCAAGGAGTTAAAACTCCTTTACTTACCATGTTATATTATATGTATGAAAATAAAGCATGACAAGTATAAACATATAGTGCATACGCATTTATACGTGTAATATTATATGTTTATTTTTTTAATTGATAATATGTATATTATATGTCCATGTAAAATTGTGTACTATATGATATGATATAGTATAATAATATATATATTTTCACTATTTCTATTTATGTTGCAAGTACATGCACAATATAAGATAACATAAAATAAACAAAAGAATAAACAGTTAAAATGAACAAAGGCAAAGCAATTGGTTAAGAAAACAAAGGCTAGATTTGGAAATCAATTAGCTTCTGAAATTCATATATACGCCGACAGATCTTTAATATATGCCACCAACCTTTGGCCAGCATACATGTAAAGCCTACAGTGTAAGCTTAAACACTAGCTACCATTTTGTCGTGGAAAATTTTTCAAACAATGAAGGCCAGCATTTAGAAGAGTTACGTTGCTAGCCTTGATGCCATGTACATTCATCATTGCTCTCAGAAATCAATTTTACAATTGAAGGCCGGTTGATTTAAAATGTAGGCCATCGGCCTTCATGCCGGCCTATATCCTTACATGACTTTTCATATAAACTCCTCTTGTCAATTTTACAAATGAGAAGGAACCCTACGTACGACTTTGAGGTCAATTTTCTTTGTTCCTAGATCTAGATTAGGGATTAGACACTAGAAAGCTTTTCTTGTTAATTTGATTGTAGATTCCACACGAGAATCAAGTGGAAAACATCATTTAAATTTGGATTCAAGAACAAGATTTTTTTGACGAGGTGATTTTGTTCTTTTCTTATATTCACTTTATGGATGATGTTCAAAGCTTATTTCTTTTGATCTTATCATTAGAGTTTTGAGTTGTTGATTTAAATTATCTTATTGATGTTTATTTGTTGTTGATTGATTCATTGTTTGTATTCGAATTGTTGATGTTATTTCACCGATCATACATTTTGGATTGAATATAGAGTGCATGATAAATTAGGATTGTAATTGGAAAATTATTTTCTAATCAACTTTGTGATTAGCTAATTTGGATTACGGATCATATAGACATATGGATTTGAATTCAGTTAGGGCTTAGAAATTTATACATACTAGTCAATTGATCACTTTCCTAAGAATAGGAAATGTTGATTAGTTAATTTAAGATAATTGCTTTCTTTAGAAAAAGGAGTTGTTATCTGGTGCTTGATCGATTAGAAGAAGGGCTTGAATGTAATGAAGCACTAACCTTACTCTCCTTACATACGTGAAGCTTAAAAGAACTACCATGAGTTCAAGCTTCCTTTCTATTTTTGAAAATGTTACTATGGTGTCTAAAAAGTCAATGCAAGAGTATTGAAGTAAAAGAAATGATAAAGGAAACTCCCATCTACCTTTTTCCTTATTGTATTGAAACTTGAGGCCACCATGGAGGAAGATGGAGTTCCTTTTCTTTAAGCCAACCATAGTGATAATTCCCTATGATGTAAGTGAAACAAGAGAAAGTTCCTTTTTCCTTATTGTATTGAAACTTGAGGCCACCATGGAGGAAGATGGAGTTCCTTTTCTTTAAGCCAACCATAGTGATAATTCCCTATGATGTAAGTGAAACAAGAGAAAGTTCCTTTTTCCTTTCTCATTCACATAGTTGTGAGAGCTACAAGCTCACAAAATGAGGGTTTTCCAAGTTTTTGCTCCTAAAAGATTGTCTTAGAAGTCCAATGAGAGGGTTTGAATGCAATACTGAACATATAACAAGGGAAAAAAAATCTTTTTCCCTAATCACATGCATGCCAAAACCTTAAGGACCAAACTAGGATATGATCCCAAACCTATCTTTTATGGTTAAGAACCTTTTTTTTTTTTTTTTTTATTTAAGCCCATAAGTAGGAACTTAAGATTATTGGGAACGAAATGTTAAAAGAAACATCTATCCTCTTTTTCCTTTGTGAGCTAGAAGCTTCAAGGCTCTAAAGGGAGCCTTTACGCTTCACATTCTTGTCTCACAATAAAGAACCCTATAAGCTTAGCATGAACTCAAGCTAAACATGAGTAAGAATGTAAAGCTTATCTTTTCTTTCTTTTTCTTGAGTTGGCTGAGACCTTAGAACCTAAATGGAGTAGGTAAAGGTGAAAGAAAAGTTCTTCATTTCCTTTTTCCCTGCATGTTGAGGCCCCAAAAGAAAGGCACAAGACATTTTCAAATGCACTTTTAATGAAATAAGCTTTTATTTTAAGATATAGAAGTAAGGACTTAAAGTGCAGTAAAAAGAATCCTTTTCCATCTTTCCTTCAAATATCAAGACCCTATAGTGAATGTAATATTTTCAAGCTTTTAACACTTTCGAAAACATCATAGGAAAGATCAAACCCCAATGTAAGTGATGTCCATGTAAAAATGAGTTTTGAAACTGTATTTTAAGTGATTGAAGGATAGATGCAAGTTGATTAGCCAAAGTTCATGAAAATCTCTTGAATAAACACCATAATACTTAGGATGCATGACAATGTATGGTACATGACCTTGGGTTTGGCTAAGCCATAGAAAAACACCAAAATAGGAAGAAAACACTAAAGAGTTGAATCTCATCCCTATAGATCCGAGACCATCCCAAGCCTAGAATATCAAAATGTTTAGAGCACTTGAAAATGATGGAAAATGACCACTCATATGCGAACATCAAACTTAAAATGACCAAGATATAGCCATTTTAAGGAAAAACTATGTAACCGAGAAAATCGAGCAAGAATAGTAGAATAAGAATATTTATTTAGAGAAGTTTTAGCAAGTTAATAAGACCTTGAGTCCACATTACCCTACCTTGAGGATCATTACTATCGACAAGCAATTTTGACCAAGTGAGTATTCATATGTGAATGTGGGATTTAAAATGATAAAGAATATAGCCTTTTTATAGAAGAACTACATAACCAAGAAAAAATAACATGAATAGTAGAATTAGAATATTCATTTAAAATTTTTTTAGTACGATTCTTATTATATCATTCATTTCTTTGTTCAAGAGACCTTAAGTACGCATTCCAATACCTAGAAGATCATTACAATTGACAAGTGATTTTGGCTAAGTGAGTATTCTCTTATGGTTTACGTACTTATTTGTGTTTGTAATATAGGTTCACTAGAAATTTTAGTAAGCATAACAAGAAAAGGAGTATGATTAGGGATTTTCTGGTTTTGCATGTGTTTTCAATAATGTTGACAAAAATCTACTTAAAATATCATAACCTTAAAAGGTTGACTAAGTGCTTGTTTTGGGTATGTTATGTATGTTGCCAGTGTTGAATTGTTGTGTGATCACTACTAAAAAAAATTAACCCTAACTTAGCTTAGTTAAATATACTGGAGATGCATGCCATTGTAAGTTAGATGAAGAAGCCTATTAGTACTATGTCATGGATTGGATGGGTTGCTATTGTGGCAGGGACCATAGGCCCTGCTCCTTCTTAAGAAACTAAGTCACTCGAGGAATGTGGCCTTAAGTTTGAAGCTATGCCAACATCAACCACTGCTCTACATATTTTTGAGTAGGCTTTACAATTTAAAATGTTCTATGATCTTTTTTCCTAAATATAGTCAACGTTGGGCAAGTGCACCTATCACTTGTTGTATAAGGATAAAGAATTGATCACCTTTTAATTATGATATAAAATTGAAATAATAATATTATTAAACTATTAATTACACTACAAATCTACCACCTATTACTAATAAAGTCACAAACACACCTTAATTATACTAAGTATCACCTATTAGTAGCTTAGACTTTGCTTTGCCACTAAGCTTATAATGTGAATTAAGAACACCAATTACAGTGTTATTATATTTCTTAACTATAGAATTCAATTAATACATTATTCTCCTCTTCGATATCACTCACACCTAATTCTAAGTTTATCCATCCGAAATCTTTTCCTAGAATAATAGCAACCTAGAATTGCTTTACGTTCAAGACTTCTTTACGTAATCTAAGTAGGCGCAAAAGAATTTCACAATCCTATCTTTAGGATTATGAGAAATTTTTATCATTAGTCAAGATCTATTCAAGGGAATGATCTCTTAACCTGTCTTAATGAAATCTAGAATGGACATACATCGTGCACTATATAAATTCATGATGTGATAAGAATGAACTGTTGAACTAAGAAAAATTAACAACTTCATTTATAGCACAAGGAATTACATGACAATCTAGGGTTCTGCAAAATCTAAATTACAATAGGTACTCCTTCATTGATGCAACAACATAAAACATATATTCAAAGAAGTAAGAAGGAAATATAAAAAAACCCCCTTTTTCAATGCTTCAGTTATCTTCAATCTTCACGAGTCTAAAGAAGTCCAGATGTCTCCTGCCTGCATCTTCAAGAGATGTGTCTTGTAATGAAATGGTGTGAAATGTTGTGAATGGATGTAAGATATGTGTTATGATTTGATTTATGCAATGGTTGGTGTAGACACCCAATTTTTGCCCAATTAATTAAGGCTTAAAATTTAATTAAACTCATTTTTTTTCAAAAGCCTTAAATATTGATGAAATTGGCTAAGTGATCAAGGCACAGGCCAAATGGCCTGTTGGTTAAACACATTGACCCAAACACACACTTAAGCTCAAGGACACAGGTTCAAACCCTAGCAAAGGCAAATTTTTGCCTTTTTATCATTTTTGTCTTTTCATCTTCTCAAATGTGACTTTTTGCCTTACTTTGCATCAGTTTTTAACTGACAAGACATCATTGATTGTCAAAATTGATGATGGAATTGCAAAGTGGTTATAGAATATGAAAGATTAGTGCAAAAAACAACCCAAAAGTCACAAAATTCAATTTATAAAGCATTCAATTGCACATGAATGAGGAGTTACAAAAATTGATGAAATTGGACAATTAATCTATTCACATTGGATGAATCTGACATGGAATATGAAGGATCAATCATCAATTCATCGGTTAAGAATGAATCAAGCCAAATTTTTGGTTAAATTCGTGGAAAAACAAAGAGGCAAAAATCGATTCATTTTCGAAACTGTTCGAAACGTAAAATTGAGCTTGCAACCTATAAATAGGGGGTCCTAGGATCAAAAGGCACAAGTAAATTTCAAGAAAACACATACATAACAAAGCCAATTCGAAATTCTCGAATTTAGGGTATAGAATTCGAATTTTTCAAATTCGAAGTGATTGGATCGGATTTGATCAAAATTGAGTATTTTAGGAATGTTAGAAACTTGATTTTGATGTTTTAGTGTGCTTGGATTTGATCAAATTAACCTCTGCAATTTTTTTTTTTAATTTTCGGATTTGCGCCGCCGTACGACCACCGCCGGAACCGCCCCTTGCCGCCGTTCTGGGCGCGAACCACCACCTTCAGAGGACGCGCCGTCGCACCAGGAGTCAGGCCGATAAGCTTCCAGCCGCCGTCAACCACCACAGCCGTCGGAATCCGCCCGAAAAGTCGCGACTTCGTCTTCTTCGCCCGATCGGGTCGGATCCGATCCGAAATTCGACCCGAATATCTGAAGTCCAACCCGCCCGACGGTCAACAGTCAACGGTCAGCTCTGATCAGACGGTCCAGATTCACTCAAGCAGATGAGACGGCCCAGATTCAGTCAAGCAAATCAGCGGCTCAGATTTGATCAAGCAGATCAGACGGCCCAGATTCAATCAATCGATCAGACGGCCCATATTTCATCAAGCGATCAGTCGGTCCAGATTCAATCAAGCGATCAAACGGCTTAGATTCAATCAAGCGATCAGACGGCTCAGATCGAGTCAACAAGATCAGACGATCCAGATCGATCAGCACAATCGACGCTCCAGATCTCGTCCGCTTCATCCAACGGTCCAGGTCAATTCGCATTATTTTATTAATAGTTTATTATATAATTAATTTCAGAAAATAATAAAAAATAGTAAAAATTCATAAAAATTCAAAAAATTCAGAAAATTCAGAAAAATACAGAAAAATCCAGAAAAATCAAAATAATTATTTTTTATATAAATTTATTTTTTTTTTATATTTTTGATATTTTTTGAATATTTTTAGTATGTATTTATACATAAATTGCTTTTAGAAATGTGCATTTAATGCATGAAAAATAATTCTAATATATTGTGAAATATTCTGAATATGTTGTGAATTTATGTGATGATTTTTCTTAAAAAAAAATAAAATAATAATAAATTAACAAAATAAATAAAAATGATAAAATTGGATTTTCCAAAACCAAAATTTTTTTAAAAAAAAATAAATAATAAAAAATGATTTTTGAACTTAGAAAAAATATATTTTTCATGAAATGAAAATCAATTGATTATATCATAGGACCATCAAAAATGATTTTTAAAAATTCAAAATTTAATGAATTTAAAGTGATAAAAGTTCAAAAATATAAAATTGATCAACAAATTAAAGTTCTTTTTTTAAAAGAACTACGTTTTGTCTAATCTCGATTAGCGAGTACGTAGGCACCTGCGGGGTGACATTAAAAAATAAAAAAATGTTTTTTTGTTTTTTTTTTTTAAATATTGTGAATAACTATTTTGTGAATATAAGTTCTAGTTAAAAAAAAGGAAATATATTTGTTGATATTGATATTCTAAAAAAAATAATAAATAAATAAAAATGAAGAAAATCATATAAAAAATAAAAATGAATGATTTGACTTGTAAATATTTCTGTTATAATATATTATGTGAAGTTTTTTGAGCATATAAAAGATAGATTATAAATTTAATATTCCAAAAGTGGTAACCATTTGGTTTTAATAGGTTAGCCCCCGAATCCATGATATCTGGTTTTAAAAGTTGATTTTTCAAATCAAATTTTCGCAGACTAGTAGCTAAGTTAGGATCAACCGACCCATTGATCCTAGCTTTTTTATTTTTTCCTGATTTATATCGGGTGGCGACTCTAAAAAATTTTCAAAAATTAAAATTTCTTTTAACCCCTAGTCGAGGATTCATGTTAAATGGGTTCGGGTTTAATGTGAATCGGGTTAGGAGAAATGAACCAGATTTATGGAAAAATCCAGGCTCGACAATTGGGTTGCATTTATAGGATTTCAAGTGATAGGGCATGATCCGGTATCTTTTCCTCATCTCAATTCGCATTTATCTTTTTTTAAGTAGCAGTTATTTAACTTTTGATGTGGAAACAAGGTAAATCACCACCTCCATCATGGCCAGGACTCAAGCAATGATAAGCGTAGATTCTTAAGGTTCCTCTCTTTATGCGGTCATGATTTTTCCTAAAAATAAAATCCACATTGATCACTATCTACTTCACAAGCGTGATAGGGGTAATGATAAGCTTAAAAATTAAATACGCATAGATCACCATATGTGTCAACACCATGACAGGGGTGGTGATAGCGATCGCTATCTGTGTTACGGGTGTGATGGGGGCAGTGATGATTTTGTATCAAGGAGGATCATTTGAAGAAAGAAGGTTAATTCATGCTAAGTGTGAAAAAAACAAGGAAAGCATCACACCTTATATCATTGGCATGATCATGCTTATGACACAGTAGATGGAATTCCCATAGAGATCCACCTGTCAGTCATGGCCATGATGGTAGTGGTGATAGGGTTATGATGTCCGTGATGAAGGTCAGAACTTAAAAAAAAAATTGTTGAGATGATCACCACATCCATCACCCCCATGATAGGGGGCGATGATAAGGCTATCACGCCCGTACTAAAGGAAAAATTCAACATGAAGCAATCACCATCCCTATAATGTCTGGTATCAACATTGACAAAGGACAACAATTTTAAGATGCGAGGATCACTGCCTCCATCACCCCATGATGAAGGCAGTGAAAACAACCCCTGGAGGTCAGTATAGTCTCATGACTCATTGTAAGCCCTCGTTCTTTAACAACCTGAATTCGGTTTTGGAAATTGGAACTGGAAACCGAAACCTTAAAAGAATACTCTAGGATTAGCTGGACTTGGAAACCCTAAGTCCAACAATCCTGAGAGCGAAACCTCGGAAAAATAGAAATAAGTTAACTTCAAAATATAGCCCTAAATAATTTATCAAAACATAAAAATATCATATTTCAGAGCAATTCATTCGTTTTGGACCTAATCGGGATCTGTTCTCGAAACCAGTCCCCCGAACTCAGAAATAGAAAAATGATATATAGGACTCGTTAAAACCGAAATTTAATAAGGAATTCAAAAATATAATTATAAAAAATTTTCGGTTTTATAAAAATTACAGTTATAATCTTTTATCGTATTTTCATTACTACCGGTAATTTAATTGTCTAATCAACTTTTTGATTTCTTTCACACTATTCACCAAGGACAACTACGCATACCCTATTCTTACATCCTTACAACTTATTCTTACAATCTCACATCATCTTCCTTACATCTTCTTTTCCAATACAACTTTTACTACTTAAATTACTTATTAAATTTTAATTTTATTACACAAAATAAATCAAACATTTCTCTCTCTCCCCTTAAGCTCCAAACCCGGCGTCCCTTTCCCCCTCACACTCTCACTTTCACTCAATCTATTTTATTTTCTTTCTTTTATTTTATACAAACCCTAATTCAATTCCCTATACAAACCCCTTTATACTTATCTCATTTCACTTTTCTCTCTTTTTCACTAAACAAACTCTTGCAAATATTTTCTCTCCTCTCTTCTCCTCCCCTATTGTGCCATGACCCTCTCCCTTCATATGCACTCACACACTTCTTTTTCTTCTAGTTTTCTTACTCCATACATCTAAATAGGTAATAGATCTTGACCCTATCACGCTCCAAAAGGTACTCTAAACGCGACAGTCCGCTACACTCGATATTTAAACTCAAGTATGATAACCTTAGTCACTCCATGAGTTTGAACATCGGGTGTAAGGCTCACGTTCAACATATAGAAAACCATACTTTGATTCAAAATGGTTTAAGGAGACATACATAGCAATATGAATGTAAATTATAACAGTTATATCTAGATTTAATCTATTACATGATCTAAGGGGCGTACCCCCGTCAAAATATTTAGAGTCCTTAAGTTCTCAAAAGTCTCTTACAACAACCATCATATATAATATATATCAATTTAGGAGATTTAACTAGAAGTCTACGCTTACATCTAGGTCCCGACTTCTTCAAAAAGCTCCTTAGAGTCCAAAAGCTATACTTGAGGAAAGTAGCTTCTTGGAGATAGCCATAAATATTCATACTGCAACAAGAAACTATTAGGGTATAAGCTTACGAGCTTAGTTAGTTCCACTTCCAAAATTTAATGCTTAATAGTATATATAACAAACAAGTTATTAACAACCATATGAATGCATAAACACGTGAGCATACAATACATAAGACCAACTGGAAGTTTTATGTTGAATGGATTTACGCCCTCCATTCGGGGTTAGGTGTTTCAGGCTCATATGACCAACGATTTCAATTTTTCTCACCTTTTATTATGGTTGATACAGGTGCCCACCCACATACATTTTTCATTCCAGCCCACATGCCAACATTTAGTTTCCGTCAATTACGCTAACATTCAAGTTTACAGGCCTCTCGTTGCTCAGCTATTATGCCTTCTTCCCACAAAGTTATAATAACTTATACAATGTGACTCACATATAGTATGCATGGTCAATTTGATTACAAGATCATGGCATATTAATTTAACAATTTATGGGTGATCATAGAGATTTCAGACATATCAATTTTATACTAAGTCAGACAAATAATTACAACAAGCTCATTTCGATATTCTTATCGTCAATTCACCCATATAAAAATCATATTCATATAATCAATTTTATCTTGTCCTAATTCTAACGCCACTAATATTACAAGCACAAGCACAAGCACAAGCATGAAATTTAAAGATAGTGAACTCATTTTGCCATGGCACAAAAATCCACTTAATCGTAATAGTCCTCGAGAAGGTTTAGTCCATCTCCCAAGTCTCCTAATCAAAAGAAATAACTCTAATGAGTATTTCTATGAAGTTTGAATGAACTTACAATTTCTATTCTAGCAAGTTCGTCAAAATTCGTTTAAGGGGAAATTTCAACTTAAAACGGCCATAACTTGGTCATTTTAACTCAGAATTTCATATATTATGTACCGATTTCTACCTATTCGATAAGAGCTATCTATTTCTAGAGTTTTTTTTCCAACAAACGAGGTCAGTTGGTCCATGAACAGTAAGGTACAGAATACTACATGAATTTCACATTCCATAATTCAACTTCTAACCTCAAAACAAACATCATACTAAAGCTTTGATAGATACTTAGCTATCATTATATCTTGTAAGAATTTATTATATGCATATATAACTCAATATCATGCATGATTCATAAGTGTTGGAAATTTCTAATTTCTCATGTACTTAGATAATGTCAAATAAGAAGTATATGACATTACTTTCCTAACTTTGTTTTTTTTTTTTTTTACAAGTGCATCATGTATATATGCAACACCTACAAACTATTGTCATGAAGGTTATGAGATGATATACATATATATATATATATAGTACCAAGAATTCTTTTTGAAAAACTTTTGCTTTACAAAACTTTTGAAATTTACTAAACTTAAGAAAAATATTTTTTCTTCTTGTAAAATCATACTTGCTTTTATCAAAACTCAACCTTGATAACCTACACAGCCATCACCTTCATTATTTAAATAAAAACCTTAATTTTGGGGTTAAAAAATATATATTTATATAGGTAGTTTATCTAATTGCGAATTTTACAAAATTTTTGAAAATATAAACATGGTTTAATCCATTCTTAGAAACCATTCATTGTTATAGGATTATACTTTGATAAACCTCTCTTATCTTTGTCAAAATTAGGTCTTTATTATATGTATCCCTTAGGACTTCCTTTTTTTTTTTTTTATAAAAAACATCATTTTGGCTTTTGGAAATAGGTATTTAAATAGTGGCCACTTTCAAATCCGAATTTTAAAAATTTCATTTGAGATTGTTTTCTTTGTAAAACTCACTTAGTTTTTCAAAAACTATTTCCTAATCAAACCTACCCCTTAAGGCTTCCATTTCTTTAATAAAAATCTTGTTTTGGAGTTGAAAAATGGGTGTTTACATTTCAAGCTTCCTTTATTACGAATTTAATACTTGTTTTTAGATTGAAATATAACTTTTGTAAACTTGCCCTTGTTTTCAAAATATTTCTTAGTAAATCTAAGCTTTTTATCAAGATCACTCATTTATGATATCTATTCCTTAAGCCATTAATTTTAACGCAAAATATACATTTTGAAGTTGAAAAATAGGTTTTCTAAATATGGTTCCTTTTTTATCTGAATTTTCAAAAGTTATTTTTGTTGAAACTAGAGTAGATCTTGAGCTTTCTAATATTTTCCTACTATCATCAAGCTATTACAAACTATTTATGAACTTAAAACAAAAGACCAATGCATTTATGAACTCAAAACAACTAGATCTAGTTTACTATACTAGTCATAAATGCATAAACATTATGATGGTTATGTGAATATGAATAGACGATGAATATATGCACAAATCATTAATAAAAATAATATAACTTGATAATAAAACCATATAATGGCCAAATAACTCAAACAACAAGATCTATAACATTGTGATGACAAGGATCTCATGTTCAAGTGTTTCCACATCCCTAGCTTGAAGCTCATTGGGATTTTTGTGTGGAATCATACATGAATAATCTTGTCATTACATGTTTTTAAAGTTGTATAGTATAGATCTATTACCTATTGGATGTGTGGAATAAGAAACTTGAAAGAAAAATAAAAGTGTGAGTGTGTGTGGAGAGAGGAGAGGTCACGACACAAGGAGAAAAGGGAGAGAGGATTTTGCAAAAAATTTCTAAAGTGAAAAGGAAGAAAGAAAGAAAGTGAAATGAAGTTGGTATAAAGAAATATATAGACTTATGGATTAGGGTTTGTTGTAATAAAGAGATTAAATAAAACAAATTGTGAGAGAGGGAAAGAGGGGGAGGGGGTGCCGGTTTCACAAGAGAAAGGGAGAGAGAAGTGTGTTGTGTTGTGTAAGTTTCATAATTAATTAAGGAATTTAAGTAATAAAAGTTGTATTGGAAAAGTAAATTGTAAGGAAAATGATGAAATTGTAAGAATAGGATGTGAGGATGTAAGAAATAGGTTATGGGTAGTTGTACTTATGAATAGTGTGAAAAAATCAAAAAGTAGATTAGACACTTAAAGTATCGATAGTAATGAAAATACGATAAAAAGGTTATAACTATAACTTTTATAACTCGAAAAATTATATAACTGATATATTTGGAAATCTTATGAAATTAAGAGTCTAATGGTATTAATATCATATATTTAATATCTCAAGCCCCGGGACAAGCTTTTCGAAGTCTGTATCTGATCGGGTTCGAAATAGATCGAAAATACACTAATCTTATCTTTTAAAGCATCCTAATATTATTACGAACCAAACTGCACCCTTCACTCATATTTCGATTCCTTGGTTTAGGAACACGGGGTTGTCGGATTCTAAACTACTAGGGTTTTCTAGGAATTTGTTGACTTAAGGTCTTTGGTTGACTTTTTGATTTAGGGTTCGAACTCGATATTACCCTAAAAATTAGGGGCGTACAGACCCTACCACACTAAAACATGTAATGGTAAGATCATACATGTGTGGTTCCACTAAAATCCCCATGAGCTTTATGCTAGGGATGTGGAAACACTTAAGCATGAGATCTTTGCCATCACAATGTTGTGGATCTTGATATTTAAGTTATCTTACTATTATTTTGCTACATTATTGCTAAATGTTGATCTTATAGATAATTTGTATATATACTCTTTCATCAAACTCATCTACATATTGTTTATGTTGCATTTGTATCCATGACATGAGTAATATAGTAGATCTGTTTGTTTAGAATACTTAAATGCCATATTTACTTGTCTTACATACATAAAAGATTTGCAATATGATAGTCTTAATGAAGGTGTTGCCAAAACTCAAGATTTATTTTGTTTCTATAAAAAAAATGATTTTTGAAATTCAGATCTTGAGAAATAACCATTTAGAAAACCTATTTTCAAACTTCAAAATGAATATTTTACATTAAATATGAAAAGCATAGGGGATAGGTATCATAAATGAATGATTTTTATAAGGCGAGCTTAGTTTTACTAAGAGAAGTTTTCATGACAAGAAAAGGATTACAAAAGTTAACTTAAAGCTATGTCAACCCTAAAACAAGAGTTTTATTAAAGAAATGGAAGCCTTAGGGAGTAGGTTTGATTATGACTTAATTTTTAAAAGATTAAATGATTTTTACACAAGAAATAATCTCAAAACAAGTTTCAAAATTTTGATTTAAAAATGACCCCCATTTAAACACCTATTTCAAAATGCCAAAATGAGGATTTTAATAGAAAAATAGAAGCCTTAGGGAATAGATGTAATAAAAACTTGAATTTGATAAGAGTAAATATATTTTATCAAAGTATAAACCTAAAACAAAGGAAAGGTTTCCAAACATGGATCAAACAATATTTTCATTTCCTAAAATTGTGTAAAATTCATCACTAGGCAAAACCCATATTTAAACATCCATTTTCCAACTTTTAAATGAAGAATTTTATTAAGATAATGAAGGTATTAGGTCTATAGGTCATTAAGACTTTATCTTAGTAAAAATATGGATGTTTTTCAAAGATATGAAGCTAGTTTTCTCAACCAAGAGTTCTTGCAATTGTTGCAAAGTAAAAGTTTCCAAAAATTCTTTTTAATAAAAAATCATTAAGGATGTACATGTAAATAGCTCATATCATGTCATTCATGATAATAACTTGTAGATATTGCATACACATATAATATACTTGGTAGGAATAATGCAAATTTCACAAAACGATTCGAAAATGCGATTTTTAGCTACTGATCAGATCTTATCCTAGCTTTGTAAGACCTAAAAGTTTTCAAAACTTAAGAATAACATCATAAATAGATAAATCTTTCGAAGTAGGTAGAAATGGATAGCTTATTTGCGAAATTCCGAGTTAAAATAACCAAGACGTTTTAAGTTGGAATTTCTATCTACTGCAAAAATTACGAACTTAAAATTTTTCATTTAATAGGTTGGAATTAGTTATGGTATGAAATACTAATTTGGATATTTCTTTTGTTTAGGTGACTTTGAATGGAGGGAATTCTTATTTCTAGAGTACGACTATTAGAGACCGGTGTCCATGGCCGAGTGAGTTCACTTTCCTTAAATTACATGCTTATGATTGTATTTGTAATGATAGTAACATTAGAACTAGGATAAGATAAAATTGGAATGTGCATGTGATTTCTGCTTAGTTGAATTGACGATAAGAATATCAAAATGGGAATTGTTATAAATATTTGTATGATTTAGTATAGAATTGAAGTGTTTGAAATATCTATAATCGTCTATAATTCACTGATCTTATGACTAAATTGCCCATGCATAATATATGTTGAGTCACATTACATTTGCTATTATACTTTTGTGGGAAAAAGGCATAATAGCTAGGCAACGGGTGGGCCTGAAAACTCGAATGTTGGCGTAGAATGGCCTAAATCAAACTGGAAGTGGAGTAGGCACTTGAATCAACCACAAAATTAATGAGTGGGTGGGCACCTGAATCAACCACTATATAAATAGAAAAAATTGAAATCTATGGTCATATAGGCCTGAAACACCTAATTCCGAATGGAGGGCATAAATCCATTTAACATAGGACTCCCGGAAAGTCTTAAGTATTGTATGCTCACGTGCTTGTGCATTTCATATGATTGTCTAATATAACTTACTTACCCTTTTGTTAATGGAGTATTTAATTTTGGAAGTGAAACTCACTAAGCTAGCGTAGCTTATACCCTTATAGCTTCTTTTTGATGCAGTTTCCGTACATATGGCTGTTGTAAACCTCGAAAAATTTCAGTAAATAATTCCAAGATGAACTTCAAAAATAAACCCTAAAAATCACTCCAAATTAAAACCGAATTTCAACTAGTCCAAAAACACGAACGAATTCAGAAACTTCTTAATCTTGAGAAAAATAAGAATCCTTAAAAACAAAGTAAGAACTCAACATACTTCAATTGTAAAACCACTACATACAAAATTCCATACGTAAATTCGACTTACAAAATCGAGAAGTATGGAACCCAAAAACAAATTATTAAAAAGTAAATAACGATTAACTTTCGGAAATGAAACCCAATTCAAGAATTTCGAAAACGTTAAAAGATATTAAATACTTACAAAAATGAAATGTAAAATAAATTTCTCAAATTAAATATGTTGTATAAGTATAAAATATCAGTTTTCAAATTGGTAAAGATCTAAACAGTAAAAATCACCCGAAAACCCTAAGTGGTATACAATAGCTTAAGTCCAATCTAGCACCCCTAACCCTAGAGGCCGGATGTAGTTTAAATATGTAGAATAGCTCATAGTAATATAAGTTTGTTTAAAAATATCAGATTGGTAAATTTTTGATCTATTTCGAACCCGTTTGGATACAGACTTCGAAAGGCGTGTCCCGGGGCTCGAGATATAAACAATATACCAATAGTATCATTAGAATCGTAATTTCATAAGATTTTCAAATATATCAGTTATATAATTTTTCGGGTTATAAAAGTTACAGTTATAACCTTTTTATCGTATTTCCATTATTACCAGTAATTGATTAAACTTTTGCACTATTCATTTTTATTTCATTACAAAATTTTATTATTCTTATAAAGCCTTATAATTTTAGATAAATATTTTATATGTTATAGAACATTTTATTTTTCTAAAATTTAGTTCGTTTTTGGTCTTTACAGATTAGATTCTGTTTAAGACCCGATACTAAAAATAAAATAAATTAATTTAATAATTAAAAATATTTGAAAAATGTTTTTATTTTTATAAAATAATTTTTTAGAATTTTTCGGGTTATAAAAATATTATTTATAGCCCATATTCGCGTATTTTGATCATACCGGTAACATATTTGTTAAAATACTAAAATAATTCAAATAATTATTTAATTTTAATTATGAAAAATCTGCTACAAATATTTGGAATAATTTTTCTAATTTTATTTTATTTTGTTTTATTTTATTAAAAAAGTACCTTTACAACCCATACCTTCAAGTACACCTTACACATATCACTTCCTTTTCACTTCAATCTTTCTACACATTAACCCACACTTCATGGCAGATTTTGACCCTCTTTATGGCTGCCATTGTCCTTTATTTACTCATATTTTGACTAAATTAATTATTTTCCACTCCTTAAAGAAGTTACACATACACATTTATTACACAAATTAATTTCAAGTCAAAATTCAACAAAACCCTCTCTCTCCTCCCCCCAAGATTCACGTACAGCACACAAAATTGCTGTCCTTGTTCTATTTTTTTCCCTTTCATTTAATACAATTCTATCTCCATTTAATGCCTCTTTATTATTTCCTTTTTGAAACCCTCTCTCTTTTCCTCTCTCTTTTCCTCTCTTTTTCCTCTCTTTCTTTCTTCTTTCTCTCTTGTTCTTACAAGGAACCTTGCTGCCCCCTTCTTCTTCCATGGCTTCCACACTTCATTCTTAAAGATTTCTAAGCAAATCTCCTTCCCAAAGCTCCATAGGTGATATAGGTAAAGTGTAATGAAGGTTTCATGCATCAAATGACCTTCCTAAGCTTAAAAGCTTAGGATGCTGATGCCAAAAATGAAACACTCCTTTTCTCTGCTTTTATTATCTTGTACTACAATTATTTTCTTGTTTAAAGTTGATATATATTGTAGATCTAACTTTTTGTAGCTTTGATTTTTGTTTATGCCATAGATCTTGCTATTTAAGTTGTTATTCTTGTTATTACTTACGATTTATGCATATATTTCTCATTCACATATGTTCATGCATTTAAAACTAGTTTAGAAGACTAGATCTAGTGTTTTGAGTTTATAAATGCATTAGACCTTTGTTTTATGTTCATGAGCAACTTGTAATAGCATGATAATGGTAGAAAAGTTGTAGGAAACTCAAGATCTATTTTATTTTCAACAAAAATAACTTTTGAAAATTCGGATGAAAATGGAACCATATTTAGAAAAGTGGTTTTTTCAACTTCAAAATGTGTATTTTTCATTTAAAATGAAGGGCTTAGGGTATAGACAACATAAATGAATGATTTTGATAAGTAAAGTTTAGATCTATGAGTTTAAAGTTCATTACCATGGGGTTTCTTTTAGATGTATGTTCATATTATGTGTAGATCTTAGATTTGAGCTTGAACAAAATTTGTGAAATTCGTATTTTGGCAAGACCCCCATTTAAAAACCACTTTCCAAGTGTCAAAATGTAATTTTTACTTAAGAAAATGAAGGCTTAATATATGCATATCATCAAGACTTCTTTTTACAAGAATCAAAAGTGATTTTCAAAAGTTATTTTCAAAATAAAAATTCTATTTTCGGATTTTGGTTAAGACATATTTTAAAAACATGTTTTCCAACTCAAAAATGAAGTTTTTATTTAAGAAATGAAAGGCTCTTAAGATAGGATACGTAAGGAATAGATTTTCATAAGTTTAGATGGATTTTATCAAAAGATATGACCAAAAATAAATTTTCTAAATTCGGATCCCAACCAAGACCAATTTTTAAATCCCATTTATCAACTCCAAAACTCATGTTTTATGTGAAAAATGAAGGGTATAGGTAATAGGTATCTTTAAGGAATGATTTTTACAAGTTAAAATGAGTTTAGGCATGAGTAATGTGTAAAACAAGTAATGGAATTAAAATGGAAAAATTTGAGTTAGTGATCAAATTGTCAAATTCGTAATTTGAGATGATGCATATGTAATCACTTAGTATTTGAGCTCAAATTGTAAGTTTTATGTGTTAAATGAAGTCCTTAGACAATAGATGTAGTAAAGTCTTAAATTTTAATGCATTAAACAAGTTTTTCCCAAATGAATCATTCAAAAAGTGGATTTTCTAAAATTCGGATTTTTGAGTAAATCATATTGGAAAATATATTTGCAAAGTGTAAAATGTAAATTTTTGTGTAAGAATGAAGTCCTTAGTGGTTATGTATGATTGAGCCCTAATTTTCTAAATATCAAACGATTTTTACTTAAAGGAATCACTCAAAAACTAATTTTTACCAAATTCAGGTTTTGGAATCAACCTCACTTGAAAACATGTTTACAAAGTATAAAATGAAAATTTTTATGTGGAAATCAAGGTCATAAGTAATATATATAATGAAGACTCAATTTTGACAAAAATAATTATATTTTCTTAAGTAATAAATCTAAGACAAATGGAAATGATCAAAGTTAGAAAACTAGACTTTTCATAAGTAGTTGTTATTATGGTCTTGCAAAAATAAAAAGTTATAAAATTTTCTTTTAGCAAAAATCATCAAGATCATGCATGCATTAAACTCATCTCATTTCATTCATGTTAGAAAATCACTTATATTGCATGTATAGCTAATTTATATAGTAGGAACATTACAAACATTTACAAAACTACCTTTCGAAAGTTGAAATTGTTGCTGCCCTAATCTGATCCGAACTTTTCGAAGCTTCAAAGTTTTCAAAACTTGAAAATAATATTAGAAATAGATAGATCTTTCAAAGTAGATAGAAATCGATATATAATTTGCGAGATTCCGAGTTAAAATGACCAATTTATAGCCGTTTTAAGTTGGAATTCCCGCTTAGGACGCGAATTACGAATTTGATAGTTCGTATGAAGTCGTTGGATTAGTTTGAGTTGAAATACTTATTAGAGGATTTCTTCCTTTTTAGGTAATCCCGAATTCGACGATTCCCTACCACCGGGTTATTATTACTAAGAAGACCGGTGATCCAATGGCTGAGTGAGTCTTCTCCTTATTTTGTTACCTTGTGTGTGCTTGTAGCTAGTTGCATTAGAATTATAGAAACAAGATAAAAATCGATATGAATGGGGATGGGATATGTGATGAGACTGTGATGAATGTATGCCAAAGAATACTAAATCATATCGAAACCACGATTGATTGAATAACTGCACTGTTCATATTATTTCTATTATATGTATGATATTGGTTGGTCACTCTAAAGAATGTATAAATATTTTGACCTAAGCAAAAAATTAAATTGGTCATGCATCGCATCAGACATATTGTATTTGGTAGCGTGCTACTCTTACGCAGGTCGATCGGTATGGTCCGAGGACTCGTTTGGATAATGAGACCCGGGATCAAAGCTCATTCATAGGAAACTAAGGCGCATCGGGGCTGCATTCCATGTGTGAGCCTAGCCGAGACGAATGCTAAGAGCCGATGGCTTGGGGACTAGCAGCGATCGTGTAGACTTCAATACCATCCCTAACCCAAGATACGGAGGGCGTAAATCCGTTCTGTATGTGGGTTCCGGATACCCATGCATAATTGTTTGCTCACGTGTTTGTTCATGCATAGCATATGATTGATTATAACTTGCCTGTCATGGTACGGAATTAAGGGAATTCTCACTAAGCTAGTATAGCTTATACCCCAATAGTTGTTTAAATGAACAGGTTATCTCAAGAATGCTAAGTGGGGACCATGATGGTTGGAGCTGAGAATGACTACGGAATTTCGGCAAAGAATACGAATGTTTAAAGTTATCAGCTAGTTTTATGATTCGTCTTGTAATAGTTTATGTAGGGAAGTCTGTGGATGAATGTAATTGAAGTTGAATGATTTGTATTTTGAAGTATAGTGATTCGTATATGAAGTATAGTGGTTTGTATCGGAAGTTTAGTGGATTGTATTTCCTTTACATTGTTACTCAATTGTATCAACATAAAATGTATCATTCTGATGTGTCTCCTTTATGTGTTAGACGCCTTGTACATAGTATAGAAGCCTTCGCGTGACTAAGGCGGTCATTCTTAGGCTTTAATATTGTGTATGGCGGACTACCACGTTTAGGGTACCATTCGGGGCGTGACAGCTGCGTCTCCGGACTTGGCCAAATCAGGTAAATGCGAAGTTAGGAGTTTACCCTTATCAGTTTATAATTAGCTTTGTATAGACTTTCATAGGGAACCTTAAACGCTCGAGTTGTTCTTAAAAGCTAGTATCTGGAGTTTTTGTTTAGCAGGGGAATACCCTTTAGTACATTGTAACTGATCCTGAGATATCTGTGGTTTATGTTTTTATGCTTATTCTATCAAGTTGAACTATATATCTCCAACTACATATGTATTCTATTGTCATAAGGGAATGCCTTGCATCTAATACAAGACTTTTGAATGACTGATGATGATTCTTAAGCCTCGTTTAGCATGCGGTGAACTGTTATGTTTAGGGCACCCTTTGGGGCGTAACACTCATGTTTCAGTAGTGAGCCAGGTAAGTCTTTAAAAATTTTGTCCACAAACATAATGGTCCCTATAATGATCATGATGTAGGTTGTTCTACACTTACTTTTTAAGCATGCACATACTTTCTTTCTTCTCACTTGAACTATAGGCTAATCTTTATTTTCTGTTTAGATGTTGTTGAGAGAGAACGAACATGAATTTAGTTGTATTTCATGATGACTCTCATTTTATCTTTTTGTATTATCTTTTGTTTCTTTATTGTATTTTCACCTTTTTATTTTCTAATGTTGGTTGTTACATTCACAACAGGATCAGTTAATTAGAAAGATGTTAAGTCTTGCAAAACCAGCTTTTGAGGGAGTTGTAATATACAAATAAATAAATCATAATGATGGATAATATGGAAATATCATGACATTTAACAGGGTAATTTTGTCATTTAATAGATGAAATTGATCAAACGAGGGTTATGAAGGAGATATGGAGTAGCTTTAGGCCAGTTCAAGGCCATCGGCATTGGAAATTTATGTCGTCGGTGTTAAAGTTTAGGCTACTGGTGTTGGGCCGGAGTATCTTTGACATGTCTTATGCTTAAGTTTTTCAAAGCCGCCAGCTTTTAATTTATGCCGTCCTTAAGCCACTAACTTATCTTACCAGCTTACGACATATGAATCTATATGTAGTTTCCTATTTTATTAAGTTTTTCCAAACTCTATAACTAGACCCATAGTCTTCTTACCTTTTCATAGCTCAACCTAAGGCAATTCTAGGTAAGATTTTTCTCTCAACCCCTTTTGGTTAAGTTTTGGTTAGATCTTGATTCCTAAAGCGTATAAAAAAAATGAAAAATTATAAAGAAGTGTAAAAGTGTCATTTGATATAAAATAAGAGGGTTTTATGGTCAACCCTAATGTGTATATATATACATATATTAATATTTTATGAAAAAATTTATGGTATTATCTTTCAAAATAAAATGAATTAAAGTGACTAACTGTGATTTTTGTTCTTAGATTCTGCTTACTTACTTGTGTGCTATTAGTGTTGTTAACATGTTAGAATTACATGATAGAATCTAAGTTGTATAGTTTTACTTGTTCTTTAAACTAGGAATTCAATTTTGAAGTTAGCATAAGGTCCTTATTAAAGGGTAGTTAGTCCATTTCTAAACTTAACTACTAGTATAACCTTTTATTAAATTTCATTAAATGCCTTATATTCTTGTGATGAAAGTTCAAAAACAATGTGTACTTTGATGACCCCTTGCCTTGTTTTTCCTCTTTTATTCATGTTTAAAAAAAACGAAAAGAAGCATATCTCAATTTATTAAGTGATAGAGGTTCGATGGGGTTCCTTTAAAACTTAATCACGTAAGGTCATTTGGCTTAAGATCAGTTGACTACTGAAGTTCATTTGACAATTTAAATAATAAAAGAAAAATGTTCAGTAGGTCTTGTAACTCGAGTGATTAAGCCCGGGGATACCTCCTAGGAAGAGTAACATCTATTAAATTAGGTGACAAGCTCGTGGTTATTGGCTAAAAGCTACATAAGTTGTGGGGTTCCTTAAAAACTAAAGATATATATATATATATATATAATTATAAAGAAGGAAAATAAAGTAGATTTGATATTAGGGGAGAAAAGGTAAGGGGATATGTAGATTGATAGACTTTCACTTGAGAATACATGGTTGTGGAGATCGTTGGGGATATTTATACTATCATGTTATAGGATGAAATTGGCTAACTCCTTTTACTTTGTGGTCGTCTATTTGCCTTTTAAATTTGAAAGTCTATTTAAATGATGAGGGTAGAGGCTAGATTACTCAAATTAGCTATGGAATTCTAGCATTATTAACTCAAGTGCATGTAGTAGTGAGTTGAGTAAAATAATAAGGCATTTATTCCATCAAGTCACTTAATAGAATGATAAAAACAATTGAGAGATATGGAAGCATTAGATATGTTTAGAATGAAATTACCACTTGTGATTTGTTTTCTTAACACAAGGTCTAATTTTTCTTTTAACTTTCTTATCAGATTGTTTGCTTGAGGGCAACCAAAGCTTAAGTGTGGGGAAGTTTGATAGAAGCTATTTACTCTATACATTTAGTGTTTTTATTTGTTTAAGTGCACTTATATTCATGAATTATTTCTAAAGTTGGTAGTTAAATTGTGAATATGTTCATTTCTAGTGACTAAGAACAATTTATGAACATCTGGAAGAAGATAAATCAAATTAAGTTCAAGATATAAAGTGTTAGGATGTATCACGATCGTAATTAACGCAATGATAGAAGACACATGCACTAAGAATCAAAACAAGCAACATCATAGGCATGAAGCAAGGGAAACTTGAGAACTGCATTTATCACCATCCCCATCTTGGCATGACACAGATGGTGATCAATGCGTATTTGATTTTTAGGCTTATTACCAGACCTATCACACTTATGATACGAATGATGATGGATGTGGATTTTATTTTCAGGGAAAATCACGGCCACAAGAAGTGAAGAACCATAAAGATCCATGCTTATCATCACCCGAGTCATGGCCATGATAGAGGTGGTGATTCGCTTTGTTCCACATCAAAAGTTAAATAACTACTATTTGAAAAGAGATGAAAGCAAATTGAGATGAGGAAAAGATACTGGATCATGTCCTATTGCTTGGAAACCTATAAATACAACCCAGCCATTGCATAAATTAGATCATAACGCATATCTTACATCCATTCACAACATTTCACACCATTTCATTACAAGATACATCTCTTGAAGAAGCTAATAAGAGACATCCGGATTCCTTAGACTCGTGAAGATTGAAGATAAGTGAAGCATTGAAAGGGGGTTTTATCTGTTTCCTTCTTACTTCTTTGAATATATGGTTTATGTTATTGCATCAATGAAGGAATAATTATTGTAATTTAGATTTTGTAGAATTCTAGACTTGTCATCAAATTATCCTCCTTAATATAAAATCATCCTCGAACGTTTAGATATCTAAAAGAACAACAAAATAAATTAAAATAGATCCTAGTTAACTAAAAAAACATAACAAACACAAATAACATTAATCAAAAATGAGTCACCTCTATGAAGTGCTTATTTAACGTCATTAGCTTGATGTGTTGACTAACTTACGATGGGTTTTAGAGATTTCAAAATCAGTTTTTGCAGCAAAATTTATTTTTTTCTTTTTTGAAATAGAAACCCTAAAACTTGATGGGATCCATGTGTTCATTAAACCAAAGAAGGATTAGGGTTTTACCTTTTGTGAATCTTAGTCACATTGATGATATGGATTTATAAGCGCTGCAATTTCACGAGCCCCTCTATGGTATCTGCATGAATGACACAATCAAAAGGACCCTTCATTTACTAGAACTTTTGGACAATTCCAGATGTATGCGAGAAAACTCACAAGAGCTTGTGTGTTTGGTTTTTCAAAGTATGCAAAATTTCACTGGAATTCTAATGAAATGGCAAGTGTTGTTAACCTTAGATGAGAGCTAATGTGTTGATTTATACTAATGACCACACCCTTCGCGAATAAAGCCATTAAGATCCTCTAATTAGGGTTTCTTTTCCTCCTTTTGTAAAAAATTATAAATTATTATTTGTTATTCTTAATGAATTAAGGTTAATAAAAATTTAATAATTCCCCCTGAACTCATTCAAATTAAGCTCATGATCCTTTTGGTTCATTCTATGTGTATGACTCCATAGGTTCACTTAATGTTGGCAGTAGACAAAAAAAAAAAAAAAAAAAAGAAAAAAACTTTTCGATCCAAAAGACATAAGTTACCTCTAGTAAGACATTATGTCTACCCAAATTAAGTGAAGATCAACAATCTAACTTTACTTGATCCATAACTTATGTTATAATCCTTTTGTCACATGATATATAGATTGAGCATAAGGCATTGATAGTATCACCTTTATATCATTCAACTTTATCATTTCCCATTTTCTAAGTAGACTGATAAGACAAATGACATTGATCGTACTATTAATTCACTTGTGCATAGACATGCATTTCTCACTCTCACTTATTGAGAGGCCCAGAGATATCTCTCTCATAATGAGAGGGACAAATCATATCTTACCTTTATCTTTCTCTACATAATTTACACTATGCTCAATCATAACATTTATAATTATCCGATTAAAGATAACGTTTGATTGAGTCGAATCATAATATTTCTTATGGTAAAATCTGTGATGATTTCAAGTCTAAGGATACAATAACATTGTTATTATAAGAATCACTTGTGAGATTAATACATGTAGTGATCTCATAACAAGTCGGTCTGACACTTAGTTCTCTAATATGTACCTGTGAGTTTGATTTGTATCTTTATACAAATAAACATATGATGATTATTAATCAAACCTCATACTAGATTTAAATTATCTTTTCCATAATAATGAGCACCTAGGGATATTTTAGAATAATTACATGATTATTCAAGGACATTATTTTAAAATAAAAATATAATAAATATAATAACAAATGTCTCTTTCTTAATAAAAGGTAATAATGACAATGTCCAATGGTTGGCCTAGGGTACAATCAATAACATATTATCCCTTAGGTTCTCATGGGAATGTGTCACACCCATGTCTCTAAAACCAAAAAGGAAAATTTCTTTCCCATTCTTATCCCCTTTCTTTTGAGCTCAATTCCCCTCATCCTATATATTAAGGGTTTTTCATAGGGAGGGAATTTATAAATTAGTGTTGGCTCAAAATTTATGATAAATTTTATGGGCTCCAAGCATACCTCATGAGGATTATCATCTCTTAGGCTCCAACCAATTTATTAAACTCGAGTTCAACTTCTTTAATCTCTCTTCTTCTAGGGTGAATTGAACAATGTTCTCTAGGCCAATGTTCTGGAGAGTTAGAGTACTCGTAAAAGAACTAAGATATATATTAGTCTCCTCAAATTCATCCTTTTCCTTAGTCGGCTCTGACTCATCTTCTTGATTATTTAGATCTACGTTATGATCTATCAATTCATTTTTCTTTGCCACTATCTCATACTCCAATTTTAATGACTCCTTAAATTGTATATCCATATCATTTTCCTCTAGTGCATTGATAAGACTTGCAATTATCTCCTTAGTTGCTTTCTCATGTCTCCTACGAGTTTATGAAAATTCAATTAACTAGATAGCCATTCTTAAGATGGTCATAGAAGGATAGCTTATTCTTCTAAACTTGTGAGTTCGTAAATATTAGGAGCTCGGAATTCCCATGAGTCAGCTTCAAAGAGTACTTGCGTTTTCTTAACAAATAAGTTTAAATTATCATACCTCATCTCCATGATCCATTGCAACATGGATTTCTCTTAAGAGTTTTCTTCCTTAAAGCTCAGAGAGGGAAGTGGTAGGATGAATGAGTTTCACGCCGGTTCAAAAGACATATTATAGCTAAAAATTTCAATGTTTGGAGGGTATATTGTCCTAAAAGGTTCCTCGTTCAAGTTGAACTCTTAAATATGTAAGAACTTTTGTTTTGATGAATGATGGTAGAGTAATATGAATATAGGACACGTTTCAACTTTGACATTCAAAAGTCCAATGGCTACCATCACACTCCCTACATATCATATCATCTAAAGTCATAAGGTTAGGATCTGAAAACTCCTTTTAATGTGCAAAAGGAGGAAATGCACATGTATTAAAGGTTTAAGGTATAATAATATGGACTAGGGCATTCATAAAATCATGATCATTCCCATAATATCAACATAATAATCCCTTGTAATTCATAATTCAAACAGTCACAATTACTCAAAGAAAAAACAATGAAGCAAACAACCCTAAAAGCAATACTTCACAATATTTTTGGTTTTAGCAAACAAAAGAAAAACTATGGCTAGATTAACAAGCACCAGGTTTTCCTAATATTGCTAATCCCCATAACAACACTAAAATCATAAAGATTGTAGAGAATTTCACAATTCTATCTTTAGGATTATGAGTAATCTTATCAATAGTCAAGAACTATTCAAGGGGACGATCTCTTGATCTGTCTTAATGAAATCTAAATGGACTTACATTAATCACTATATAAATTCATGATACAATAAGAATAAACCATTGAACTAAGAAAAAAATAATCACTTATAGCACATAGAATTACATGATAAGTCTAATGTTTTACAAAATCTATCTTCATTGATGCAACGACGTAAAACATATATTCAAAGAAGTAAGAAGGAAACAGATAAAACGCCTTTTTCAATGCTCTAGTTATCTTCAATCTTTATGATTCTAATGGAATCCAAATGTCTACAACTAGCTTTTTCAAAAGATCTCTTGTAATGAAAAGGTATGAAATGTTGCAAATTGATGTATGATATGTGTTATGATCTGATTTATGTAATGGTTGGGTTATATTTATAGGTTTCCAAGTGATAGGACATGATCTAGTGTATTTTCCTTACCTCAAGTCGATTTAATCCATTTTCAAGTAGCACTATTTAACTTTTGATGTGGAAACAAGGCGAATCACCATCTCAATCACAACCATGACTTGGGCAGCTATAAGCGTGGATCTCTACGGTTCTACACTTCTCATAGCTATGATTTTCCCTAAAAATCAAATCTACATCGATCACCATCTATGTCGTAAGCGTAATGGGGTTGGTGATGACTATAGTTCTCAAATTTTCTTGCTTTATGCCCGTGATGTTGCTCATATTGAGTCCGAGTGCATGTGTCTTCTATCATTGCCTCAATCACAGTCATATACATCCTTAAACTTCATGTCTTGAACTTAATTTGATTTATCTTCTTCCAAATGTTGATAAATTGTCCTTAGTCACCCAAAATGAACATATTCACAATTTAAGTACCAACTCTAGAGATCATTTATAAATATAAGCACACTTAAACAAGTAAAAACACTAAATTTATAGAGTAAATAACTCCTATCAACTACTATGGATAGGGTCTTAGGGCTAGTAGGGTATAACATCATGGACATCCTTGGACATGAATTCTCTAACCTTTGTCACTGAGAGCATAAATTTATTCTATATACAATTTTTAGATAGTTGTATATATGTGGGTTTCATTTAGTCAACTGCATTGTATACGTTTGATAATAATTACCTATCTATTCCATTGCTTGTATGATACATTCTAAAGATATCTTACTAAGCTAGATGTAGCTTATCCTCCCCCCCGCACCTAAATAATTTTCTTTTGTAGGAAAATCGAAATATGGGATTAGCACTACAAGAATTATGATATTAGGTGATGTTTGTAAATATTGAAAACACCACCTATCTATATAATATTGCTACGTCCATTAAACATTAGTGAACACATAACATTGGTTTACATAATTTCATCTAAATAGTTACATCTTTTTAATTTGTAACTCTTTATTATACTAGACATTGCTAACCTTTCCTCTTTTTTTTTTTTCAAAAATACTTATCCATCTTATTAAAAAATATAAAAATAATAATACTTTTAACATCCCACCATTCAACTTTGCACACAAAAAGAATACCCCCATGCAAAAAATAAGTGACTCTTCATTGCCTCCACTTACATAGCACCTCACATCCTCATTGCGTCCACACAAGGAATGAAGTCCTTTGATTGATCAAAGCTCTATTTTTCCATAAAGAACCAAGTTCTTCTCCAACCATTCTATACATATGCTTTTTAAAGTAATATTGCAATCAATGATTTTTGGTTCAAATATTAGCCAAAATTTCTCATTAAAGTCTTTTATTATTATTATTATTATTATTATTATTATTATTATTATATTATTATTTTGTGTTTCAGTAGGTTGTAAGCAGGCTTGCCCTTTTAAGTTCACAATCCATTGTGAGTTTCTTCAATCGTAAGCTTGTTTATCAATGCAAATTCTTGGTGATGTAAAATTTGCAAAAAAAATTTCTTTTGAATATTTGATTATCTTAGGCTCGACATAGTTGATATGCCCTTTTAATCAATTATCGCCCAGACCATGTGCCTCCTCTTATCACCTGATCTCGATTACTTGGCTTGTTGAATGTCCTTTTTGCATAGAATACATAATGCTATAAGAACAAGTTGGTTCTTTCCATGATTATTATAGTGAAATAAGAAGTTAATTCCACCTTTTTGTGATAATTGCTCGTTTATTATGTTATTTCAATTATTGTTTTTCTTTAGTTGAAACTGTATGCCTCGATTTCCTTCTTTGTTTTCCCCATGCATTATGGTTTGATGCAAGGGGAGTTATAAATCTTTCTCATTATAATGGCATTATTATGTGTATAGTGATGCATGATGCCTTGTCTTCTAATAGTTTGATTTATGTTTGACTTATTGTTTCTAGAGTCAAAAGTTCATGCAATCCTTACTTACTTTAGACTTGTATTGATAGTTAGCACAAAAAAAAGGAGAAAAAAAAATAAAGTTGGTGTATGGGAAAAGTACAGAAGGAAAACTACTTGATAGTGAAATTTGAAGTGAATGAAATCTTGTATGACATTATGGATTAAGATCCTTGTGAGAAGCTCATGTTGTAGTTAGAGTTATCCACTTGCACCAATGCAGCTCCCAAATTTGGGCAGTCAAAGATCCATTTTCATGCTTTTAGCACTCCATCCTCACTCAGTGTGTGATTGATACTACTACAACTATTTCGGATTGCACGAGCTCTTTACTTCTACTAGTTTAAGTGATTAGTTAGCTTCTAATGGACACCAAGTCAATTTAGTGATTTGAGACAACTCGAACCTTAGGTTGCTCCTTCATCTTCAAAGGCATATGCTCAGTCATGTATATCAGATCGATTAAACAACTATGGTAGCTTGGATTGAAGTTTGATAAGTTAATAATTAAACTTAAGGCTTAGTCTATTATAATTGAAAGGAGCTCAATGGCTCTATTTGTGTGCTTGGTTTTGTGATCCTAATAGGGAGCCCAGTAAGAATGCTATAAAATCATCATATCACATGCCCACTCACAATATGAGGATCATCTTCTAAGTTAGGGTTTGGAAGATCTAATTTATCCCTTACTGTGTTATACATATATACATTTATTGAGAAAAATAGTTTGGAGACTAATAATTCCAAAATCATAAGGATCGTAGAGAATTTGATACCCTACCAAAAGATATGATAAGATAAGACAATCTTGAGTCTATCTTTTAGCTACGTAGAAATTTCTAAAGGGAGAAGGAAGTTTAGGAAAGAGAAATCACATTTTAAATCTTTCTCTCGACTATGTCTAGTCTATAAGCTTCCAAGTCCTCCAATCATCTTGGCTTGATCTTAGTACGCTTTGCACTCGAATCCTATCCCAATCTTAGCTTTTGATTTTTCCTACAAAAACAAACTACTGGGGAGTAAGCTACATCCAGCTTAGTAAGAATATTCCCATAGTGACATACTCGCACAAAATAAATGAAACTAGTTATTGTTAAGCAAGCACATGAAATGCAACATCCATATGAGCAAAAAATACATATGATTAATTAGAAATCATATGTTGAATGGATTTACGCCCTCCATTCGGGGTTAGGGAGGTTACAGACCTATACAACCATCATAAAAGTGTGTAGATTTTCAAACTCCTACATACCGCATAATTTTTTTAGATTTTCTGGCTCTTATATACCACCACTACTATTCTCTCATCCCAAGTGAGGGAATAGCAACAAAAATGTGACTCACTTCATGTTAATGCATGATCAATTAATTATTTCATTCTCAATTGAGTTATTAACATTTTTAAGGGTGACCATCAAGATACATATAAACAATCGATCATGGCATTGAAAGCAAAGTATTAATTAACAATTCAAGTTCCAATATACTTAACTTTCTTTCAACAATCACCATGAAACAATCATTTCCCCTAAGAATCCCCACATGCATATTCCACTTTTTTTTTTTTTTATCTTTTTCCTATTTTTCTAGTGTTTCTATATTACAAGCACAAACATGAATGCATGAAATAAGGAGATAACCTCACTCGTCCATAGGGCAATTCGCTTAATCGAAATAATCTTCAAGAAAGGAGGCTTCAAGGTCCTTGTCATCTATGCAAAAGAAATACTTGGAATGAGTATTTCATATTGGTTTTACTAAATTTCTAACTCTATTACTTAATTCGTGTCATTTTTACCTATTATGGAAGTTTCAACTTAAAATGGTCAAAACTTGCTTATTTTAACTCGAAATTTTGAATATGAGTAGTCATTTTCTACCTACTTCAAATGATCTATCCATTTTTAAGGTTATTTTAATTATTTGAAGTCATTTGGGTCACAGAATGGCACTTTATAGAATGCATCTAGCAAGTTCTAGACTTTGTTGTTTTCATTTTTAAAATCTTTACTTCATTTGGACTCTATAAATCAAGTATAAAAATATTCTGATCTTTAAAAAATGTATAATAATGATAATAACTCACATTACATGCATGGTTGTAGTAATGTTGCTAAAAATAGGAAATTCATTAAAACAACTTTCATGGAAGCTACAAAAGTTAAGTTTTGGAAAAAATCACTTTTAGATGTTTAAATAATAGAAAATATATGGTTCTGTCATTGATTTTGATAGGACCGGTCCCTCACCATCCAACGTTTCACACCATACTCAACTGTGATTGAGTCACTAAAATAATTAATATTTCATTTACTATTTTTTTTAACGATTATATTAATGGTATGATGGTCCCATCAACAAGACTATAGAAGCTCACTTAAATAAAATTTTAACTCTTGATTTTTGTAAATTGAATACTCAACTGAAAATCATAACTTTATATTTATTATGAGTTCATGAATATTTTATTTTTATAACAAAATTCTTTTAGCCAATTAATTTCAAAACATGAACTTTAGGTGTTGGTAGAGAAAAATTATTCTAGGTTGTATTATGTTTGAAATGTTTTATGTTTTTGCATATAAGAAAAATTAAGTAAATGACTTATTCTAAATTTTTATTTTTAATAAAAAGGTTTGTAAATGTATTATAAATAAGATTTCTAGGAAATTTTACATAACAAAAAATTGTCAACATTTATAATTTAGGAAAGTTCATTTTGGCATTTTGAAAAATATAGTTGAGTGTTTCTTTCTAATTCTTCTTTCCTAGTGAAAGGATTTTATAAGTATTGGAGATAAGATTTTTGGAAAATATTTTGCATAATAAAGAATTACCAACATTCATGCTTTTCAGATAATCTATTTTAGCATAGTAACAACATCATTTATAACCATATATGTACATGTGCTTAAAATAGCAATCATAAAAATAAAATTAATAACACGGAATTATACCAACGACATAAAAATTAGAAATAGATAAACAAGAACATAAAGGTCTTAAAACAAAACATGTGTCTTAGCTTGTTATCAAGACTCTTCGGGACTTGAAATATTCTTGTCACTATATAAAATAAAATAGAATAAGTGTAATGAAATAAAATGTGGAAGTCTTAGATTTCATTAAGACTATCTGAGACTTGAAGTATTTCCAATCTCATCGAAATAGATGATAAGAAAATTGTGGAAGTTTTAAATTTTATTTCAAGGATCCCCGACTCTCGAATTATTTAGTCTCCTTCAGACATGATTTATAAACTATTCCAAGACTAGAAGTTGACTAGTCTTATAATTAAATAAAGTGCATAAATAAATAAGTGCATAAAATAAATAAAGCATGAAATAAAAGAGTTAGATTAATGAGCATTTAGGCTCCAAAAATTATAATACATACATATACATATGTACATATAGAAAGTTAAATTAGTAACAAAAACATAACATGAACATGAGCATAAACATGACATGAAAAATATGTTATCTTTGCATTTATATTCCATCGCATATGCATCATGGGGATTTTACATGCAAAATATCTAATGGCATACTGATTTTATATATCACATAACATAATCTATGGAGATGTTTTAGTGTTTACCTAAATAATTTGCAACGAAGATGTATGTGTGGAAAAAAAAGAGGGAAGGCGTAGCGGTCACGAGGAAAAATAAAGGGATGAGAAGAGAAAATTTTTAGGGAGAGAGATTAAGATGAAAATTTGGTAGAACTTTATTATAAGAAGAAAAAGTATGAAAGAAGTAAAGGAGGGAGTAGTATTTATTGAGAGAAAAATGAGAGAATTAAAGTATGAAAGAATATGAAAAAGAAAATAAAATGGAGGAAAAAGAGGGAGGGGGCAGCAACTGCACCATTTACAAGGGAGAGGGAGAGATTGAAAGAGAAAATGTAAAGAAGAAGTTATGTGAAAGTACAGTATAAAGTAGAATAGATTAGACGTGTGTAGGTAAATTTATAGGTGATGTAAGAGTTATAAGAATAGGTGTAAGAAAAAATAGAGAATGGTAATGAATAGTAAATAGGACAACTAAATTACCTATAGAGATATAAATACACATATAAAAACTAAAACTGACGTTTTTATAAGTTGATAAAATTGTCTGATATTTTATGAATATTGTAATATATTTCTAGTATAAATTTTTTGGAGGGACATTTTACCTTAATTTGGTTATCAGTGTCCGGCTACAAAAACTAATCCCGTAAAGGCTTGAAACGATCGAAATTTTGCTATATCTAATCATTTTAGGACTTATACTATATATTTGGTTCATAATTTGAGTTTATCTATTTTTTCTAATTTATTTCACATTTTAGAGTTTTAGAAGCTTATTTGATCGAGTCTAGAGTTTCTAAGTTTTAAAGTTGACTTGGTTTACTTTTAGGCTTTCGGTTCTGTTTTTTATTCTAAGGTTTTTACTTATAAGATTACTATAAAATTTCGAGAGTTTATAATTATTAGAAATTATTTCTTCTTATTTTATTATTAGATATTATTTGGATATGCTGTCTCAATTTGTGTGTTAAAGATCATATAGATGAATTTTTTAGCATAGTGTTATCAGATTAATTAAGCTATTGGATCGTTTTAATAGTGATATGTTTTTGCTAAACAACTTACCTATAGGACTTGAATCTTTATCTAATTCATATGATATCTTAAGGTTATTGAATCTTTATTCGATCCCATTTAGGGTTTTTAGGGTTCCGAATTTATAAGGAGTCAAATTTAATTTAATTCATATAATATTCTAGGGTTATAAGATTTATTTGATTTGATCTAAGATTTCTAAGGATTGTGTCTAATATGATACGGTTTAGAATTTTAGTTCAAATGCAAACTCTAGGGTTCACAACGTGTTTGATTTATTTTACTAAAATTCTAATTAATTTTCTAATATGATTTCAGCCTTCATTATTTAATTAATATCATACTATTTTCTTGATTTGTGTGTTTTCTTATTTACTATTATAATTATCTTGATATAGTATTTGTCATATAAAATTATTTGCCAAATACGTAGCTTGTATCAATAATTGTAAGCTTTCCTAGGTAATTATCCCTATGGTCTTATTATATTATAGATTATATTGATATGATGATTACATGTATATTATTATCATAATTGTTAATTTATAATGATACTTGTTACGATAATTCACTAGTATTACGATATTAGTTATAATATATTTATAAAGTATAGTTACAAGTTGAAAAATTATCATGATTAATATTAGTAATATAATAATTATGGTCTTAATATTGCTAACTTATTAAAATTGTTATGTGGGTCAAGGATGATAGCATTATTTATCAAATGAAAAAATAATCTTATTTATTTTTACTACAATGTATATTTTTTAGTTACAATATACTTTTGATATTATTAATACTACTATTAATATTATAAATTATAGTAATAGTTTGTCATATACTTATTACACATATATATCATGTGCTCAAGATAACCACATAATTAAATTAACAATATAGAATATTTCATGGGCATTAATTTTAGAGCTTCAAAATTATATTTTATAATTACTTTTTTATATTTTGAATATTTTCTTATATAATAAATTATTTACATGATTTGAGTGACTTCCAAGAGATATTGTATACTAAGGGAAGTGATGTTATTAGCTTCTTTAAGAGATTCTTTTCTAAAAGGCTACTTCTTTTATGAATAGTTTCTTTAAGGGGTTTCGATCATCTTTAATCATAAGCTTATAAGAAAATATTTATTTGCGATTGTTTTGGAAATTTACTTGTTAGATGTTATTTTATTCTATGTGTTTGATGAATCTAGATATATATTTATTTCTATTTGTTGAAGTTAAGGTTTTGCTTGGTGATTAATTATGCTATTCTTATTTGAGAATTTTCGAGGCATATTTACTATTTTTTGAATTATTATTTTTATTTTTATTATAATATTTTTATATTTTGGTTTATTTATTTTTTGAAATTGATTGATATTTTTTTAAAATTTACTAGAGCCTAATAATTACTTCATTAATTTATTATCGCTTATTGATTATGAAAAGTTAAGAGAAATTATATCTTGAAATTTTATTGATAATGATTCTAATTTCTTAAACTACAATTAAACTATTAATATTTTAATATTTTTAAATCGCGAAAAATTAGAAATGATCTTTGTAACTTTTTTCAAAGCTTTTCAAGATTTTATATCATATTCTTATCAATCATTAAAGTTAGGTCATATAAAATTAGGAGCTTACACTTGGTCGTTGTGGTCTACTTGGTTGGTCAGTAAAATGCGTATGTGCATACTTGATTTGGAGTCAATTTAGATGCCATTAATCAATTTATCTTGCTTATTGTCTGCTTGTAAGGTTGATTTGGAATGCTCAAAATGGCTAGCTTGGGATTTTCTGTTGGAATTTGGTCATGTTGTAATTCAAGAGTCTAGCATGTGACGCCTCTGTGGACAGGAATTACTGCGTGGCATATGGAATCACATCCACATCTTCATAAACCCTCCAAGTAACAAGCTACATTATTTAATGGATGCCATCACAGGACGGGATTTGCAGTCTTCAAGCTGGTTTACTTCATTGCAGGATGAGGTTTATCTCATGGGATGGGACTTGGAAAATCTGATTGTCAAGAATCTTATGGAAGAGTTTATGGATGACATGCACTTAAGATTAAGGTCGCTTCGCTCGTGATAAAGTCTAGACATTCTGGAGGCCATTCTAATGGCTGATATGTTGGTCCAGAGCTAAGGTGGCCTAGTTTCTTCCTAGAAGTAGGACAATGGAGCATGTTTTGCATTATTGAGATATTTCTTGTTGATGGATCATCTGAAGATTTTAGTAAAATGATACCACTGATGGTTAAATCTCAAACAGTGTTAATCCTGATCCAAAATAGACCAGACTGAACTCATCCGAACAACGTCCGAAAATAGTAACTACCACAAACACTGACTAAGCAGTAAAACGGGTGAGCTGCTATTGGTTTAAGAGGTATCGAGTGCACCCTACAAACAATTCAGTACCAAACAAAACACTACAAACAATTCAGTACCAAACAACTGCTATGTTTAGCACAAACTGAACTAAGCTAAAAATACAGAGCAGCTGTTAAATGCCTTGGATAGAGCAAAACAGCAGATCCGACCGTGTATCTACGGAATTGATCAGACAGCTTGACTGATCAAACTTCGTGTGCAATGAATGAGCATTCCATGGATTGAATTGATGAGCTATTTACTCATCTGACTGGAGCCAACACCAGTCCGAGCCTCAACGCCATATCAATCTGCCTGAAGGAGATACAATGGAGGATGATCAACAGCGCCAACTGAGTGCTCACCAACCAGTATTCAAATGACCTAAAGGCAACAGCCATTAATAAAGTAGCAGAATCGAGTACTAACACCATCGTTGATGCTGAGCATCTCTAAGCACCGAGCAAACATGGGCATACCGAGTTCTAATAGTAGCAACAGAGGACAGCATCGCCGCAACCATTCTTGAGTTTGCGCCAACAACTCAGAGTTGATATCATCTGTTGTTTTTCTCTCACTTACATTTAGCTTGGTTTTGGTCTGTGCTTGCTTGGTTTGAGGAATCTTTGGTTGGTTGTTCGTTGGTTAAAAACATTTTAAAAACACGAAGTTGAAGTTTTCAAAAATTAATAAAACTAACAAGTTCTATTCAATTTTGGAAGCAACTACCAATATCAGTTAAGTGCACCTTCCGAAATAACATAGAAAATATTATAGCGAATTCCAAAAGATTATTGGCATCTATCACACTCACTTTTCATCTATTATCTAGCCAAAGAAAATTCAGACGAGCATAATAAAAATGAGAAGTTATACTATGATTAAAAATATATACAAGTTTTCAGGGCAAATTGTAAGATAAATTTGTTAACGTAAGAAAAATCCTTAGGGATTGTTTCACCAAGTACTTACCATATGATTTCTCAAAAAACTCATAAAGTTGTTCATTGGTATATTTGCACTATCGGATTCACTAGGGTAAGTTAAAGCCTCTCTCAAAATCAGTAACTTTAGATCTAGAATAGACCATCAGAATCTCTTCACAAGTCATCAGCAATTCTTATAAAGTTAAAGAATCCTTTGTTTTAAAATGAACCTCATGAATTTTAAAAATAAGAGATATAAAGTTTCACCATCCCTCTCTCAAAATGATTATGAGCAACTCTTAGTAGCCCAGATTTATTCAAAAGAATGATTTTTCAATTTATTTAGTTGAAATCAAACATGAATCTAAAATATGCGCCACGCATTAAGACCCTTGAATTTAAGTTTTAGCGACTAATTACAAATACCTAGTAATAATCATTAAAACACTTTGAAATCACATGAACCAGGTGTTTGATTCATAAGTCTTTGATTCAAAAATACCAAGTTAAATGATTATTTCTCCATAGATCCAGACATTAAGCAAAAATTCTTGAAGAAATAATATGTAATTAAAGATGAAATTACAAATTAAGCATGAAGTCTTGCAAAAAACAAACGTCGAGTTTATAATGAATTTACCCAGAAAATTTCGATATTTCTAAAGCAAGAAGAAACAATTCTACGTTAGAAATTTGTTACAAAATGATACATATGATATATGATATATATCACATGCCTCTACACATTTATTCATAGGATTAGGCACAAAAATCATGATGATTTTATTTGCTGATGTGGCATATTCTTTATAACTGATTCTTCTTTATTTTCACGTGTGCGTCTAGATTGCCAGCGCATAGGGTTACATTTTTGCAACGTACATCAAACGCTAGAATGCTGCCTGAATATCAAGGCTCGATCTAAGCTATGGATTTCCACTAAAAAGCTCGAATTCTTGTCCAGATTCACCTAGGAATAAATCAAGTTTGTCGAAGGCTCGAGTATTGAGCTCGACCTAAACTGTGCTTTTCTACTCAAAATGTGATTTTTTTCTATGGCTCAATCACCTCAATATAGTTGTCAAGAGTCATGTCGAAGGCTCGATGCACGGGCACAATAGACCATTTTGCCTTTGTTTTGCGTTGCTGTTTTGCCCTCAATGGGTCTTTTGCAGGGCTCGGCTAAGTTCTGCATTACACGTTGTTATAGTTTTGCTCCAAATCTGATCAAAACACTTATTTCCTCTTCTTTTGATTCTAAGAGGAAAAAAACAACATTTAGACAATAAAAACATATGATTATCATAATTTATTCAGAAATGTATCAAATTAAGCCTAAATTCCTATGAAATAGAATAGAGTAAAATGAACTTATTAATCTTCAAAATGAAAGTGCTAATCTTTGGACCTTTTGTGAATTTTTTATATTGAAATACCCCAAACCTTAATCTAAATTAGAAATAAAGTTTAGATAGATTAAACAAGTCAAATGAATTATAGGAAATAATTAGAAAATTGACATAATTAGATTAGTAATTAGTTAAGTTAAAATTGAGATATCAATTCTTATACCCCTAAACATGTTATTAAAATATTTAGAGGATTCCTAAACTCTTAAACTTTAGCATAAATCCCAATTCCTTAGTCTTCACAAAATTTGAGCTCATTTGCTTGTATAAAAATATCAGTTCTTAAACCCAAACTCAAATTAAATATCATTTTGGTCTAAATTAAATTCCTAAATTAAGTTCTTATTTTAAGTTCTTAATTTATAACCAATTGATTTTGAAATCATCTTGTAAATATTTCTAGAACTAACATATTGATATGAAAATTCTAAATCTAATACTTTTACTCTAAAATATCATAATTTTAATCCTTATCCTTTCCTATTTATTTTTTCTTTCCCTACCTCCTTTTTTGTCCCTTTTTCTCTTCAATTTTTGTCTCTCTCTCTTTTCTTTCTCATTCCCTTCCTCTTATTTTCTCTCTTCTATTTCCCAAAATTATCTCCCCAAATCTCAATTTCAAAAGGAATAAGAGAGAAAACAAGTAGAAGATAAAGATAGGAGAAGATAAACCAAGCTAGAATAAGAAAAAGAAGAGGACGGAGTAGAAAAGAGGAATAAATTTCATGTTCTTGCTTTAAAGCTAAGTATATTTGTTTTATATTGTTTTGATTCTTGTTTTTGTTTATACATGATGAATTGATGCTAGTTATAAGTAAAGTTTCTAATAAAAATGGTAGATGAGTAAGTTGATGAAGTTTATGAAATGTTAAAATATTGGATATGAAGTTTGGAAGTTATATGATGTTGAGGATGTGGAGTTTTGTGTAATTGGTGTTGTTAAGTGAGTATGTTGAGTGTATGTTGCTATGCTTATTCGATAGCAGCTTGTGTTTTGGTTCCGATAACACAAGGAATTCCTTTTCTAAGAGCTTCTTCAATAATTCCTAGAATGTTAGTTATCTTCCTAGTTCAAAAGCACTAGGAAGGGACCAACACCAACAATTTAAAATAGGGTAAGTTCGTAATCTCATCTAATCTATCAATCATGGGCATGACTATGCCTTTACAGGGCTTGGGTTGGATTATTTTGTGGAAGTCACAGGCATGATTCTACCTTTACTAGCCTCTGACCTTGATGTTTTTAAAAATCACAAGCGTGACTCCTCTAGTCATCGTAGTTTGATCATAACCTTTTTATACGAACTTGGATTGAGGTGATTTAAAAGGCTAGGAAAATCTTGAAAAGAGATATGCAACTTTCATTTTTTAAGTTTTTGCAAATTCAAGTAGTATGAGGGCCAAAATTTTATTTCTTTCCAGTTGCTATGTTTTCCAAACAAAGTTAAAAACTTGTGTTTGCTTGTTAAATGTATATTCAAGTATAAAATGAACTTAGCTAATAAATCTAGGTTCAACCTAACTAAATGAACTTAAATGAATTAAAATGAATTAGATTGATTAATTTTAATAAACTTTTCTAAGACTTAGTTAATATAGACTTAAGTTAATATGAACCTTGGATATAAAATGAACTTAGTTAATCACTCTTAGTCCGACTTGACTAAATAGATTTTAGTAAGCTAAAATGGATTAGATTGATTAATTTTAATTATTTTAGCTTAGTAATTGGATTAAATGATTAAATATAATCAATCTTGGCTAAGTCAAGATAAAATGGGTTAATAACTAATAATTGGATTCGATTAATATGTTAGATAAACCTTAGTCTAATATGGGGAATTTGTTGTTTCAAATGTGTCTTTGCTTGGAAAATGAATGTTTTTGTATATGAATTATTTGTTGATGCTTTTGCGATAAAACACTATAAAGAAAGAGAAAAGAAATACTTCGACAAACAAAAGAGAATTATCCATATTTTGGTGGGGTGATATTTGCAACCATAGCAGGGTTCCTATTTAGTGTCTGATCAAATAGGGCCTTAATAAAATGATTTTGACATAAATGGATAATTAGTTTAGTTTCTTATATGAGTTTATTTCTTGAATTTACATATATGAATACCTAATCTATCTTCTAAGTTAGATTCTCATTTCCCTTCTGAGCCTGTTTAGATTTCAAATATATAAGGGACGTAGTAACTTTTGTGGTGATTGTTAAGATAGGTATCCTTAAAAATGAATTAAAACTTAAACTCGGCTTAATAATTAATGAGTAATTGTTGTGCTTATGCTGTTGAATCTGGTTTGGGGAGTGGCAACCTTATCTGGGTGGACACGGTAGTTTAAGCACTTAGGCCACCCGTTATGATGCAATGACTTCTAATAGGTGGCTCAGCAGGTAGCCGATGGGGCAAACAATATTGGGGTAACATCTACTTAGACTCAAAATGAAATAACTTGTTTTAGTTCATGTTTATGGGACTAGTTGAAGTCACTAATGATATGGACTAGGATAAGTAGAGTGTATGTAATGGTTGTGGACTCTTGATGAGGCTATTTTCTCTTTCTTGATTAGATATAGGAGATATAAGTATTCGAGCTGCTTATATCGAGCCCTTGAGCAGTTGCTGTTACTTAGGACCCCAGTTTCCCCTAGATTGTTCCGAAGTGTGAGTGTTCTATTCTTGATTTGTTTACTTTGAATTAAGGATAATAAATTGTTGTTGCATATATTTAAGCTTGTATGCCACTTCGTGTGTGATTTTGTTACTATGTACTAAGCTTCAACTCATTATTGTTGTTGTTATTGTATTTTCTTAGTATTGTTGATTGATGTTGATGAGGATTGATGAATGAAGATGAAATTGATGTTGTTGATGATGTTAGTGTTGATGATGGTGTGGTTGATGATGATGGTTATGTTTAACTCGAGTATGGGCGATCCGGGAAGTTTAAGAGGAGAAGTGAGTGAAGTAGGGCCGATGGATTTATTTGTATTTCTATTTATCTTCATTTTGTTTGAGAGATGGATTTATATTTTTAAGTTATAATATTCTTTCAAAGGGCCCAGTGATGCCAATATATTTGTAAATGTCATTCTACACATGAGAGTAGATTATAAAATGTTTTTATAAGATTTTATTTCTTAGAAAATTGGTTTGCTCTGATAAGGAGTAGAGATCTTTTAAATATTTTGTAATGTTTATTTTGTGAGTTATAAATCCAATGATTCTTAGAACTTAATTAAATGATTTCATAATCTAAAATCGGTTAGTAATGTTCCAAATAAATATATCATCCTAGGAAGTCTGAGCATATAATACTTAAGTATTATGCATGGCAATAGTATCTTAATTAAATTTAGGGTGTTACAGATATACTTCCTAATTTTTCTGTGATATAGATGTCTCTCCACAATGTCAAATTAAATATTTCTTAGTCTGATGTTTACTTGTTTTAATGAACAGGTTAGTGAAGAAGTTGTGGGTAGTTTAGCTAAACTTAGTGAAGCTAAAGGAAAGTTTGGTTATTATTCTTAGATAAATTATTCATTAGCTTTGATTTTTTTTTTTTGAAACTATGATGTATGAAACAAACATTCCATGCGATCAACTAATATCATTAATAAATGAATAAAATTTATATTTTGTATATTCAGGTAATAGTGCTATTAACTATATGTCCCATGCAGTGAACTTATATTGTAATTTACTCGTTTATGGAAAGATTTATAACATTCCCTTAATCCATTGCTAGCTTTATAAATTATGTGTCTAGAATGCTGATATGTACAATATGACATATACAAGTGAAGAAATTAATTGCATCTCATGTTTCATATGGACAAAATCATGAATAGGTGCTCATGGCATAAATTATACTCGATGTATTTTCCTCATCTCATGAACATGTTATATAAATTTTATGAAAAGTTGATCATGTTCAATGTTTTTTTTTTTTTTTTTTGCTTTGAATTATACTAGGCTACATGGATAAGAGGTGGATGATTTCTGATTTTGAAAGTGAAGAGTATAAATGAGGTATCGATTACTTCATTGTGTACTTGAGCTTGAAATATGGGGTAGATAGCAACTTAAATTTTCCATGTAGGAAATGCTCAAATTACAAACCATGAATGTGATAAGAGCGCACTTACTTGTTAATGGGATAGATGTATCATACCAATGTTGGATATATCATGGCAAAGCACCAACCATTGAATTACCTAGTATATCTTGAGGTAGGATTCATCATAAAGAATGTGGAATGAGACCCAATAAGGAGGGGTATAATGGGGCAAGTGGTGATGATATTGATGGAATTGAAGAGATGTTTGAGGATTTAAGGGAATCTGTTGAAGCTAAAGGTTCAACCCTTAGGGATGGATTTGCTATTCCACCAGATTTTTTAGATGGGTTACAAGCTTATTCACAAGAAGAGCTTTATCTAGGATGTAAGCTTTCTAAATTCACCTTTATAGTTAAGCTCCTTCACTTGAAAGTGTATAATATGTGGAGCAACAAGTCATTTGACATGCTTCTCCAATTGTTGCGATATGTGATACTTAATGGAGAGATCCCTCCCAATTCGTACTTGATGGGTGTCGAATCCAACAAATATATAATCATACTCTCAAAATTTATATAACTTATATATAGCAGTGAGCAGAGTCGGTCCATAGAGATTGGTAAAATCTATTTCTATTCAGAGATCAGAATAAGAAAAGAAAAAAAGGGGGGTTATGAAATTCAAAGAAAACTAATTATATCTAAAACAAGCAAACACAATTTAAGAATTAATTCAATATCATAGGATTCCTAACCAAAGGTGTTAATAAACTCAGCTCAAAGGATTGATCATTGATACAAAAATTTCCATTCTTTATCTTGGATGAACTGGTTATGTCTATTAACAAGCTCTAACAACCCATCTCTCCTTACTTTTTTTTTTATGATCAAAATAGGCTCTTTGATTATTTCCCTTTATCAATTAAACAACCCTAATCGAGCTCTTAAGCTATAGTCTATCAGTAAAATTAAGAATAAGAGAAATCACCAATTCAGGTCAACAAATCAATAGCATGATCTATTTAAACCAAATTATATCTCAATAACACAAATATATACCTATCTCATAATCAATCATGTTATTGTACCATAAACATTAGAATAATCAAATAATTACGGATTTGATATTCTAATTGGTAGAAATTACCTTATTAATCAAACAAACAGGCCTTAGTTTGCATTAATCAAACAAGATAATAATGACAAATCAAATAGAAGATAAATAAATATCCAAAACAAAGATCAGAACAAAACAAATCGTTTAGATCTCACAATCCTTATAGAACTAAACTTGCAACAATCCCTTAGCTAGAAAATACAAATTTAGCCACTCATTATCATATGAATCTCTTTAGGGTTTGGAACTATTTTTATTTTACAGATCTAATATATTGAAAATAAAGAAGAATAATTTTTCCCAAAGCAACAACCTCAGACATTTACAGAACAAATTTGGGAATTTGATTCATCACAATGAGCACTGGTGGTTTGAAAATGTTGACGACATACATAGTCGGTTTTCAATGTCAAATAAAGGAATGCTGGCAGCATTGAATCCAAATAGTAGCGGCCTTAAAGATTTTGTTACTGTGCATGGTCTGTACCGATCCAACGCTAGCTGCGTTAAATTCCTAAGAGCCGGCATATGTATAAAAATTTTGAACACTGGCGAATATGTTGAAGAAAGCTGAAGGCATACATTCTGCAAAAGATAGCATTAATGTTTTTGGTTCTATACACAGGTAAGGCTGGCTCAACGTCAGAAATGTAGAATCATGGATAGCCAATGTACGTTTGTAAGCCCCCGAATTTTTTTGACAATGGTTTTGGAATATCGAATCGAAACCCTAAAGTTTGACCCAGGTTGAAACCGAACCTTAAACCAATCACGGGATTTCATAAGAGAATTTTCAAAAACAAAAATAGAAAGTTTAATAATCGATCAATTCGAACATGAAAAGATCCGTCCATCCGATCCCTGAGTTAAACCCCTCAATTTCTATAGCAAAGACAGATTAAACCCTAAACCTAGTCCAACGGAGTTTCAAAAGTCAACAAATGTCAAGACAATTAAACAATTTCAACTCCGGCAATCCCGCATTCTCAAACCCTAGAAAACGAAATTAAGTTAGTGGCTTAAAATAGTTCGTAATAATATAAGGTAACAAAAATATCAGATTCACGAATTTCGAGTGTCCTTCGGACTCAAACGAGATTAGTTCTCGAAAAGAATGTCTCGGAGCTCGGAATAATAAAAATATTCCACTAACACCAAAAGACTCATATTAAACAAGGATTTCAAAAAATCAGTTTTTAGAATTTTTTGGTAACTAAAATACAGATATAGTTTAGCGTATATTTTTTACTACCGGTATTTTATATGTCTAGTCTACTATTCATAGTACTATTCATACTATTCATTACTATTTCACTATCTCTACTTTTTCTTACACCTATTTCTTACTACCTACATACCTATTTTCTTACTTTTTACATTTCCAATACAACTTTATTCACATCAAACCTTACACATTATTTTTTTCTTTACAAAAAATTACAAAACAAATAAAATTCTCCTCTCTCTTCTCCATATGCGCCGGCCCCTCTCTCTTCCTATACATTATTTTTCTTTTTCAATTATTTTATTACATCTAATTTTCACTCCAAAATTCTATAAATACCCCATTCCTCCTTCATTTTTTACACATCCATTTTACATAACAAAACTCTACCAAATACTCTCTCAAAACCTCTCTCCAACAAATCTCTTCCAAAATACTCTCTACCATTTCCTACAACTTCAAGAAGAAAATAACAAACACAAAACCCATTCATCTCTTTTCAAACCTTTCATTAAACCTTAGGTAAAAATTCTACCTATTCTTTATCATGTTCATGCAACTTAGCATGAGCTTAGTGTATGTTTTTAGACTCATATGAGTTAAAGAAGCAATAATATGTTTATGTTTTGTTTCTGTTCATGTTCATGTTCCTATTTTACATTATGTTGTTATGTTGTTGTTATTGTTATTATTATTATTATTTTTGCTCTAACCTAACTTATATAATATTATGTATACTATGTATATATATTTATTTAGAGCAAATAAGCTCATTTTTTTTATTTATTTTCATATCTTGCAATTTATTTATTTACTTGTTTTATGTAATTTATTAAGACTAGTCTTTCTAGTCTTAGATTTGTCAATATCAAGTCAAAATAATTTTCTTTCTTTCTTTCTTTCTTTTCTTTTCTTTTAGGATTAGTCTATTCTTAGTACCGGGTTGCCTTGATAAAGCTAAGGCTCCCAATGATCGGGATACCTTGATGAAGCTAAGGTTCCCAATGCTTGACTATTTTATTATGTTTATTTACTTACAAGTATTTCTTTCTATCTTATTATGTATTATCTTTACTTTTGCATGGCTACATAATCATATTCATGCATGATTAGAATATGGTTGTCTTAAGTAAAAATAAAAATTGGTTCTTTCTTAAATAAAGAAAAATAAACTAGATTTCTTAACAAAAGAAATTTTTAACAAGAGATCTAAGCTTTGTTTTCAAATTTTTTCATAAGAAGCTAATCATAATTTCTAGAAGAAGTAGTAATGTAGAATTTTTTCTTTTATAACCAAACTTAATACTCTATAAAGATAAAATTTTTTAGTCTTGAACTTAAGATTTTAACTCAACCATATCTTTTATAAGACTTAAATAGATTCATTATAAACTTTAAAAATCACATACTATGAAAACATCTTTAAAACTTCAATTTTATAATTGTTATTCTCTTTTCAAAATTAGAATGAAATTTTACTAAAGTTCTAATGTTAACAATTCTTTATGAAGAAAGCTTTTCTTATAAACTTGTCTAAAGAAATTATTCTACCGTTTAACAAATATTAAGAATAAAACAAGTTTTTCAAACCAAGATAAAGTCAACTCACTATTTTGAAAACCAACTTAGAAAAATAGAATTTGCCAAGTAAAGTTTTAAAGGTATATCCATTTTCTAAAAGAGAGAAATGATATAAAAATAAAAGGAAAACATACATTTAACACTATTTCAAATATTTGACCACACCAAAAACTTAAGGAATATTTTGAAAAGCTTATTTTCAATCACTAGAAATAGAGTTAGTAAATAACTTAAAGAACCAAATTTTTTAAAATGAATTTACTTTTGAAAAGAGAGAAAATGAAATTATAATAAGAAAACATTTACTCATAACAACTCAATATATTTTTGTTTTCCTTCTAACAATTCAAAAAGGAAAAATTCTCAAAAGTTTTATCATTTAAAAACCATCAAAGACAAATTATTTATGAAATATCAATATTGAGACAACATCATCAAAATATGCATACAAAATGAGTATAAATATATGTTCAAAGGACTTTTCAACTATATATATATCCATATATTTTGCTTAAGGACTTTTGAGTAAAGTAAAGTTTGGAAAAATCATATTTTATAAACTATAAATTCGTAACTATTTTGTACCATAGTATTTTCCAACCTAAATGGCTTTTTATGACAAAAATGACCTTATAAATGGATAAATCTTTTCGAGTAGGTAGAAAACGGTATATTATTTGCGCAATTCCAAGTTAAAATGACCAAGTTATGGCCATTTTAAGTTGGAATTACCTTCTATACAAATTTTAACGATCTTATGACATCGTTTTTTATGAGTACCATAGAATCAATAAGAAATACTCATTATGGGTATTCTTCTTGATTAGGTGATCCCGATAAGGAGTATTCATACCCGGAGGGTTATTTTGATTAGTGGATTTATCAATCAATCATCCATAAGAAAGATAGATCCTCATAGCCAAGTGAGTTTATTTCCTACATTTTACATACTTGGTTGTGCTTGTAGCTAGAGGCACTAGAAGTAGGAAAAGATGAAAATGAATTATGTATGATAATTGGTTGAAAGAATGTTAGCATACCGAGGCATGAATCATTGTTAAATAACTTATGTTTTTTATCCTGTTGGAGTGTGTGCAAATTCTGTGATCACCTTTAAATTACTCTAATCATATTGAATTATATTAATTGATTCATGCATATCACGTAGTTATGTTCATTGCATGAGCTACTATTCTCGATAGGACAAGAGTTTAGTAACCGGTTGTGCAGTAGCCAGAAATCTGCAAGATGGGCGATTATGAGCCTAAAAGAACTATTTGAGATGGGCGAGTAGGCGCCTGAAATAAACTACATGAGTTAGATTTAAAGATGGGTTTTAAAGAGCCTGGAACACCTAACCCTGAATGGATGAGGTAAACCCATTCAAGCATATGATTTCCGGTAGATCATATGTATTGCTTGATCACTTGCTTGATGCATTCATATGCTTGTTAATTCTTACTTGAAATTGTTTATACAAGTACGTTAATTCAGGAATATTCTCACTAAGCTAATTATGCTTATATTCGATAGATTTGTTTAGGACCAATATCTTTCATAACAAAGATACATATACCCGGGTAGAATTATGATTTAGGAGTTCTGGAAATCTTTTGAAGATCTTAGGTTAATTATCCTTCAATGTCTTATGGTGTTAGTATTATTTTGTTGTGAGAAAGATTAAGTTGATTTTATGATTGTTTGGAGAATTTAGAGGAAAACCCCGAAGATGATGTACGGATTTTATTCTATTATTGATAAATTAGATGATTATTTAGATTCTTGTATGTTGTATATACTATCTCGAACTATACATTCCACCGGTGTCTCCTATTGTCGTGATAGACGCCTTACATATGGTGTTGAAAACTTTCGCATGACTTTGGGAAGTCATTCTTAAGTTTTAATACCGTATATGTCGGACTACCACGTTTAGGGTACCCTTTGGGGCGTGACAGCGTTAATTTCTCTGAAAGCTGATGAACTCTGTAGTTTAGGCAGGCGGTGATCATCTTCTTCGTTGCCAGTGTTGGATGTTCTTATTGTAGGCCATATAATCTAAGATGAGGTTGGTAGTGTAAACTGGTGATTTACCGACATTCGTTATCTGATTACATGTAAGCCGTTGTGTTGATGTGATTTTGGCTAGCTTTGAGTTTTTACTTGTTTCCAAACTTGCATACAACTCTCCAATTGCTTGTATTTGATTTCAAGATCTGAAATATCACATTAAGCCTAATTAAGTACCATTTCTATTGATTTCTATAATAATAACAATTTAGCATGATTTGTTCGTGAAAGATTGAGTATAATTTATCTTTATCAATACTATTATGCAAACAAGTACTTGAGGAGGTTGGGCATGGGTTATATACATTCATGCATGTAATATTTGTTGTTTATTTTTGGGTGAAACAAAACATCTTACACAATGCCCCATTTGTGGTATAGGTATAGGGTGTCTAGTGGATCTAAAAAGTATTGTATAGCGATACGTTCCTTTGAAGCCAAGCTTACAATGAATTTTCATGAGTCCTAAAATACTCAAAAAATGCATTGGCATAAGGAAGAATATAGAGAGAAGGAAACTTTATGGACATTAGCAGATGGTTTGTCTTGGGTAAACTTTGACATTCAATTTCCAAAGTTTGCAAATGATAATTGTAATGTGAGGTTGGGGGGCTGTAGTGATGCTTTAATCCTTTTGGTACTATGAGCAATTATATAGCATGTGGCTGTGGTGTCTGTCATGCCCAAAGGGTATCCTAAACGTAACAGTTACCATATACCATACAAGATTAGGAATCACTACCATAATCATTCAGAAGTCTAGTATTCAATGCAAGGCGTTCACTTACGACAATAGAATTCTGAGAAATTGAAGATAGACAGTTTAATTTGATAGAAAATACATAAAAATACAAACCACAGATATTCAGGATCATTTACAAAAACTAAGGGGCATTCCCTCGTAAAAGAATTATAAGTCAAGGTAATAGTTTTTGACATCAACTTGAGCGTCTATATAAAAGCTGAACACAACTTCTAAGGGAAATCTATTCTTGCTTTACCTAAGTTGGCCAATTCTAGGTCACAAACAGATAAGGGAACCGCAACAAAAAGAAGCTGTAGGGGTATAAGCTACACTAGCTTAGTGAGTAAACACTTCTAGAATATATGTATCCAACAATTTCAAACAATCAAGTTGCTTTAATCATCCATATGAAATGCAACAACAATATGGGCATACAAGACATATGATCAACTAGAAATACATGTTGAATGGATTTGCGCCCTCTATCTGGGTTAGTAGATTAACGAATCCTATGGTACTACTTTAAATTACTGTTTCGTTTTATGGTTCATGGATAACTCATTAACTGTATTGTTTTATTGCTCACGAGCAACCCATTTCATTCATACCGTTTATGGGTCACGAGCAACCAACATGATTAAATGCACCATCTCCAACATGAAATGATTATGTTCATGTTACTTGTTAATCTGAGTAATCATTAATACAATTTCATGAGTGACCAAGCAATTCGTAAACAATCATAATCATGGCATATGGACATACATCAATTAATCACCCGGTTTAAATATTCTTAACACGTTTTTCTCAATACATCAAGAAAGCATACATAATCCCATAATCGTGCATCATGCATTTCCATTTTTATCTTTGCCTATTGTTCCAATGCAAGTACAAATTACAAGCACAATAAGAAATCATAAATAGGAAGTATGACTCACTCGACCATGGTCTTTGGTCTCTATTCGTAATAGTGCAGGGACAAGGAATCCTCCGATTCGAAATCACCTAAACGAAAGAAATACCCAAATGAGTATTTCAAACTATAACTAACTCCAACTTGTCAAACAAAAACTTTTAAATTCGTAATTTTCGTAGTTAGTGGAAATTCTAACTTAAAACAGTCATAACTTTGTCATTTTAACTCGGAATTTCGCAAATAAGTAATCAATTTCTATCTACTTCAAAAGATCTACCTAATTCTAATGTTATTTCTAAGTTTTGAAAACTTTTAGATCTCGGAATGTTCGGATCAGATCTGGTCAGCAGGTAAAATCATGTTTCCAAAATTGTTTTGTGAAATTTACATTGATTCTACCATGTATATTAAATGTATATGCAATATTAACAAGTTAAAATCATGAATGACATGTTATGAGCTATCTATATGTAAGATCTTGATGATATTTGGTTAAAAGAACTTTTAGATAAATTTCACTTTGCAAAAACTTCAAGAATACTTAATTTAGAAAAGGTAGTTTTATTTCTTGAAAATTCACCTTTGTTTTTACTAAAATAAAGCCTTGATGACTAATATGCCTAATACCCTCATTATTTTAAGAAATTTCTTCATTTAGGAGTTAGAAAATAGATGTTTAAGTGGGGGTCTTGCCTAGTTACGAATTTTGTAAGAATTATTGGTGATGAAATTAGAGTTTGATTTATATGTTGAATTATCCTTTGTTTTAGAAATATTTTGATAAAATTCATTTGTTCTTGCTACCATTAAATCTTTACTATACCTATTCCCAAAGGCTTTCATTTCTCAATTAAAATCCTCATTTTGGAATTTGAAAATAGGTTTTTAAACATAGTTCATTTTCTAAATCCGAATTTTGTTAATTTGTTTTGAGATTATTTCTTAGGTAAAACTCATTTGATCTTTCTAAAATTGAGTCCTAAGCAAACCTATTCTCTAAAGCTTCCATTTTTTTAATAAAACTCTTATTTTGGGGTTGGAAAATAGGTGTTTACATATCAACTCCTCATAGTTATAAATTTTATGTTTTTGTTGGAGTTGAGACAAAGTTCTAATTTAAAATTTGCAAACTTTTCTTATTTTAAAATTATCTCTTAGTAAAACTAGATCTAACTCATCAAAATCATTTCTTTATGATACTTATTCCATAAGCCCTTCATATTTTATATAAAATCTTCGTTTTGGAGTTGGAAAATAGGTTTTGAAAATGGGTGCCTTTTTAAGTCCGAATTTTAAATAATTTTTTTTTTATGGAACAAAAATAGATCTTGAGCTTTTGGCAACATCCTCATTAATACCATCATACTACAAGTCTTTATTCATAGAAAACAAATTTTTATGACATTTATATACTTAAAACAAATAGGAGTATGATGACATTTATTTTATGGATGCAAATGCAAGCTTGGAAGCCTTAGATCATATTCAAGGCTTCCCAAGACTAGAAAGACTAGTTTTAAAAGTGAGATTTGATAATGTTAGATGCATGAAATGAAAGATAAAACATTATGATGATGAGGTTAGTAGCAAGATGTATTCACAAAAGTATCAATAAGAAGATATATAGCAAGATATAGCAATAATAACTTAAATAAAGAGATCCATAACATTGTGATGGCATGAAGATCATGTTCAAATGTTTCCACATTCATTGCCTAAAGCTCATGGGAATTTTGGTGGAATCACACATGTATAATCTTGGCTTTACATGTTTTATGTGTGGTAGAATGTAGATCTATTACCTAATGAGTATTTAGAACAAGAAAACTTGAAGAAAATATGTGGTTAAAGGAGGAGGGGGGGTAGGGTGGGGGGTGGGGGGTTAGCGCAGCACGCTCACAGCATAAAGAGAGGAAGAGAGAGTTGAGAGAAAAATTTTTCAAAAGTTTTGTTAAGTGAAAAAGAAAGAAAGTGTAAATTGAAAGGCATAAAGGGGTTTATATAGATGATGAATTAGGGTTTTAGTTGATTAAAAATATAAAACAAAATTGATAGTACGAAAGAGGGGGGTAGGGTGGGGGGCACACTGGTTTGAAGGAAATAGGGGAGAGAGAATGATGTGTGTGTTGTGTTGTGTAGTGTAATATTTCAAATTTAATTAAGTAATCTTAGTATTAAAGTTGTATTAGAAAAGTAAATTGTAAGAAATAGGCTGTAAGGATGTAAGAGATAGGTTGTAAAGACGTAAGAATAGAGTATGGTTGGTTGTACTTGGTGAATAATAATGATTAGAAATAAAAAATTATATTAGACAATTAAATTATCGATAGTAATGAAAATATGATAAAAGGATTATAATTGTAATTTTTATAAACGAAAAATTCTTATAACTATATTTTTGAATTTCTTATTAAATTTCGGTTCTAAAGAGTCCTCCAGAATATTTTTCTATTTTTGAGTCCCGAGGACCGGTTTTCGAAAACAAATCCCAATCGGGTTCGGAATTGATGAATTTCTCTGAAATCTGATCTTTTTTATGTTCCGATATATTATTTAGGACTATATTCTAAAGCTAACTCATTTTTATTGTTCTGGGTTTTTGTTCTCGGTATTGCTAGACTTAGGATTCCTAGGTTCCATACTAGCCCTAAGATTTCGTTTTATAGTTTCGGTCTCCGATTCCAGTTGCCGAAACGAATTTGGTTTGCTAAGAAAGCAGGGGCTTACAGCGTCTTGAATATAACTTATCTCCTTTGATGTGCTTGAAAAAAGAATATATGATGATGACATTGTTAATCCTAGGGTCTAAAGCACTGATAAAGGAGATCGAGTCTATCTGCAGCCTTTAATTGATGAGCAAAAAGCGCTTTGGTTTAGTAGTTTGCGGACATATGATGCATACTTGAAGTCTTCTTTTAAAATGCATGCCACACTAATGTAGACCATCAATGACTTTCCTACATATGGGAATTTTTCTAAGTGAACCACAAAAGGACATTGTGCTTGTCCTGCATGCAAAGATCAAGCACCATCAACAAGGCTTAATAGAAAGATTGGGTACATTGGTCATAGAATGTGTTTGCCATCTGACCATAGGTGGAGACGTAGCTTGAAACTTGATGGAATGTGTGATAGTCATGAAGCCCCAAAACAATATTTAGGTGAAGATATTTTTTACCAGTTACAATCAGTGGTAGATATGGTTATGGGAAAGCATCCAGCAAAAGCCACAAGAGTGCACCATGTTACCCCATTCAATTGTACAAAAAGGTCAATCTTCTTTAAATTGCCATATTGGTATTCATAGATTATTACCTAAGGATGTTAATATTGCCATAACCAAACTTGGGACCTTTTTTAAGAGGTTGTGTAGACAAATATTGAATGTTGAAGAAGTATAGAAGATGCAAAGTGACATTGTCATAATATTGTACAAGTTATAGTTAATCTTTCCCCTTCCTTTTTCGACATAATGGTGTAACTAGCTATTCATTTACCTTAAGAAGCATTAACGGCCCAACCTGTTGCTTATCGTTGGATGTATCCTATTGAGAGATACAATGCACACTTGATATTTATCATTTTTAAGTTATTGTCCAAGTTTTTAGCACACACCTTTAATCCATATTCATAGGTACTTAGGCTCTTTTAAAGCAATTTGTTCAAAATAGAGCTTACTCAGAAGGCTTTATTGAGGAAGCTTATGTTGTCATGAGTGCTTGATTTGGTGTTCACTTCACTTAGATGGTGTTGAGAACATTTAATCATCCAGAAAGGAATTTAGACTCTTTACAAGAAGTTAGCTTAGACGTCTTCACAAATAAGTTAGCTATATCTCCCTACCTACTTATGTGGTATTGTCAAATGGTACATTATCAACAATTGCTAAGAGATTCAACCTTATTTAGACTAAGTTCAAAGTTAGTACAATATTATGCTAAATAAGGATGTAATTAAATATAATAAGCAAAGTGACCATCATGTTACAACAAACATATAGCCATTTTACTCTCTCGATATGGAGATAACATAGATGGACATCACAAAAGCAAATTTAATCAATGGCTTATGAGTAAGGTAAGTTCCTATTAATATGAACTCCATATATAACCATCAACTTTGTAAATAAACAAAGTTTAACAAGGTTTTGTTGATACTAAATTTTACTTGTCATTATTTCATATGAGCACTTTCTATGAAAGTTGTGACCTAATCATTAGTGCATTGTATGCATTATCAATAGGACCCAATTCATGTTTCAAGAGATATAATAAAGTAATATACAATGATGTGTGATTTCATACGTCAAAATTGATATGAGGAAGAAGACTCAGAATAGTGGACTGCTTGTCGAAGGAAATGAAGGAGATACAAAAATAGAATTTTATGGGTTTTAACAAATAAATATGAGTTTACTTATGTTAGAAAAAAAAGAGTATTCTTATATAAATGTAAGTGGTGGGACACTAATGAGAGGCATCGTCATATGTAGGTAGATGATGGATTTAAAAGTGTCAAGGTTACTCGTACTTCGTATGAAAATGATCCAAATGTGTTGGCATCACAAGCTAAGCAAATATTTTATCTAAAGGACATGAGATTAGGAGTTGATTGGTGCATGGTGTAGCAATTTAAGCACCGTCACATCAACAACATAGATACACTCATGGGTGATGCAAATTTGTTCACCAATGTGGAATCTCGATTAACAAATTAGAGCGTAGAGGAACATTTTATGGCAAATGATGATATAGAAAATGAGCCTCATATAGTAGTTGATTGTGACGTTGACGTGTCATTGAGGAATGATATAGGACTTGACACCATTAATGGGGAGTTTATAGAAAGAATGGCAATCTATGTTTTAATTGCTAACTCTTTTTTATTGAATGACTATAGGATTATAATGGTCGAGGGATAAAGAAGCATATAGAGACAGAGAGGAAGGAATAATCGGGACACCCAATTACCGATTAATGATGAATTAGATCATGAAAAACATGAGGATCAAAGCTAATCACCACAAGGCAACCAATCATCCAATATTTCTCCTCCTTCATGTAGCCTCTACTTAAGTTTCAATTGGTGGTTAAAGTTGTCCAAATCGATGAAATTTCATGGGACTGGATAAATGGTGTAAAGTTGTGCAAAAAAGAAAATAATTGGGTTATATGTTTCCCAATTGCTGGCTTTGATTGGCTATTTTCTGATTGAGCTTGGTTAATCATTGTTCTTTGATGTATCATTTTAAGTCTGTTCAAGCTATAAAATCTATGTTGCAATTGCTACATTTGCTATCACTTGTTATCAAATTGTTGTGTGCAATGAGGAGACGTTGGTTTAGTGCATTTTTAGTTGGTCTTTGCTATGGAATACCTTATGAACAGAAGCAGTTACAACCAAATTTCACGGATAAGAGAACCCCAAACTTGCTGCTGGATAGAACTCGACTTAAGTACAACTAAATTGCTTTTCTAAGCCTTGGTTCCAGTATCAGATGGTTATACTATGGTAAGACTTTCCTTTTTCCATTGTTTTCTAAATTCTTGTCTCAAAATTAATGCATTCAATTTATGATAAGAAAACTAAAAGTTTCATGTGTAGACTTTCCTTTTTCCTTTATTTACCTCTTCATTAGATTGATATTTTCTTTTGTTTTGTCTTTGCCTATCAAGCTAGAGTCCTTGCTAACTACTCGTGTCCTTTTCATATTGACTTTGTTTATTTTTGGACTGTTTCTTTCTATAATATGTAGATAGCATTTCTATTCATGTTTGTACATGCCTCATACTAGTCAACAATCTGTTTGACTATTTTAAGTAAATGGTCCGATACTTTTAGCATTTCTAAATATGATTTGCCAATCGGTTGGAGTACAAGTATCCTTTCTTTTGTCTATGCCTATCATGCTAGAGTCCATGCTGCCTATCAAGTTGGTTAGAAGACAACTTGCAATCTAGTAGTATATACTTAGAACTGCTGCATCAATGGAAAGGTGTTTAGATGTGAAAATCATGTGGAAGGAGTTACGTAGCCTAGCCACTACATTGTTAGGCTTTTTCTTCTTCTTGTTTATTTGTTTGCATCATGGATGATGTGTTTTCATTGCTTTTTGTGTCCAACATCAGTAATTCATACTTGTTCATCCACTTGATGAACATTTGTTTTCAAAGAGCTTCCTTGTTTCCAAAATTCGATCTTTTAGGCATTGAATGTAAAGCAGAAGCTTAAAAAAGTTATGTTTGTAAGGGGAAAAAAATACAAACAACTTAAACTGTTTTTAGAACCAGTCCACTACTGCTACGAAGATCTGAACATGTCTTGGTGATAAAAGTTTTTAACATTCTTTCAGGTAAAATCAAAGATTATAAGGGAAACTATGGTGCTAGTTTGCTTAGCAGTCATAATTTATCGAATTACTTATCGTCAAGGTAGAAAATTGAAAGTCCATACTCCTAGTAAAAAACAATTGCTACTCATGGGTGGACGTAACAGTTATCATTTAACTTTCGGTTGTAGTAAGGTTGGCTTTATTTTTATTCAATTTATAGTCAGTTTATTTAATTTCAGTGTTGGAGTAGCAAAATTTACTTCGAAAGATTTGTTAAAATGCCATATGCCATTGTCTTTGCATCTAGGACTTTCGGCTTCTAATTTGAGTTTTGGAAGACAATTCATTATATGCTTATGTAGTGTCTTTTTTTTTTTTTTTTTTTTTTACCTGTATTTGTCCAAGAATAAAATCTCTATGGATGTTATCTGCGAAAATTTTTCTTTCAACACATTGTGTACCAAGGGCAAAATGCTTTTTTATTTTGGCCTGATCAATATAAGCCTAACAGTAATATCCAAATGCACTGGATGTAAAGTTTAAAACCTATGTTTAGCAGTCTCTTCTATAGCTTTATTTGTAGAGTTTCTATCTTCTAAATTATAACTTTAGTCTTTAGATTTAATTTCTAGTCTTGACTAATGAAAACCACTTTCTTTCTAAAGATTGCAAATAGAGGAAGCTTCTTAGCATGTGTTGAGCTGCCAAGGAACCAGCATAGTTTAGTGAGTTAATAAGTGCACCTGAAGCAAAGATAGTTACTGGTAGAGGGGTGGTGTTAGCAGAAGTTGTTGATTTAGATTGACCCTTGGGCTAGTATCGGCTCAGATTAAGATCACATTCAACAATGATATTCATACAAACTGATCTATCTGCTATAATGTCTCCTCACTGGGTTTATATCTGCAAAATTACAATTATAATAGAAATTGTTGAAAGTTGATATTGTATATTAGGTCTATTAAAGTACTCATAATATAGTTATTCCCCTCAATATCTGCTTTTCAAAATTTTCTCACCATGAGAAAGGACAAACCTCAAAGAAAGAGTGCTCCAGCTTCCGAGCGGAAAAGATATGGTCAACTTATACTAATTGCTGAATATTCCTCTACTATGTTGGTTGGCGCTTAGGTTGTATAAACAATAATTTAATCAACGACAATTGGGCTATAAGCAAGTGTAGCTCAGCTCTCGAGGCCCATACATTGTTGGAGAAAATCTTGAAGTTGTCTTACCTTCAATCTCTAATAGATCGAGCAATTATCTAGTCTAAGCACATGCACAAGCTTCCAAAACTTTGTTAATTCTTTTTTTGCTAGTTTGACTGTGCCTGTATTATATTTTATACTTATAAGATGTTGCATTGTGTTAGCTCATGTTTTCAACGTGGTTAAGATTGTTGTGAAGATGTTTTATTTCTAGGATTAATACCCTTTGTTATTTACCTATTTCCAGAATTCTGGAGTCAAAATTTAGTCAAAACATTTTAATGATCAAATTTATTTTTGAAGCCATGGACACCATAATTCCTACGTGTGTATGTGATTGTGTTTTGATGTGCTAGTAGGAGGTTAACATGTTGACCTCCAATGCAGCCACGAAAAGGATAGTTGCTTGTTGATCATGCTCCTATGATATCTTAGATTTACTTAGTTGCTTGTTTGGAATCTTTTGGTTTTGTTAATTTAAATACTTTGGATTAATTATACCATTGCAAGAACATTAGTAACAGGGCGATCATAACCTGTTATATCTCTTTGAAATTGATATGTATCAAATCTAATGGAATTTTAGCTACATGAACATCACAGAAAAATAGCTAAATAATGCACCAAGCTAGTCATATTTTGATTCTCTTTTTTTTTTTTTTCTAAAATGCATGTGATATATATTCATGCATTTTGTTAATCTCATATTGAATTCCATACTTGATGTTGATATTTTCTTTTCTTATTTTTCTTTCTATGTAGCAAATGAACGTGGACATGATCATGAAACCAAAAATAATCAAGTACATGCAACCTCAATAGGCACCAACTCATCTACTCATGCTCAACCTCAATGTAATTTATTGAACTAAGTTTATTCAAAGAGTTAAAGTGTATAAGGCATATAAACATATTAATTTCTTATATTTCTAGGAACTGGGAATTCATTAATGTCCAAACGTAAGAGGAGTGCATATTGGGAATAGACACTTGAGAAGGAAAACAATAGATGAAAGGGAAAAATGGTGATTGAGTTTACTATTGATGGAAGGCATCCAATGACAGCAGACCAATATGCAAAATTAGCATCTGAAATGGGAAAGCCTTGTAGGGACTTACTACCCCTTTGTGTTGATGAATGGAGAAATATCCCCCTTTCAAAAAAACAATGTGCTTGGGAGAGAGTACAGGTAATTGCAAAGATAAATATATTTACTTATTAAAAGGCATTTTGTAGCTATGACAAGTTGTTATGTCATCTTGATTTACATGATTGATGTAGAATCAGTTGAATATTGATGATGTAACCAAGAATGATAAGAAGTTCAAGGCCGCAAGTAAATGGATGGGAATTCTATATAGAAACCATTGAGGCAAGACTAAAAAAGTTGGATGAATATCAGTGATGCTACTCAACCCAATGGTTTAAGTGATTACAATTGGGAAAAAAAAAAAGCCTTGCTGAGTAATGGACTTAAGAGATCGAAGAAGAAAGGGCAATGCTACAATCAAACGAACCATCTTCAAAGGTCAATTCAACATCTAATTGTTTTACTTGGATTTTGAGTTTATAATCACATAAGTTTGATCATTTTTTATATTCATTAGAGGCTAGGTCAATGATTGGGAGGGATGCACAGAGTAGTGTGAAGCATCTGCATAGGGCTGGCTTTAGATCATTTCAAAGCAGAATAAACAAGCAAGTAAGTTTTTCCTATAATTTTTAACATATAGCACTACAATTTATCAACTTCTTAACATTTTCATGCATTATTATATTTAGATAAATCAAAATAATCAGCTTACCAATGCTATTGGGTTCTTTAAGCAAACCCAACATTGTGATCCAAGACACAATGGTATAGGTAGATGGGTTTCTCAGCAAGTTAACGTAGACTATGTAAGTTTATGAGTTTGATCATATTTTAGACATGCTATGAAACAAGGGTTGTAGGTAATATGTGTGTTTTTTGTTTACATTTCAAGAGTTAATGGTCAAGATGTATGAGGATTCACAATCTTTTGATAATCTACAGACTCCATAGCAGATTGTGGACAAGTTTATGCATGCAAGTGCAAGGTCTGACTATCATCCTATAAGAGGATATGGACCACCAATAATTGGGAGCTCTTAATGAAGACAAATTGAGATAGAAGACTTGAAAGCTACCTTACATGAAACTCAAGCAAAGCTTCTAGAGGAATGCAATCTAAGTGAGCAACAATGTCGATAGGTAATTTTTCTCCTTTGTATGATTGATTTTTAATTTATCATTATGTTGCATTCATAATAGTTGTCATTAAAGGATTAGAAAATAGGGAATGTTGTGGACATTAAATTATGGTAGAGTTAGAATCATGGTGGTTAGTGCTCACATTACTAATATATGGTTTAAATGCATATTTATAGAATTAGGAGTGTGTAGCATCAGCGATAGTGTGATATGATGTTGTTTCATAATTGAACTTTTTAGCCACTTTAGATTTCAAGTGCTTAACAGTGATTAAAGAATTGGGTTTTTTTTTTTTTTTTTTGCTAACTTTTCTCCTTAGTGTTCATTTAGTGCTTAAAAAGATGATAAGTCTTTATAATGCCAGTGTGATACTAAAATGTATGCAATAGTGTTAGTGTGCTTCCAATTCTACTTCTTTATTAATTGAATTGACTTTATATAGTGGCTCAACATAGCAATGTTGAGACAAGTTTGCATTACTCTTTAAGTCTTGGTATTGTTGATAAGCATGTTTTCAAGGATTTTTCATAAGCATTTTTTAAGGATTCAAATATTATTATGATTGCCCCATGGTTTTTTAATGCTAGTAACTATTAGAACAAAAGATTTTTTAATTACTTTGTTAGTTCGATTAGAAGCATTTTCATTGTGTGTACAATTCAACTGAGGGGGAAAAAAAAGAAGTATTTGCTTGGCAGATTATATTCCTTTGCAAACTGATCATTCTTCGAGTTAACAAAAATACATTTCATATAAGAAGAAAAAACATGTATAAAAAAAGTGACAGAAAAAAGAGACACGTACAATAGGCCTCGCATTTTTTCTTTGTACCATCCATATATGGATGAACTAGTAGAAGACAAGACAAGCCCCTCATAACGGATCCTAAGTATGAATGAAACAAGCCGAACCACATCATTCATATACCTTTTTTTTTCTTTGGTGTTGTCACCCCAAAACATGACTAATGTTGTTTTAATAAAATTTAAAATTTAAATTGAGGATTTTTTTTGCTTAATTTTTATCATTCTACTATTTTACAACTAACTGAACTGACTCAAATGGTACAACTTTGCTTAAATTACCCTAGTATCTTAGGTTGAATTTGTCATTATGCTTTCATGTGGATATCTTTTTCCTTTAGTTTTTAATTTTTCCATTAATTATATATGCGTGGATCTTATTATCATAAATAGTTTGTTATAGGATATGCAAATTGACAAATTCATTCTCTTGCACCACTTAATGATGATGATGAAGATGATGAGGGATTTTTTTAGCAAATTTAGAAAATGTTTTTGTAAACCCCCAAAGTTTTGTGATCAATTAAAGCTTATACCCTAATTAGAAGTCAACCGGATTTCTAAAGTCAACAAAACCCTAGTCTATCGTAACCGTTTAAGTTCAGCATCCCTATTTAAGAAACCCTAAGAAAGTAAGAAAGAGTTTAGTGAGTAGAATAGTTCGTAATTACCTAAGGAAGCTTAAAAAGATCAATTTAGTAAAACCACGACTCGTTTTGAACCCGATCGAACACAGTTTTTGAAAAACATGTCCTGGGGATCGGAATGGTAAAAATATTCCGAATATACCGTTAGACTCATAAAAATATAAGATTTTCAATAATATTAATTTCATAATTTTTCTGTACCTAAAAATATCAGATATCACAATTATACGTGTATTTTCTTACTACCGATACTTAAATTGTCATGTTTACTTTACATTATACCATTTACTACTATTCTACACTATTTATCTATTTATACTTTTTCTTACAACCTACTCTTACAAACCATACCTCTACTTTCTTACAATTTTCATTTCCAATACAATTTCACATCTTTCATATCTTACTTTTCATTAACAAAAAACAAAAAAAAAATAAATTTCTCTCCCTCTCCCTCTACAATTTGCACTGGCCCCCCCTCTCTTACCCTCTAATTTGTTTTATTTTCATTTATTTAATTAACACAATTAATCTCCCACATTTTCCTATAAATACTCCCTCTTCTTTCCACTTCTTTCACACCTTCCATACACAAAGTTACTCTCTAAAATTCTCTACAAGAATTCTCTCCCAAAGCTCTCTCAAGTTTAGTTCTCTTAGGTAAAAATTCTTCAAGTCTTCTTTATGTTCATTTACTTAGTATGAGCTTAGTGTGTGTTTTCTAAACCATGAAGGTTAAAGAAAGTAACAATAGGTTCATACTTTGTTTTTGTTCATGATCTAATTTTTTTTTATGTTGCTTTTATATATATATAATTATCTAAATATATCTATGTAGCTATATATATATATATTATATCTTTTAGAGCATATAAGCTCATTTGTTTTGCAATTTATTTACTTTCCTTGCAATTTATTTACTTTCTTACAATTTATTTACTTTCATGTTGTTTTTAAGACTAGTTTTTCTAGTCTTAGACTTGTCCTCATCAAGTCAAAACATTTTCTTTTTTTTTTTTATGGGACTAGTCTTTTCTTAGTCCTAGAATACCTTGATGAAGCTAAGGTTCCAATACTTAATTTATTTACTAGCTTAATCTTTTGCGTTATTATGTTTGCTTGTATTTTCATAACTCTATTCATGCATGAACATAATGATTCTTGTCTCAACAAAAATAAATAAGGAAGGGTTTTCTTAAAATAAAAATTCTTTTCTAGAAATAAAAGTAGAACTAAGGAGTCATCTTAACAAACTTAGAGGAATTCATAGGAATTTTTATAAACATACATGACATAGAAAGAACTTTTTGAAATGAACAAAAGTTTTACAAAAGCTTCACTTTTTCATCAAGTACTAGAAATTCTTTTCATCAAAATGTAATGATCTCAAGAAACAAAGAAATTATTTCTCTAAATATAGAATTGTTATTACTTTCAGAAAGTGTTGGAAACTAAGCTTAGAAAATAAAATCTTTTCTTAGGAATTTAAAGAGATTACGGAAATTAAATTTAGGAAAAGAAAAATACTCATTTGAATAACTTAAGATATTTTCAAAAGCAAAATAAAAAGGAATATTTCAAAAGTTCTCACTTTCCAAAATCTTTAAAAGACTTTACTTTTTCATAGTCTGAGACAACTTCATTAACTTCATACATTTGATATGAGTCAATTAATATGTATATATACATTTCAAAGGTTTTACAAACTATTATAATACCTATTTCTTCAAAATAAGCTTTGGATAAAAGAAGGAAATCAAGTTTATAAAAATTCGTAGTAAATCTGCTCGCCACTTTTTCGAAATCCAAATGACTTAGTTTGATGAAAATAAGTTTAGAAATGGATATATCTTTTCGAATAGGTAGAAAACGGTATATTATATGCGGAATTCCGAGTTAAAATGAGCAAGTTATGGCCATTTTAAATTGGAATTTTCTTCTATACGATTTTATCGTGATTTTAAGAAAAGTTTAGAATCTTCAAGAATAGAAATTCTATGAAAGACTCATTTTGGGTATTTCATCTTGTCTAAGTGAAGAAGGAACCGATATCACTTTCCCAGAAGATTACTTTGATTAGGATCTACTGACATGAAGTGAGTTAATCCTTTACTAAGTTACATTTCTTTGTTTGTGCTTGTAAGCACTAGTACTAGAAATTAAGGAAAAGATAAAAGTATTGTGTGATTTGAAATTATGATTAGTTGAATATAAGTTAAGAATATTGAAAGAGGAATTGACAATTAAATTGTGATTCTTGCATTGATATGATGAATATCATTTTTGATCGCCTTTAACTTGAACTCAACATTACCTGGTTAAATTTATATTAAAAAATTCATGCATATCATATTGGTGAGTCATATTTGTTTCACTACTATTCTCGTGTGGGGAAACAAAAGTTGTAGTGGCTAGTAGGAGCCAGAAAGTCTACATGGGCCAGTAGGAGCCGAAAAGTCTACAGGGCAAGCAGGAGCCAGCAAATCTGCAAATATTGATGGTCGTATGGGCCTGTAACCTCCCAACCCTCGACATGGAGGGCGAAAAATCCATGCTACACATGATTTCTGGTTAATCTTGTGTATTTTGTTTGCTCATGTGATTGGTACATTCTCATATGCTTAATTAAATATTTGTTTGTTATATGGAAATGTTCTGTAAATAAGGAATTATCTCACTAAGCTAGATTTGCTTATACCCTTATAGCTTTTTTACAATATGATTATCTTTGGTTGACACCAAGGAGCCCCATATGCCAAATACAAGCTTAAGCTACTGAGAGTTTTTAGGAGAAGTTATATGTATTTAGTTTTGAATATAGACTTCCAAAAAAATCTCTATAGAAGGCTTATGTTATAGTTATGTTTACTTTGTTAATAGCTTAGTTGAAACAAGACCTTTTAAGACGGGGGAATGCTCCTAAGATGATGTAAGGAATTGTTATTTAAATGAAGATTTCGTGTTTATTTATATAATTTCTTGATTGCTTTTATTATCTACTTAAATGTAATACCCATATGAGTCTCTTACTATCTTAGAAGCACGCCTTGCATGTGATATTTGAAGCTCCTGCATGACTAAGGTTGTCATTCATTAGCTTTAATATTATATGCGACGGACTGCCACGTTTAGGGTACCCTCCGGGGTGTGATAGTTTAAGTTGGTACTAGAGCGCAAGTTTTAGATAAAAGATAGTAGAAATAAACTTTAAGATAGATAGTAGGAAGTTAGAACTTAAGCTTAAGATCTGATCCTCTTCTTATTTTATTTGATAGCTAACCTTCCCCGAAGTTAAAAAAAAATCCCAAAATTTCCTTAAGGACCTAGATGAGACCTTTGTGAACTACCGTCTTAGGTTGAGAGTCCTATGTGAAGAATTTGCGTTAGTTGGAAGACCCCGAACCGCCCAAGAAATGTTTAAGTTATGGAAGAAAGGTTTGAAACATTCTTTATGGAGAAACTTGCCCAGAGAACTAAGATTTGATGCCGTAAGCAGACGAAGGTGGAGTAATGTGGAGGTGATCTATGTGGTAGAAAGGATTATGGTTTTTATGTATAGAGAGACCATGCTGCAAGAGATGACCTTTATATTAAAGGCAGAAGGAACCCGACCGGACCCAGACTTCTAAACCTGGAACAAGTTAGGGTACCCTCCGGGGTGTGACAATTTTAGTTCAAAAATTTGAACATTGTTTGGAATTGTTATATTTAATCTACTTTGACACTTATGTTTTCATTTGAATGAAGGATATTAAAAACCATGAAAATGCTTTGATTGTTTGCCATGAATTTAATGAATGTGTCATTTGTGTTATTTGAACACTAAATTATGATTTATAGGTTTCATCTTAAGTGTGCAAATTTTGAGATTATTTTCAAACAAAATTTTGTTTGATACATATGTCACAAATAAATATATATGCCTTATGTGTACAAATATATAACAATTGCATTAGCAAATGTTGTACAATAATAGGTCTATGATGTACAACTTGTGCACAAACACGTATCAAGCAGGAATAATATGTGTATAATATCTCTATTACCAACACATATTAAATAGGAGTATATAGATATTTTTGGAAATTTTATTGAAATGCTAACTTTAAACATGGCTAATTTAATAGAGCAATCATATGTAAACGTAGCTAATTTCATAGAGCAACCATATGTAAACGTGGCTAATTTCATAGAGAAATCATATGTAAACGTGGTTAATTTCATAGAACAACCATATGTAAACGTGGCTAATTTCATAGAGAAATCATATGTAAACATGGCTAATTTAATAGAGCAATCATATGAAAAAGCGAATAATATAGATGAATAGTCAAGTTTAAAAGTTGTCAAGATAACTAAATGATTGTTTAATTTAGCAAAATAGTCACCTTTTTAAACGTGGCTAATTTAATTGGCAAGTAGTATCCATGGTGACAATTTAAGTATAATAATAATACTAAACATGGCTAATTAGCACTATTAGCCGCATTTCACATTGGGAAAATATCTTAAGATTGGTCATGTTTAAACTGGCGGCTTAAGCTTTTTAGGCAACATCTACTTTTTAAATGTTGCTAAATCAATCTACCATACGCCTTTGGCAACATTTATTAGCCATGTTTATTAACACGTAAGAGATTGTATTTGGCCAAGTTAAATGTACATATACCTACATTTAAAAAATATGGCAAAAGACCATTTTTGTTTTAGTGTGGGGTAGGATTCGAGCGTAGATGGGACTAAAGATTAAGCCAAGTTAGTTAAAAGATTAGGGAGCTGATAGGCTAAACTTGGTTGTGAGAAAGATTTGAAACTTGATTTTCTCCTTCTCAAACTTTCTTTTCCTTTAGTAATGTCTTTTTATATAGTTGATAAATAGATCTAAGTTTACCTTATCTTATCTTATCTTTGGTAGGATATCTGATTCTTTATGGTCCTTACAACTTGTGGAATATCGGTATCTAAAACTATTTTCTTAACAATTGAATATATGTGTATGACATTGTGAGAGAATAATTAATTAGAGTTTTGCCAACTTTGACTTGCAATGCAGTCTTTATATTATAGGTGTAAACATGATATGTGTAATCCTATTAACCCCCCTATTAGGGACGTTACAAAAGTGGTATCAAAGTATTTGGTTGTCAGAGGTAGGATAGACCTACCGAATGGAGAGATGAGCTAGAACTTAAGTAGATAAACTAAGATTATGATTAAAAATCTTAGATTCTAACAGTATATATATCATGTCAGATACTTTTTGAGATACATTAGCATGTCTCTTATCGATTACACCTCAGTAACAACTAAGGCAACAAAAACCAAAAATAACAATTAACAATGAAGATGATGAAACATATTACAAAACAAAATAAGTCTTGTGATAGACTTATTTTAAGAAGATAGGTTTAATGAGCCCAAGTAGTTGGATATGTGAGAAAGCAAAATTTCATCGATAGGGGAAGGTAAATGTCTTTAATGAATATCAAGGCATAGGCCTATATCATGTAGGAAGGAACTTGCATGTTGTGCCACATTTTGCTCATGTTGAGTATAAGCCTCTAGTGTAAAGAAATGAAATGCTGAAATATAAGGATGAACTTTACCTTAAGGTAATAGGAAGGTTTTGTCAAGTTATGTTAAAGTATTTGAAATTACCAATTTGGTGATAATATAAAGTATAAGGTATTAAATGAAGTATTGAAGTAATCATATCAATAAAATTGGAGAAAAAATTTAGAATAATAAACCCAACTTTACTTGTTTTTAGCCCAAGACAGTTATAGTGAAAAGAAAAGAGAAATTTTGATAGAATATGAGACATTGGTGGTAGGCATTTCAAGGTGTTAGTATGGGTTGGCATGGTGATTTCATTGGGTGTAGAGGTGGTGTTCACTGATGATGGTTGGTGGTAATTAGGTTAGGTGGAGGTCATGTTAGGTGATTTGTGTTGGTTTGAGTGTTAAGGACAATCACAGTGGTGGATGCGTATGGTTGGTGTGGTGGTTTTAAGTTTGAATTTGGGTTGATTTTGCTGAGGAATGGATGTTCCTAGTTGTCACGATCTACAAGTTGAGAGCCTGGTAGGATTGTTCAACTCAGGCATCTAGCGATTCAAGTGGCATTTATAAGGTAGTTTACTTAGGGGGGTGGGTTAACTCTAAAGGTAGGTTTGGCCTCTCATGAGAAAACTAGTCAGGATTTGATGTTGCTCTCCTGATGAGGCCACAAAGACGGGACATCATTGCTAGAGGCTAAATCTTGTTGTCAATTTAGCTCTCGTGGATGAAGCTCAAGGTAAGGAGTGGCAATCAAAGAAGGAAATTGTTGTCAAAGGGTAACTATGTCACAAGTCGAGGGTTAAATCAAGAATATGTATGTGTACTTTAATGAGCAAGCCTTACCATTAGGCAACTAAACAAAAGGTGATCTTAGAGCATGAAGGAATGGGTGAGGGCAAGAAGAAGCCTGTAGAAGCCTAAAGTCCTAATGGGATAATCTTAGGTAGGTTAATAATGGGTGTTGAATAGGGTTAGAGATCTTAAAAGGGTGGATGGTGGTAGCAAATTTGCCTCATGACGAGGGCATCATGAATTTAGATAGAAGAGAATATCACAATCCGAGAGTTAAGAGACTAGTGTAAGTGTTTAACTAAAGCCTGTAGCATTACAAGTGGCATCAACAGGGTGGTTTATTTAAGGAGTGGGTTAAATCTAAAGTTAGGTTTGGCTTCCAATGAGCAAACTAGTTGGGAGCTAATGTCTCTCTCCGATAAGGCCACAAAGTTAAACCAATTGAAATAGTTAAGCCTCCCAAACATATGGAGGAGTGTGGTAAAGTCAAGATGGTGTCCCTTATGAAAATTTTAGGCCTAGAACGAGCCTTAAAAAATAAGATAAGAGAAGGTTGATTAATCATCAAGAATAATTGTAACAATGATATGAGGGATTGTCAAGTACCATATAGGAACTCTAAGAGAGGAGATCCTCTTGTCCCATGACAAGCCATATTAGAGTTGATTTAGCCTCTTTAGCCCAAATAGCCCAACAATTGCCAATTTAGTCACCAGCACTGCACAACAACAAATTAGAGAACACTTATACCAAAACTGGTTGCCCAAGAACTTGAAGTAGTTGATTAAAAAAGGTAAGACTTGCAAGTCTTGGGTTGAAGGAAATTTGATCTACACCAAAGGTTATAACCTGTATGTTCCTAAGTATGGGAACCTAAAAAGGGCACTCATGAGGCAATGCCATGATACATTGTGGGCTGGCCATCCCGGTTAGTGAAGGATGATGAGCCCATTTAAGCAGGGCTATTGCTAGCTGTATATCAAAAAAGATGTGATGAACTACAATCAAACTTTTCTAACTAGTCAGTGGAACAAGATTGAAAGGCAAAGACCTATAGGGCTGTTGGAGCCCTTTCTAGTGCCTTCTCGGCCATAGGAAGGTGTCTCTGTAGATTTTATCACTTCCCTACCAAAAGTGGCAAAGCATTCATCTATCTTTATTGTTATTGATAAGTTCTGGAAGTATGCAATCTTCATCCTAACCACAAAAAGCTCTAATATGACAAAGACTACCTATCTTTTTTTCAAGCATGCAGTGAAGTTTTGGGTGTACCTAAAAACATTGTAAGCAATAAGATGTCAGATTCATTAGGGATTTCTAGACCAAGTTGTTTAACATTTTAAGGTTCAAACCTAGCATGTCCTCTAACTATCATCCCTAGAGTGACAGACGGACTGAACAGTTCAATGGTATGCTGGAGGAGTACTTATGGCACTATGTTAATGATAATCAAAAGAATTGTTACGACTTGTTAGATATCACATAGTTCTATTTCAACATCCAACAATCCTCTTCCTCTAATAAGAGCCCTATGGAAATCATCATTGGTTAGTAACCACTATTACCCCATACAGTGGCAACACCTTATATTGAGAAATGCCCAAGAGCTTATTAGTTTGTTAAAAATGAGAAGTAGATGTTTGAAGTGGCTAAGGCTTATCTAGAAAAAGCTTTCAAGCTCATGAAGGAGTTGGCAAATGAGAAATGCAAACCCAAAGAATTAAATGTCGAAGACGAGGTCTATATCAAGTTTCTTCAGGATCATATCAGATCATATCATTGAAGATTAAGGACAATAGACATATTTAAAAATACATTGGTCTAGCTCCAACCATGCTTGTGGGATGATCTTAAGTGCTCAACATTAGGTGTTGAATAGGGTTAAAGATCTTGAGAGGGGTGAGTAGTGGCAGCATATTTGCCTCATGACAAGGGCATCATGAATTTGGGTAGAGGAGATGTCACAGTCCGAAAGTTAAGAGCCTAATGGGAGTATTCAACTTGGACATCTAGCATTGCAAATGGCATTAGTAGGGTGGTTTGTTCAAGGAGTAGGTTAACTTTAAAGGCGAGTTTGACCTTCTATGAGCAAATTGGTTAGGAGCCAATATAATTCTCCTAATGAGGCCATAATAGGTTAAAGCCAGTTAAAACAGTTGAGCCTCCCAAATATGTAGGGAACTATGGCAAAGTCAAGATGGTGCTTGATAAGTTGTGATTTAACCTTTATTTTAGAGAGATATTTTGAGTTTAATCATAGATTTTTATGTATAACTATAAGAAAAAGGTACTTAATTAGTTTAATTGTTGATTTCAAGTTTTTGAAGGTTATTTGTGCTTAAAAAAAGGAATTGGGATGGATTAAAGTACATTTGTTTAAGATGAAGGAAATTGAAAAAGTGCAACCTACACAAGAGAGTAGACGAGCTGGCTTGTGTGGGAAACATAATGTAGTACACAAGAGGCAACACAAGTGATGCAGAGATTTGTGTAAGGAATAGAATGGTATTCTATACACAAGAGAGAACACGTGTCATGTTTGGGTTTGTGCGAGAATTTCTATTGAGTGAAAAATGTGTATTTTCTAGACTACACGAGTGAGTATACAAGTCTTTTGTTTAGACTTGTGTTGAAACCACAATGTATCCTTTCATTCTTATTCGATCCTATCTCCAAAAGATATGGTCAAGATTCATAATACACTTCATCTTAAAATTTCTAAGAGAGAAAATAAGGGATAAACTCTTATTTTTATGAGGAGAACTAGATTCACAGGGAGATTTACAAGGACCATATAAAAGAAAATTCTGATTTCTGCATAAAAGAACGTTCACTTGTTATATTTAAGAGATTAAGAATTTCCATAGTGAGAATAGAGAGAGTATCCAAGATTTTTGTGCTTTGAAGATTTGCAACCTTAGAGTTATTAGAAGATCATCATAAAGGGGTTGTTATGTTTCTTTACTTTTGTAGTATTTGTGATTTCATTGTAATATCTATGGAAGAGTATAGAATTATTACTGTAGCCTTAGAAGAACCCTACTTATCTATATAACTAGGATTTACTAGTTTTAAATAATAGATTTAGTTTTATTGAATTCGTCTATGTGTTCTTATGATGGGAATCAGTTTATTCCAGTTACAGTAACGCTCACTCGTGTCGGGACTGAGGGATTATATAATCTTGCATTGAGGATATTAGGTGATCATATGGAGCCAAGTCAAGATCATCTAACTAAGTCCTTTTCATTACATACCTGCTTTGAGTTTAACTTAAGGACTCATTGCGCATTGACCGAGGAAGCAACAAGGACTTTGGCTTATTTAGCATGTATACTGGCAACTTAAGCCAGCGGCGTTCAACCTAGGCTAGCGGCGTTCTTCATCGGCCTTCTTTATTATTGAAGGCTGGTTCTTCAAGGTCGGCATCGTTTCTCCTCAAAGTCAGTGGCTTATATCCAAAGCTGGTGCACAACTTTATTTTTTTAATTATTTCATCCTTTTATATTTCCTTTGGGGGCTTTGCTATATATATCCCTTTATAATCAGAACTCTTCAGTTTTTCAATGTTAGTAAACCTAATTGGGAATTTTTCTCTATAATTTTCTATATTGTTCCTATCAATCTATTAGATTGTAGCGAACAAACCATTCCTGCTAATTTATGTTATATCAGGTTAGTTAGGGTGTAGTGTGAGTTATTCTTAGTGTGTCATATCCTTGAATAACGCAATCCATATCATGATTTGGATTGAGGCTTGTTGTGTTTTGTTGTTTTAGATCGATTGCCTGGAAATTCTCATTTTAGGGATAATAATCTTTTGGTATCAAAGATTAGGGTTCAAATTAGGGTTTATATTATGATTGTGTTTTGGAGGAATTTTGAGATTGTGAGTCATGTCAAATTATAGTGTGAACGAAAATGCTGGGCATGATAATAATAGTCAAGTTAGAGGAAGTCAAGGTTGTTATGTTGCAGGTGGTGGAAGAATAATAGAAGAGCAATTACAGGATTTGACCAATTTGGTTACGAGTCTAGCTACACAGGTGGATCACATGACATTAGGGCAACTGCCCATGATTAATCCACAAGCACCTTTTAGGTTGTGATTAATGATACTCAAAGGGAAGGAGTAAGAAGAGGTAATAGAGGAAGGGGAGTTGTAGGTAATGATGATTTCTATTGAGAAGGGGGAGGTGATAATTATGAGGATGAATACTGTAATCATAATTTCCGACCACCTGGGGCATTAGACTATATAAAACTGCAAATGCCCTCATTCCCCGTCGGAAGGGGGAAGGGGTTGGGGTTCACTTCTCAATAGATACCCTAAACGTGACAGCCCATCGTACACAATATTAAAACTTGAGAATGAATACCTTAATCACTTGAAAGCTTTCATATTGGTACAAGGCGTACATTCACAACAAAAGGAAGCTGATGGAGTTATGCATTTTAAGATAATGGTAGCGCAACAACCATATGATCACACAATACATACAACTATCCAGTTTCGTCTGCATAATGGATTTACCCCTCCATTCGATGGTTAGGGAATGATTTGAATGGGTCACCAGTAACCTCCTTGAAATTTTACCCGCATCTTGGGGTTTCAATGAACCGTACTACTAGTCACTGGGCTTTCTTTACCCAAAGCGATCAATCTGGCTCGACTACACCATAAGGCCGTATTCCCCAAACATCCTAATTCCTCAATATGTAGCTAGGCAACTTGCCTTTTCATTCCTACGCTGAGGAGTAGTAGCAAAATGCGAAGATAATATTCTAAGTGATATGCATGAGCAATTTAATTATAAGAAATTTCCAATTCGACATTAGTCCATTTAGGGTGATCAATCAATATTTGCACACACACAACAATATACATAGAGACAATTTATATTAATCAATCAGTCAAGTTCCGATATGCTTATCATTTATTGATCATACATAGTGAATCACATACATAGCACCCATAATAACCTGCATGCATATCAGTTTTATCTTTCCCTAATATCTAGTGCTCTATTCTATAACACATGCGCGAAACACAAAACGTAAAGGAAAACTCACTCATTCATATTGCAATCTTCTTAGTCATAGCAATCCTCAGGTGGGGAAATCTCATATTCCTTATCACTTAGATAAAAGAAATACCTGGGATGAGTATTTTGTAGAAGTTCCACTTAAACTTTCTAATTCTATTTCATTATGTTCGTCAAAAATCACGTAGAATGAAATTTCAACTTAAAATGACCATAACTTGCTTATTTTAACTCGGAATTTCACATATTACATGTCGTTTTCTGCCTACTCGAAAAGAAATATCTATTTCTAAGGTTATTTTTATCATAAAAAGCCAATTGGGTTAGGAAAGTGTAGGGTATAGTATCATTACGAGATTTCAATTCCTTAAACACAATTTTTCAAACTTTTCTTCATTCAAAAATCCTTAAGCAAAAATATAGATATTCATATAATTGAAAATCCTTTGAATATATATACATATATACATAGACTCATTTGTATGCATGATTTTAGTGATGTTGCCTCAAAATAAAGTTTGTAAACAATTTTGTGAAGATAGAGTTTTGTGAAGGGCCATTTTTTAATTTGTTATTTTGTAAATTTGTGACTTAGTAACAAGAATATCATAATTCCATATATATATATATATTTTAAATCCTTATAGGTTTTATATTGTTCACAAATTCTTATTCAACAATTTATTTTTATAAAACATGGTTTTCCTTATTTGTAACATAATAACTCAATTGTATTTCTTTTTAAAGAATTTTGTAAGTTTGACTCTTTAAACAAAATTCCAATTTTTAGATTTTGTAAGTGTGAAACTTAATTAAAGAAAAATCATGATTTCATACTTATTTTGAGCCTATGGATGTTTTATTTTTATGTTAAACTCTTTTAACTAATTATTTTCCAAAATATGAACCTTTATATGGTTATGAGGAAAAATCATTTCAAGTTGTATAAAAGATGTTTCAAGTTTTAGCGTATAAGAAAAATTTGTGAGTGACTCATTTTAAACCTTCATGCTTATAATATTTCTTTATTAATTTATGATTTTTCCCATACATAGACCTTTATTTGAAAATCTTTAGTTTGTTATAAGTGGGTGCCTAGTCATTATAAATGTTATTTGTATTTCCTTAATTCCATAAAAAAGATGGATGTTGCTTCATAAAACTTAGTTCCTTAAGTTGTATACCGATTTTAACTTCTAATTGGATTTTAACTTAGTGAGTTGATTTTATCTTAACTTTGAAAACTAGTCTAGTTCTTGGTTTTTATTATGGAGTTAGAAAAGAAATCCTATAATTACGTTTTTATGAAAATTTTGGATATCAAAGAGTTGTTAACACTAAGTTTTAATAAACTTTATGTTGCTCATCATAAAAAGATAGTGTTTATTTCCTTAGTTAATTTCTTTAGTAAAAATCATCTTTTATTGTTATTGAAGGAAATTTATGATGGGTTTGTCTAAATTTTTTAAAAGAATTTATAAAAATACTTTTTACATGTTTTTTATGATAAAATCTTTATTTAAGTTCAAAGTTAGATAATAAAAGAGTTTGATTCTATTTTCCTTTATTAAAGAGAATTTTCACTTTAAATTTGTTGAGACAATATCATTATAAGGATGCATGCACATAATTATATAGTATGGAAAAGATGAAAATATCACATAATAATATAAGAAAGATTATAAGAAGCAAAAATAAGCAAAATAATAGATTCAAGTATTGGAACTTTAGCTTCATCAAGGTAACCTGATCATGTATTAGGAGCCTTAGCTTCATCAAGGCAACTTGATCATGTATTGGGAGCGTTAGCTCCATCAAAGCAACCCGATTAAGTATTGGGAGCCTTAGCTTCATCAAGACTTCCCGGGACTAAGAATAGACTAGTCCCAAAAGAAAAAAAAAGAAAATAAAATAAAATAAAAGCAATAATAAGAGTAATAATAATAGTAAAAATAAGTTAGTGAAAGTTAATGAGCATTTAGGCTATAAGAAATATATAGGTATACATATAGATAATAATATATATATATATATACAAAGTTAAGTTAAGGGCATAATAACAACATATAATAATAACAAAATAATAAAATTGGAATTCTTGGTATGTACAAGAAAAAAACATGAACATGTTGTTGCTTCTACAACTCACATGAGTTTTTGAGAAATAACACCATAGTCATGCTAAGTTACATGATATGGAAATTAAATGGTAGAAGGCTGTTACCTAAGGTAATGTATTTTGTTGAAGAAGAAGAGAGGTGGTTGTAGTGATATGTGGATAGTAGTTAAAGAGATATTTTGGTAGTATATGAGTGAATGAAATGTGGGAAATTTGGAAAAATGAAAAGAGATTTTTAGAGAGAGGTGTGTGAAAAAAGTGGAGGGAAATGGAATATTTATAGATAAATGTGGAGGGAAATTAGATGTCATAAAATAAATTGAAAAAGAAATAAAATTGAGAGGGAGAGAGGGGGATGACCGGTGGTACAAGAGGGGAGAGAGTGTGTGTAATTTGTTTTGTTGTTTTGTAATAAAAAGTAATAATATGTAAGATATGAAAGATGTAAAGTAGTATTGGAAATGTAAATTGTAAGAAAGTAGATGTATAGGTAGTAAAGAAAAGTAGAAATAGATGAATAGTCATGAATAGTGGGAATAGTACAATGAATAGTAGATTAAACAAATAAAATACTGGTAATAATAAAAATACGCGTAAACTGACTATATTAGATATTTTTAGATTCCAAAAAATTCTAAAACTGATGTTTTTGAAATCCTTAGATTTTTACAAGTCTATTGGTATTATCAAAACATTTTTACCATTCCGTATACCAGGTATAGTTTTCAAAAACTGATCCATTTGGATCCGAAATACACTAAAAATTAGCGAATCTGATATTTTTGAGCTTCTCTATATTATTGCAAACTATTATCCATATTTATCTCGATTCCATTCTTCAGGGTTTAAGAGCGCGACATTACCGGATCTAAATAGTAGGGTTTGTTGTGGACATTGTTGACTTTTAGGGTCAATATTTGACTTTCGACTTTTTGATTTATTCGTAAGATATAAAATTTTGGGGTTTATGGCCATGTCATATTTTTGGTTCAAAATTTATTATCTTTATGATTTATTTAATATTTTCAACTATCAGGATTATTTAATCGAGTTTAGGGTTATGTGGTTGACTCACTTTGACTTTCTATATTAATTTAGATTTTTTATTTCAAAATTAACAAAAAGGCTTAAGGTTCTATAATTTTGTTGTTGAATATTATTTTGATATTCCATCTCGATTTATGTGTTAGGAATCAGACATATGAATTGTCTCATATTCGGGTTTTGAGTCAAACAATTATTGAATTTCTATTTTTGTTTTTGAAGGTTCTCTTTTCCTTAAGGCCATGAAATTTCATATTTGATATTATTTAGAGTTTGATTTTAACTTAGATCGGCTTTTAGGGTTTTGATTTGGTATTTTAATTCCAAGAATATTTTCTAAGAGTTACGAAAAATTCGAGAGTTTACAGAAGATCTGTAGATGATTAGCTTGATTGGGAGGACGCAATCGAAGGGTTATTTGAGTGTTACGATATTGATGACCACACTAGAGTATGCTTGGTAGCTGTTAAATTCACAGGATAAATTGCCTTATGGTGGAAGAACATCCTTGCCAACTGAAGAAGAGATAGGGAAGCTGAGATCCAAACATGGTTGGATATGATGCGAATTATGAAGTAGAGATTTATTCTAGAACATTACAAACATGAGTTGTTCATGCGCCTTCAGACATTGAAGCGGGGAGGAAAAACTATGGACGAGTATGTCCAAGAATTTGAAATGTCACGCCCTAAAGGGTACCCTAAATGCAATAATCCACCACACTCAATATTAAAGCTTAAGTATTACAACCTTAGTTATCCCATAAGATTCGATATCGAGTGTAAGGCGTACATTTACAATCATAGAGGATCAATTTTGAAAAAGTTGTTTCAAAAGACATTCATAAAGTAGTTTAAGAATGAAAATCATAACATAATATCTTAAATAGGGAAATATATAAAGGTCTTACAATTCATCAAAAGTGCATTTCCCTGTAAAAGATATAGTTCATCAAGGTCTAGTGAAGCCTAATCAAAATAATTACATGGAGATTTACTTAGAAGTCTAAGTCTACATCTAATCTTTGACTTCTTCCAAAAACTCCTTAAGCCAAAAAGATAATACCTGTGAGAAATACCCCCGAGGCTTCAACCATAAATAGGGAAACGGCAAAAGGTATCTATAAGGGGGTAAGCTTCTTGCTTAGTGAAAATTAAATCCATAAATAAAGTACTCAACTACCAATACTCAATCAAGTTATTTAATCAAACATTTGAGATGCAATCAATCACGTGAGCAAATAATACATATGATTTTCCGAGAATCATATGTTTGAATGGATTTACGCTTCCATTCAGAGGTTAGGTATTCCGGGCAACGAGGCCATAGTTTGTAAATGATGTTTTTGTAGTTTTTATACAGATTCCTACTAATCGCTAAAATGTAGTTGATTTAAGTGTCCACTCACCATTTAATTTCAGGCAATCAAAGCCATAGATTATAATTTCAGGTCCTCGACCTCATTACTATGCCCTTGTCCTACCAAGGGATAGTAATGAATGCAATGTGACTCACTATGTGTCATGCATGAATCATTTTATTCAAGTAATCATGGCATAATATTAGTCATTTTATAAGTGATCATAGAATTTGCAAACAATCATTCCTCTACCACATCATACAATATTTAGTTAACAATTCCCTCCTCGATATACTTATCGTAATTTCAATCATATAAGTAAAGCACATGCGCTATCATATTTATCTTTTCCTAAAGTCTAGTGCTACTAAACTAAAGCAAATACATAAGTACAATTGCTTGAATTTAAACTCACTCGGCCATATCAGCAGAAGCTCCTTAGTCGAAATAGTCCTTCGAGTAAGGTAGGTCAGATTCCGCATTACCTATACAAAAGAAATATCCCAAATGAGTATTTCTTGGAAGATTTGCTCAAGCTTGCAATTCTTTTCTACTAAGTTCGTCAAAATTTGCATAGAGTGAAATTCTAACTTAAAATGACCATAACTTGCTCATTTTAACTCGGAATTTTGCATATTATATAACGATTTCTACCTACTCGAAAAGATCTATTCATTTCTAAGGTTATTTTATATATACAAGGTCATTTGGGTTTCTAAAAGTCACGGTACATATTCAAAACGAAAAATCCTAGCTTTTGCAAACAATTTACAAACTCAACTTTATTCAAAAATCTTTTAGCAAAAATATAGATATTTACATGATTAAAAAATCCTTTGAATGTATGTATGACTCATATTATATGCAAAAATCCTAATGATTTTGTCTCAATGATTACTTTTCATAAAACAATTCATCTTGAAGTGTTAAACTTAAACTTGACAAATTCTTTTCTAAGTGTTTTGAAGAAACTTTATATTTTATTAGGTTATTATAAATGAGTATATTCTCATTTTGTTTTCCCATTTCTTTTCTAAAACAGATAAATTTTTCTCTTATGGTCTTTCACAATTTTACTTCTAGTGATAAAAATAAAGTTTTCAAAAAATTTCATTAAGTTGTTGATAACCTATTTATAAATTTGCCTTTTGAATTGTTTTAATAAATAAGTCTCTTCCCTCTTATATTTTTGTTTATTAACTTCATCAAAAATAAATTTTATTTCTAAAAGTTGGTCTTATTTCCTTTACCGATTTTATTTGAAAAGAAATCATCTTTCTAAGTTATTGATAAAATTCATTGTTTTTGAACTTATCATATTAATATTCTTTTTTTTTTCTTTGAAAATAGGTTCCTTCTTTAGAAACTTGAAAATCATTATTTTCTAAGTGGATTTATAAATTAAAGAGTTGATTTTATCTTAAATTTGAAAACTAATTTACTTCTTGAATTTATTATAAAGTTGAAAATACTTTAATTTTAAGCTTTTTGTGAAAATTTTGTATACCGACAGATTATTTTTACTAAGCCTTAGATTATCTTATTATGAAAAGAAGGTGTTTATTTAATTTATTTCCTTGGTAAAACCATCATTGTTGTTATTTGAGAAAACTTTGAGAAAGCTTGAGAAAATATTACAAAAATCCATTTTCCAAGTTGTTGATGACAACTTATTTATTTAGTGACTAATTACATAATAAAAAGTTTAGTTTCAAATTCTTTTATTAAAGAAAAATTCTACTTTAAATATTGTTGAGACAATATCATTATGAAGATGCATGTATATGAGCATGTAGTATGAAGATGATGAAAATATAAGATAAGAAGCAAGATAATAAGCAAGACAATATGATCAAGTATTGAGAACCTTAGCTTCATCAAGGTAAACCGGTCAAGTATTGAGAGCCTTAGCTTCATCAAAGCATCTCGGGACTAAGTCCCAAAAAGAAAAAGAAAAAGCAATAATAAGAGCAATAATAGTAATAAGCTTGTTAGTAAGTTAGTGAGTATTTAGGCTCTAGAATTATATAGATATACGTATAGATAGTAACATATATATGGTTAAGTTAGAGGCTAATAATAACAATAATAACAATATGTACATAAGCAAAACAACAAAATAGTAAAACAACATAATATAGAGTTTATTCATGAATAAAAACAAAATATGAACATAGTGTTGCTTCTATAACATTCGAATGTTTAAGAAACATATACCATGGTCATGTTAAGTTACATGACATGGTAGAAAGATATGGGTAAGAACATTTACTTAAAGAGAAAATATGGAAGTGGTAGCGTAGGAAAGGTTTGGATAGTGTATGTGTGTAGAAAGTGTGTGAGAAAAATGAGTAGTAGAGGAAAAGAAAAAAGAGGTTTTTGAGAGGGAATTTGGGAAGTGATTTTGAGAGAGTTTTAGTATGGTAAGTGAATATGTGAAAGAAATGGAGGGAGAGGGGGTATTTATGGAATTTTTGGAGTGAAAATCATGTAAATTAAATAAATTGAAAAAGAAAAAATAAAATATGGGTGATGGAGAGAGAAGGGGCCTATGTGATCCAGAGGAGAGAGAGAGAGATTGATTTCTTATTTGTTTTGTATTTTTATTAATTAAAAGTAATAAGTTGTAAGGTTTGATGTGAATGGAGATGTATATGAAAAGTAAAAAGTAGATAATAAGTATGTAGAGTGTAAGAATAGGTGTAGAAAAGTAGAGATAGGTAAATAGTATTGAATAGTGTAGAATAGTACTATGAATAGTAGAAAGGACAAATTAATACCGGTAGTAAAGAAAATAAGCATAATTAAGCTATATCTGACATTTTTAGATATCGAAAAATTATTAAAATTATATTTTTGAAATCCTTGTATTTTTATGAGTTTATTGGTATTATCGAAATATTTTTGTTGTCGAGTGTACCGAGGCACGATTTTTTAAAACCGATCCCGTTTGAAGCCGAAAGACACTAAAAATTATCGAATATGATATTTTATGCTTCCTTATATTATTACGAACTATTATCCACTACTATTTAAATTTTTTTGTTTCGGGGTTAATAGCACAGGATTACCGGATCTAATCTACTAGGGTTTGATGTATATTTGTTGACCTTAGGATTTCCATTTGACTTCCGATTTAGGATTTAAGCATAAACTGTAGCATAAAATGTAGGGGATTACATGAAACCCTGATGATACACTGCGGAGCTACTAAGCCACGTTAATAGAATTTAGCAAGCTTCGTTTCTGGTCTTAAGTATGAGATAGCATGCATTGTTGAGTTGTAGTGTTATGAAATACTTCAAGAAGCCATCTAGTTGACTTTGAAGGTTGAAAGACAAAGACTTTCTAATCTATATAAGACAACGACTAATAGGTATGGCTTTCCCATAGATCCTCTATTCCAGATTGTAGGAATGAAGATAACGGAGGATTAGGCAAATCTATGAATAAAAGTACAATTGTTGTTGATGCTAAGGGGGAAAAGAGTATTGTTGAGAAAGGGTAAGAAGTTCCTGGTGCTAAGAACAAGAGATAGCTGGTTCATCAAGTGGGAAACCCACCAAATCAAATGTTTCAAATACTTTAGTTTTGGACATATGGTAGCTCAACGTCGAAACCAAAGGGTGATGATAGTTATTGAGCTTGAGAGTGAAGGTGTGGAGGAAGAATTGGGTGAACCTTAAGATCTTTCAATAGTGTTAGATGAGTGTTATGGGGATGCTGACGCCAAGGTTCATGGAGATAGAGGGGATGATCATTAGTTGTCTATTAACGTATTGCAACGGATTACAGATGCTTCTCTTTCTACAAAGGAAGAACAGAGGGAAACCTTTTTCATATTTCTTGCAAGGTAAAGGGCAACTTGTGCACTCTCATTATTGATGGAGGGAGCTACACCAATGTAGTAGCTACATCCTTAGCTAACAAACTAAAATTTGCTACGACTCCACATCTTAAGCCATATAAGTTGCATTGGCTGAGTGAGCAAGGCAATTTACATGTGACTCAGCAGGCTACAGTTCCATTCAATATTAGGGAAAAGCATCATGATGAGATTATTTGTGATATCCTTCCCATGTGTGCCTCACATCTATTACTAGGGAGGCCCTGGTTGTTTGATAGGAGGGTACTACATGATGGGTTTACGAACACATGCTTGTTCCAAAAGGATGGTAAGAATATTGTTCGAAATCCGATAACATCAGCTGAGGTGTAAGCGGCATAAAGGCAGATTAATAGGGCTAACAAGAAGAAGACCTTGTTTATAGGGCAGAAGGAACTTGAGAAAGCTATTCAAGAGGAGAAGCCATTGTATTTGCTGCAAGTCAAATACTCGTTGGAGATTGATGAGCAAGAACAGGTACCTTTTGCTGTGAAACAGTTGCTGAAGGAGTTTATTGATGTCTTCCCTAAGGAGTTACCTAAGGGATTACCACCACAAAAAGGTATTGAGCATGCAATTGATATGCAATCGGGAGTAATCCTGCTAAATAAACCTGCTTATTGCATAAACCCTTAAGAACCTAAGGAGCTGAAATGACAAGTAGATGAGTTGATAGAGTGTGGGCATGTTAGAGAGAGTACTAATCCTTGTGCTATTCCTACACTTCTAGTGCCCAAAAAAGGATGATACGTGGCGTATGTGCACTGATAACAGGGTCATCAACGAAATCACCATTAAGTACAGGTATCCTAATCCCAGGCTTGATGACATGTTAGATGAGCTTAATGGTGCACAAGTATTTTCTAAAGTTGACCTTGAAAGTAGCTATCAGCAGATTCGTATGAGAGAGTAAGAGATGAATGGAAGACTGCTTTTAAGACATGCCATGGATTATATGAGTGGATGGTAATGTTGTTTAAGCTTACCAATGCACCCAGCACCTTCATGCGACTCATGAATCATATTCTGAAGGACTTCTTTGGCAATCCACCACATACGATATTAAAACTTAAGAATGACTTCCCGAAGTCATGTGAAAGTTTTCAACACCATATGTAAGGCATCTATCACAACAATAGGAGACACCGGTGGGATGTATAGTTCGAGATAGTAAATACAGCATACAAAAATCTAAATAATCATCCAATTTATCATTAAGAGAATATAATCCTTACATCATCTTAGGGGTTTTCCCCTATAATTCTCCAAACAATCACAATATCAACTTAATCTTTCTCATAACAAAATAATACTAACACCAAAAAATATTAAAGGATATTTAACCTAAGATCTTCAAAAGATTTCCAGAAGCTCCTCAAAACATAATCCCACTTAAGTATATGAAGTCTTCGGGCATAAAGATATAGTCCTGTTATAATAAAGGTCTATCGAAGTATAAGCATAACTAGCTTAGTGAGAATATTCCTGAATCAACGTACTTGTATAAATAATTTCAAGCAAGTTATTAAACAAGCATATGAATGCATCAAGCAAGTGGTCAAGCAATACATATGATTTATCGGAAATCATATATTTGAATGGATTTACCGCTCCATTCAGGGTTAGGTGTTCTAAGCTCTTTAAAACCCATCTTTAAATCCAACTCATGTAGTTTATTTCAAGCTCCTACTCGCCCATCATAACATAGTTCTTTCAGGATCCTAATCGCCCATCTCACATATTTATGGCTCCTGCAAACCGGCTACTATACTCTTGTCCCATCAAATATAGCAGCTCATGAGATGAAACTAACTACGTGATATGCATGAATCAATTAACATAACTCATAATATATGATTAGAGTAATTTAAATGTGATCACAAAATTTGCACACACACTCCAACATAATAATAATAAAACACAAGTTAATTAACAACGATTCATGTCTCAGTATGCTTAGCATTCTTTCAACCAATATTATCATACATAGTTCATTTTCATCTTTTCCTACTTCTAGTGCCTCTAGCTACAAGCACAACCTAGTACGAAAAAGGTAGGAAATAAACTCACTTGGCCATAAGAATATATCTTTCTTACGGATGAGGCGATCGATAAATCCACTAATCAAAATAATCTTCCGGGTATGAATACTCCTCCTCGAGGTCACCTAATCAAGAAGAATACCAATAATAAGTATTTCTTATTGATTTTATGGTCCTTATCAAAAACTATGTCATAAGATCATTAAAATTCGCATAGAAGGTAATTCCAACTTAAAATATCCATAACTTGGTCATTTTAACTCGGAATTGCGCAAATAATATACTATATACCGTTTTCTACCTACTCAAAAAGATCTAACCATTTTTTAAGGTTATTTTTATCATAAAAAGCCATTTGGGTTGGAAAATACTACGGTACAAAATAGTTACGAATTTTATAGTTCACAAAATATGATTTTTCTAAACTTCACTTTACTCAAAAATCCTTAAGAAAAATATATGGATTATATATAGTTGAAAAATCCTTTGAACATATATTTATATTTATATTGTATGCATGATTTTTGTAGTGTTGTCTCAATATTGATATTTCATAAACAATTTGTCTTTAAGGGTTTTAAAAGATAAATCTTTTGAAAATTCTTCTTTTTGAATTGTTAGAAGGAAAACTAAAATATATTTGAGTTGTTATGAGTGAGTGTTTTTTCTATTATAATTCCATTTCCTATCTTTTCAAAAGTAAATTAATTCATCAAAAATTTGATTCTTTAAGTTATCTACTAACTTTATTTCTAGCGATTGAAAAATAAGATTTTCAAAATATTCCTTAAGTTTTTGGTGTGGTCAAATATTGGAAGTGGTGTTAAATATATGTTTACCTCTTATTTTTATATCCCTTTTTTTTTTCTTCTTTAGAAAATAGATGTACCTTTAAAACTTTACTTTCTTGGCAAATTTTATTTTTCTAAGTTAGTGTTCAAAATAGTGAGTTGACTTTATCTTGGTTTGAAAAACTTGTTTTATTCTTAATATTTGTTAAATGGTAGAATAATTCCCTTAGATAAGTTTATAAGAAAAGCTTTCTTAATAAAGAATTGTTAACATTAGAACTTAGCAAAAATTTCATTTTAATTTTGAAAAGAGAATAACAACATATAAAAATTAAGTTTTGAAGAGGCTTTCGTAGTATGTGCTTTTCAAAGTCTATAATGAACCTATTTAAGTCTTATAAAAGATATGGTTGAGTTAAATCCTTCAATGCTAAAAATTCTTCCGTTATGGAGTATTAAGTTTCGGTTTATAAAAGAAATGAGTTCCTTTTATTATTTTGAAGAAATCTACATTATTACTTCTTCTAGAATTTATAATTAGCTTATCCTTTGAAAAGAGTTTATTAAAAACAAAACTTAGATCTTTTTGTTGAAAATTCCTTTTGTTAAGAAATCTAGTTTACTTTTCTTTATTTAAGAAAGAACCCATTTTTATTTTTATTTAAGACAACAACATTCTTAACCATGCATGAATATGATTATGTAGCAATGTAAAAGTAAAGATAATACATAATAAGATAGAAAGAAATACTTGTAAGTAAATAAACATAATAAAATAGTCAAGCATTGGGAACCTTAGCTTCATCAAGGTATCTCGGTCATGTATTGGGAGCCTTAGCCTTATCAAGGCAACCCGAGACTAAGAATAGGCTAATCCTAAAAGAAAAGAAAGAAAATTGTTTTGACTTGATATGGATAAGTCTAAGACTAGAAAGACTAGTCTTAATAAATTGCATAAAACAAGTAAATAAATAAATTGCAAGACATGAAAATAAATAAATAACAAATGAGCTTATATGCTCTTAAATAAATAAATATACATAATACTATATAGAAGTTAGATTAGAGTAAAAATAATAATAACAACAACATAATAACGTAATGTAAAATATGAACATGAACAAAAACAAAACATGAACATATTGTTGCTTCTTTAACTCATGAGTCTAAGAAACATACACTAAGCTCATGCTAAGTTGTATGAACATGATAAAGAATATAGGTAAGATTTTTACCTAAGGTTTAATTGAGGATTTGAAAAGAGATAAACGGGTAATATGTTTGTTATTTTCTTCTTGAAGTTGTAGGGCATGGTAGAGAGTATTTTGAGAGAGATTTGTTGGAGAGAGGTTTTGAGAGGGAATTTTGGTAGAGTTTTATTATGTAAGATAGATGTGTGAAAGAATGAAAGAAGAATGGGGTATTTATAGAATTTTTGGAGTGAATTTTTTATGTAATAAAATAAATTGAGAAGAAAATAATATAGAGAAGAGAGAGAGGTAGCCAGCGGTTTCTAGAGAGAGAAAAGAGAGAATATTTTGTTTGTTTTGTAATTTTTGTAAAGAAATGAAATAATATGTAAGGTTTGATGTGAATAAAGTTGTATTGGAAATGTAAAAAAGTAAGAAAATAGGTATGTAGGTAGTAAGAAAAAGGTGTAAGAAAAAGTAGAGATAGTAAAATAGTAATGAATAGTAGAAATAATACTATGAATAGTAGACTAGACATATAAAATATAGGTAATAATAAAAATACACGTAAACGAGCTATATCTGTTATTTTTAGTTACCGAAAAATTCTAAAACTGATATTTTTATATTATCCCATATTATTACAAACTATTATAAGCCATTGAATCAATTTCATTTTCTTAGGTTTGAGAACACGGGATTGCCGGAGTTGAAATTATTTGATTGTCTTGGTCTTTGACTTTTGAAACTCTGGTTTGACTAGAGTTAGAGTTTAATCTAATTTTACCTTAGAAATTGAGGGGTTTATATCAGGGATAGGATAAGTGGTCCCTCTCATGTTCGTGTTTTCAAATCGAACGACTATTGAACTTTCTCCTTTTTTTTGTTTTTGAAGATTCTCTTATGAAATCCCGTGATCAAAATTGATTAAGGTTCGATTTCAACTTGGGTCAGACTTTAGGGTTTCGATTCAGTATTCCAAAACCATTCTCGAAAAATTCGGGGGCTTACAAGTTTGTAGTACTTTATTTTGATATACAGTCAAGATTTGGACAATCATGTAGATCACCTGCGACTAGTCTTTTCTATGTTAAGGAATCAGAGGTTGTATGGCAATCTTAAGAAGTGTTCTTTCTATCAATCCGAGATGATTTTCTTAGGGTTTGTAGTGCCTAGTTCTTGTGTCTGGGTAGATGGAGAGAAAATCAAAGCAATTGTGGATTAGCCTACACCTCAGTCAGCAGCTAATGTGAGGAGTTTTCATGGCCTGGCTTCTTTCTACATGAGATTTATTAGAAATTTCAACAGCATTATCAGTCCTTTGACTAAGTTAACAAAAAAGACTGTTCCCTTTGTGTGGGGAGAAAGAGCCTAGAGAAGTTTTGAAGAGATTAAGGCACACTTGACTAATGCCCCTATGTTAGCACTCCTCGACTTTGAGAAGACCCTTGAGTTAGAGCGTGATGCATCAGAGTCGAGATAGGAGTTATGTTAAGGTAGGATAGGTATCCTATTGCCTATTCTAATGAGAAGTTAAGTGGTTCACCCTTAAATTACTCTGTGTATGATAAAGAGTTCTACTCCTTAGTGAGGGCATTAATGACGTGTTAGCATTACCTTCTTCCTAAGGAGTTTATTGTTTACACTGACCATGAGTCCTTGAAACATTTTAAAGGTCAACAACACTTGTCTAAGTGCTAAGTAAAGTAGGTTGAATTTCTAGAGAGTTTTTCCCCATGTTATCACATACAAGAAAGGGAGCACCAATGTTGTGGCTGATGTCTTATCTTGCAAGTATGTTCTCGTTCCATCTCATCAATCAAAGTTGCTTGGTTTTGAACTAATGACAGAACAGTATGCTATTGATGAGCATTTGAAATTGATTGTTGAGCAATGTTTTGGAGGGAAAGTAGTTTATGGTTGTTATCTAGTAAATGGATTCTTATATAAAAGGGGAAAACTCCGCATTCCTTTAGGATCTATTAGGGAGTTGTTGGTTAGGGAGGCCCATGCTACAAGGTTGTCTAGAAATTTTGGAGAAAAGAGGACACTGGAGTTGCTCAAAGAACATTTTTACTAGAAAGGAATGTTGAAAAATGTGCATAAAGTCTTGGAGAGGTGTGGTGTATGTAAGAGGGCAAAGGGGAAGAAAGAATCTTAGGGTGAGTATATGCCATTACCATTACCCACCCAGCCTTAGATAGATATTAGTATAAATTTTGTCTTGGGTCTTCCCAAGACACAGAGGGGCAGAGATTCCATTATGGTGGTCATTGATCACCTTAGAAAAATGGCTCATTTCATAACTTGCCACAAAACCGATGATGCACTCTATATTACTAACTTGTTTGTGTAGGACATTGTTAGGTTGCATGGCATTCCTCACAGCATTGTTTCTAACAAAGATACCAAGTTTCTTAGTTTCTTTTGGAAGAGATTTGTCACCAAACTCACGTACAACACTTCTTATCAACCCCAGACGGATGACCAAACAGAGGTTGTCACACTCTTGGAGCCTTGCTTAAGGCAACGGTTGGCAAGAACCTTACTGATTGGGACTTGTGTCTCCCTATTGTTGAGTTTATTTACAATAGGTCAACACATAATTCAATCGGTAAGTGTAGCAGAAATGCCATATTTTCAAACTATGTGTTGACCATTTTCAGACTATGGCATGTCTCCCTAATTGATATTTTTACATTAGATAATAGGATTAGGGTAATTACTAGTAATTGATTTAAGATCCTTAAGGAATGATACCCAATATTAATTGCTACACTATACTCTAATTGGTGTGCTTGCCTTAAAAGTGATCATAATATAGAGTAAACATTAGATTTTAATTTAATTTGATCACACAATTAGCGCTCCTTATGAAAATAATGGAACTAGAACAAACCTAGGAAAGCAAGACAAGAGAAAGCTAGCTCGCCATCCAAAATAACAGTAAACAATAATATGAGGGATGGCTAAGTACCATAAGAATACTCTTGGAGTAGAGAACTTCTTTTCCTACAACATTAGTAGCTTTGGATGATGGAGGTAGTTTCGATGTAAGGTTTAGAGGGTGATGGTTGATGGGCATCTGGTGATTGCTTTTTAGCGGTAGGTAGTTCTAGTGGAGAAAGGTTAAAGAGAGTGGGGCTATAGAAAGAGAAAGTCAAGAGGAGAAAGCAAGAGAAAGAAGAAGAAGAGAGAGCGTTTAAGCCAAAGAAGAAGAGGAAGAGAGTTTAAAAGAGTGTACTTGGAAGTCCAAAAGGAAACCAAGAGTGGTTAATGTTAAGGTTTAAAGCAACAACCATTACAAAATTTTGAAGGTTAAGGGTTATGAAAATTTTTCAAATTTTGTATTCTTAGATGAGATATTTGATTTTACAAGAATACGCCTTCTAGAATCAACTTTTAGAGTTCTCTACATGGAAAAATAGGTCAAAAACAAACTCATTTTTCTGTTCATTCAAGCTTTGAAGCTCATTTTGAGCTCTCATGGTGGATGGGTTAAACCAGGAAGGCCCTCACGCGCCTAGTGCTTAAAATAAACTCACTAGTAGCATGTATCAATCCAATGACCTCAACCTTTACAAGGTTACGCGTTAGCCAACTGACTTGAGATCTATTTTCAAATTTGTTTACTCTTTCAAGTTTTCTTTCAACTAAAATAGCAAAGGCCTAATATGATTTTAAGGGAATTGCGTTGAAATGGGTGTGGGTCCAACACTAAAATCCAATTATAAAGGTAGCCCAATTCATTATAAAATAAATATTGAACTTATAGAAAAGCTAATTAATTTAATACAAAATTGTATGTTACATCAAATAAAATTTTATTTTACTATTATATATATGTATCTATTTTTTACATTTTCCTTTTTCTAATTCTTCTCTTTCTAATTTTAAAATATTTATTATTTCTATCACAAAGCACTTAGATCATGTTTTACCACTAGGTCTCATCATGTAACTCAATCAAATATCAATAATTTCACATCGATTTCTTAAATAGTGGAATTCTCAAAGATATGTTAATGTCTTTCTCAAAATCATCAACTTCTAATCCTAAGTTTATCAATTGGAACCTCTTCTTAGATTAATAACAACTTAGAATTGCATTAGGAACCAAAATTCATTAGATTAATTAATCAATTATAGGAGAATTTTACTACTTTATCTCTAAAGTTATGAGTAATCCTCATCAATAGCCTCAATCTATTCATTGAAACGATTTATCAATCAATTTTAATGAAGTCAGACATGAATCTATATTGTGCACTACATAAATTCAAGATATAAAAAGCTCAAGCTATTGAATTCAAGAAATCAATACTAATTCAATCAAATCATGACAAATTACATGATTTTAACCTTAAGATCTACAAGATCTAAGCTAAAACAATTACTCCTTTATAGACCTATCAAGATAATTCAACAATTCATAGAGGAAAAAGAAGATCATCATAAGAAAAAGGAATGTTAAATCGATATCCTTTGTGATTAGGAATCAATGAAGTCTAATGAACGATCTCCTTGAATTTCCTCTTGAAACTCTTGGAAATCAACTGTGAATCTAAGAACAAAAGGTGAATTCTACAAAAAATATCTAATTCTCTATGCCTAACTTAAATTTACTCTTTGTCCCCTAGGGTTTCATGAAAAGACAATATTTCTATTATAAAGAAGTTGATGTGGAAAAAAGGTATAAAAATAACAAAATCCATGTCAGATGGGTATGAAATGCCCTACCATGTAGGCTGCGCCTCCCGAATTGACTTTCAATTTCTTCTTCATGCAATCACATCTTAGGTTGCAGTCTCAATTATGAATCATCATCTTTATTACCCATGTTTATGCCTCCAAATGTGTGATTAACTATAGAAAATCTTCAAATATCATACTAGCGTTTACACAGCTGCATGGAGGCTGGTGTACCCAACCGTGCAAATGGATTAAAACATCACATGTCCATGTTGTAGACAGCATCAAGTCATAGAGTAGATGTAATTGAATTCAAGGTGCGTCCCTTTGCACGATCGCAGCAAAGATCACAACATCTTATGTATCTCTTTTTCTTCTCACGCACCACGCCATAGCCATCTCTCTCCTTGTTTTTATTGATCCTTTGCTATTTCTTTATCAGTTCCAGCTTCATTTACCTAAGATCAACAAATAACAATATTAAGTACAAATTTTTAGGATTATCGATGAAAATAGATACAAATTAAGATCAAATAATCCTTAAATGAATAGAATAATGTAATCCTATCAAAGTTTTCTATACTTAAGCTTTGTTTATCCTCAAGCAAATAGCTTATAAGAGAGCAAGACAAAAATTCAAGCCTCAAAACTTAGGAAAAACAAATTTTCAATGGTATTTCAGTATCCAACAATAAATGCCACATTTCAACACCTCACATTTTATCCATTTCTACTCATTAACCAACTTCAAGGATCATCGTGCATTTTGATTGGTTCAATCCTACTATAGCATGTACTAAAGTTAACAATGCTAGAATTTCAAAGCTAATCTGGGTAAATTAACCTTTAACCACACCATTTAAACCAGCTTTCAAAGTAAAAATTAGCTAAAAGATCAAACAAAGTAAAAGAAACTCAGTTAACTTCGTCCCCTCATATACAAAAGTATAGACTTCCTTAATTACTTCTCTAAGCATCATACTCCAAAGTGAAGGCATACAAATTAACTCATCACTGAATCCTTCTCCCTCAATGTACTTATAACTTTCTTTATTTATTGTTTTTGTTGTTTTTTTTTTTTTAAGGATAAGCAATTAACTATAGGGAATGAATCATGCTCTTCTGACTAACCAAGAGCTGCCTTTATCAACTAACTTTAAAACTTTTTTTTTTTTCATTTTCTTTATCAATTAGGAATGAAGTTGAACCTCGCTCTTTTGAGGGATTGAAGCCCGGTCATACTAGTTGAATTGTTTTTAGTGGCTTCTATATTATTAATAATGGGGTTAAACATTCACTTTTCTAAGGGATAAGAGCTACCCATGCGAACTTAAGCCTTTATATTTATGCCAATTTATATAACTATTTTCAGTACAAGGGAAAAATCAATAAGTTGGAAATCTCATTTGAACTTTCACAAAGGATTGCAGAGCTCTCTAACTAAATTGAAGAATATAATAGTCATTTAAGTTTAAAAGTTTAACTAAGTACCTTTTACTGGGGATCTTAAGTCAATTCCAATTCTAAATTCTTAGGTTAACTAACAACTAAGATTAATTCACCTAGATTTCACAAAGTAATTCTAGCAAGGTAACAAAAGTCTAAACACAAGAGATCAAAGCTCCACACTAAGATCACAATCAACTACTTAAAACTCTACTTCAAACAAGTTTATGGCATTAACAATAAGTGTTCTATTACCATCTCAAAGTTTTTCCTTGAAACAAGTTACTTAAGTGGAAAATTTCAATAAAAATTTGGCTTATTTTACTCTAGTTATAACTTTTATTTCTCTAACAACCCCTTCCCCATACTTAAAGGTAGACATTGTCCTCAATGCATAAGCAATGTAAAACAAAGAAAAAATTGGCATAAAGGAGAGAAGTTAAGGGTTAGAACTGTCATGTTTGAGGGAGAATGCACTTGATACTTAGAGACAAAATTTTGCACTATGATGTTGAGTGGTCTTGTACTACTATTGTTCTATGCAAAATAATTACAAGACGATAGCAAAAAATTAAAAGAGAAGTTACATTAGTTAGCAAAAATGTTATCAAAAAATAAACTAAGTTAGATTAGAGAGTCTTAAAAGAATATTACAAACATAGCATGAGCTTCCAGTTCAAAGAAAAAGAAATATAAAAATAGAAATGGACACCATCATCATCTAATCAAATCAATTAAAATTTTGGCTTGATAGACTTTTCATCACTTACATCATTTCCATCATCCTCTTGACCACTCTCAGATTCGTGATTACTACTATCCTCAGTACTACCAAATCCACTTAAGCTTTCTGCAGTAGTAGGTATTTTGGTAGGAGTCTTAGAAGATATGGTAGTAGATGTGGCTCGTATTAGTGTTTGTGTTGGAATTAGCCTAGGAGCTTGAGTTGATGGTGATGGTGTAATGACCCCAATAGGTGGTCCCAGTAGGATTGCTCTAAAGTCGTCATATCATGTGTGCACCTGTAACATGACGACCGCCTTGCGAGTCAAAGTTTATAAGACTTTAATTAATTATTCTCTCACTATGTTATACATACAATTGAGAAAATAGTTTTAGATACCAATATTTCCATAAACTATAAGTACAGTAGAGAATCAAATACTGTACCAAAAGATAAGAAAAGGTAAACTTAGGTTCATCTACCAATTACTATTAAAGGAATTACTAAAGGGAAAAGGAAGGTTTAAGAAAGAGAAAATCAAGGTTTGAATTTTTCTCTCAAGTAGGTTTGGTCCATAACTTCCTAATCCTTTAATTAACTTAGCTTGACCTTCAGTACGCTCTGTACTCAATCCTATCCCAATCTAGGGTTTTAATTTTCCTACAGAAGCAAATTGTTAGGGGATAAGCTACATCCAACTTGATGAGATATTCCCTTCAAATGTACCATAACAACTAAAGTTAAGCAACTTTATTATAGTAAAGCATATATTATGTAACAAGCAAATGAGACAAACAACATAAGTATATACGGTTATCCAGAAACCGTATATAGAACGGATTTACGCCCTCCATGACAAAGGTTAGGTGTCACGCCCCAAAGGGTACCCTAAACGCGACAGTCCACCACACCCGATATTTAAACTCAAGTATGACAACCTTAGTCATCCCATGAGTTTACATATCGTGTGTAAGGTGTACTCACACAACTTTTAGGATCACACTTTGATTCGAGTAGTCCTAAGAAAGCATACATAGCATTAAGAATATAAATCACAACAAGTTAAATAGTTAAACTTTACAAAAGCCAAGGGGGCATACCCCCGCCAAAATAATAGGAGTCTACATCGTTTAGCTCCAATTACATGTATCTGAATTTACATTAAAGAGATTTTCCTAGAAGTCCACGCCTATACTAGGTCCCGACTTCCTCAAAAGCTCTTTAATCCAATGTGATAAACTGCACAAAATGTCCTCCGGAACAACTGCAACAAAAACTGTTGGGGTATAAGCTAATTGCTTAGTGAGATTCATTTTCCAAGTAACATACTCGATCAAGCTAAAATATCTATACAAGCAAGTTATAATTAAGCAACCATATGAATGCACAAGCAAATAAGCAAGCAAGCATATAACTTTCCGGTAGTCATATGTGAATGAATTTACGCCCTCCATTCGGGGTTTGGGGTAGTTCATAAGTCATGCAACTACAATTCCAAAGTTGGTCCATAAGACATGCAACCATAGTCCCAATCTTAAGTGGGGTGGTCCATAAGACATGCAACCACAATTTTTAATGTTGGTCCATAAGTCATGCAACCATAGTTTCATTATTTGAATGGGCTGGTCCATAAGTCATGCAACCATAGTCCCCTTCATTAAAGACCCGCTGCCTCCCAAATACACCTTTGTCCCACCAAAGGCATACTCGACAATGATATGTGACTCACTACGTGATATGCATGTACAATTATTCATATAATCATGGTATATTAATTAGATAATTTAAAAGTGACCATACAAATTTTAGACATTCCAAATCTATACTAGCTCATACAAGATTATTGCAACAAAGCTTGCCTCGATATACTTATCGTTCATTCATGCAAGTTTAGATCACCATTCAATCACAATTTTATCTTTTCCTAAGTCTAATGCCACTACTACTATAAGCACATCCAAGAGCATAATTAATTGAGAAATGAACTCACTTGTCCATGTAGTGAAAATCCACTAGTCGTAATAGTCCTCGGGAAGTGGTAACCCGTCCTCCAATTCACCTAGGTACAAAGAATACCCTCAATGAGTATCTCTTTTGAAGTTCTATTAAACTTAACAATTTTATTTACTAGGTTCGTCAATTTCCGTCTAGGTTGAATCCTTAACTTAAAAAGGTCATATCTAACTCATTTTAACTCGGAATTTAGCTTATAATATACCGATTTATACCTACTTCGAAAGAGCTATCTATTTCTAAAGTTAATTCAAACATTTAAGGTCATTTAGGGGTCGGAAACATACTGTACAGTAGGGTTGCGAAAATTCCAGATTTGAGCCTTTGTGAAAAATTGCATATCTACTCTATTTAACTACTTAGACCAACTTATTTTAGTCCTAAACTTGCAAGGAGATTCTCAAAACAAAATTAAGAGAGATTTCACTTATCTAATACCAAACATAAAGTTCAAATGAAACTTCTAAAATCCATTTTCATAAAACCGAAATTTACAAGTCAAAACCATTGTCTTGTTTTGAGTAATTCCTTTACTAAAACTTACTTAGTTCAATGAAAATAATTTTTCCTATATTATATTCATCAAAGCATTCCATTTTCAATATAAACACTTGTTTTGAGATAAAAGAAGGTTTTAAAAATTGGTCTCCCATAATTATAATTACGAATTTCACTTTGAAGTTTACAATGAAAACAAGACCTAAAGTTTGTTTCTACAAAGCACTTGATTTATGCAATACTTTTAGGAAAACTCATTCAAACTTATGGAAATTCATTCCTTAAGATATCTATACCAAGAGCCCTTTATATTTTTGTCTAAATCTTCATTTTAAGTTGAATGATGGGTTCCAAAAATAGGTCTTGGTCTTGATCCGAATTTTCATAAATTTATTTTGGACATTTCTTGAGAAAATTCATCAAAACTCATGAAAAACAACCCATTACATATTATATCTTAAGAACCCTTCATTTCTTGAATAAAATCCTCATTTTTGAGTTAGAAAACATGTTTTTATTTGGTTTTGTCTTGATCCGAAAATGAAATTTTTGTTTTTGAAAATAAACTTTGAAAATCAACTTTGATTCTTGTAAGATGAAGTCTTGATGATATACATCCATCAAACCTTCATTTTCTTAACAAAAACTTCCATTTTAAGGCTTGAAGAGGGTTTTTAAAATAGTGCATTGACAAGTTACGAATTTTACTTTTTCATTCAAACTCGAATCTAAGATCTACTCAATATCCAACCATGAGAACATAAGAAAAACTTAGTAGTAGGCCTTAAACTTCTAGATCTACACATAAACATAACTAAAGCTTGTAAAACTTTAGATCTACAAGTTATCACATAAACAAGAGATAAACAAGCCTTCCATATAACAAAAATACTAAGAACAAAAGAGATCATCATCTAGAGGAGTGTTTCACTTCTTGGCATCATCATCCATAGCCTTTTAAGCTTGTGGAATGTCCTTTGATGCATGAAACATCCATGTATCATCCTAGAACATCTTATAAGAGAAAAAGGGAAAGATTACCTCAAATACTTGCAAGAAATATGTGTGGGAGCAAGAAAAAAAATGGTGGCAGCTTGTTTGTGAAGAAGACAAGCCAAGAAGAAGAGAAAAGAGAGGGAAAAAGAGAGGGAAAAATATAGGGTTTACAAATGTGAAAGAGGGAAGGAATGAGATGTTTACATAAAGTTAAAAGTGAGTTAAATAATTTAAAAAATAAAATAAAACAGCAGCTGCAAGGGGGGGGCTGGCGTGATTTTGGAGTGTGGGGGGATGTGTGTAGCTTGGTTTTAACTTGTATTTTTGAAAGTGTAACAAGTTGCTTCCATTTCTAACTAAAATAGACTTTAAAAATATCAAATAATTGATTAAAAATAATGAAAAGTGGCTAATTTATGGGGAATGGGCAGCTGCAATTTTGGGGAATGGAAGTGTAAGAAAAAGCAAAAGAAGACATAATAATGTGTAGTAATGATAATGTATGTGTACTTGAGATATGGGTTGATAAAGTGGCTTTTTTAAGAAAATATATAAAATAAATTAAGAAAAATATTTTTATTTAAGTGGCAGAATTTTTTATGATTAAATAAAATAATCAATTAAATTATTTTTAGAAATTTAACAATTAAATTACCGGTAAGAGTAAAATAAGCTTATATGAGCTATAATTGATATTTTTAGAATCCGAAAAATTCTAAACTTGATATTTTTGAAATCCTTATAAAAATACGAGTCTAAAAATATTAAAGATATATTTTTAATTTTCCGAGCCCCGGGACACGCTTTCCAAAGCAGTATCCAAACGGGTTCAAAATAAGCCGAAAATGAACCAATATGATATTTTTAATAATTCAAATATTATTACGAACTATTCTAAACACTTTAATTATTTTTCAACTCCTCGATTTATGAACTCGGGTTTGCAGGATCTAAACTGTAGGGTTTTACTCAAGATCCGTTGACTTAAGGTCTCCGGTAGACTTTCCGGCTTAAGGTTAAGGCTTAGAAAACAGGGGTTTACATTAGGAATTCTTTTGAGGATCTGTAATCCTCTACTGCCAATCCCTGGGCTCCTACCTAAAGCGATGGATCTGGCTTGACACCTCCTTAAGGTTACATTTCCCAAGCAAAGTAGTTCCTCGAGCTAAACTAAGGCTCATGAGCACCACACGATTGCAACCTATTCAGTCTCATGCACAGGTATTAGCAACCTTATACATTTGACTCGTCAAGCAATGCATGACCATTTCTTTTATTATGCTACATAGAGTTAGGGTTCATTGTTTGGCATTCAACTAATTATAACAAACATATAAGAAATAACCATATGATCACCATTCACTTAGCAACCATTAATTGTTATGATACATTAGGGTGTTTTTGCACATATCATTCATGCACATATGAGTCCCATGACCGCAAACAATATTCCATTTTAGTTTTATCCTAATAATTCTAGTGCAACTAGTTACAAGTACATAATCATAAGGGAAACTCACTCATCTAAAATTGCTTGTCCATCTCAATGAGGTTTCTTGAATAAAGAAATGAATTATGATAACAATCTTACTAAAAAATTTTAAATAAATATCTTATTTCTACTATTCTTGATTTATTTTCCTTATTACATAGTTTTTCCTTAAAACAGCTATATCTTAGTCATTTTAAGTTCGATTTTTACATATGAGTAGTCCTTTTCCATTTTTTTTTCGATGCTCTATCCATTTTTTTTATATTTTTTTATGACTTAAGTTAAGAAAGGTTTTAGACCAAAGGGGTCAAATTTTGTTCTTTAGGGTTTCCTTCTTGTTTTGATGTTTTTCTAAGGTTATGCCACTTCTAATGTTATGTACTAAGTATATTCAAGTATCTTAAAGGTTTAGGAGAGTTGCTTAAGTAGTTTGAATGAAATTTTGTTAATCAACTATCATTTGCATCTTAATGGAGAATATATTACTTCTAGGACTCCATTTTACTACTTTTACAAGGTTGCTATCTACATCATGGTTTTATTTCTCTATATAATGTCTTCAGAAAAAACAAAAAGATTGAAAGTTGTTAGATGCTCCTAGTCTCTTCCTAAGTCTCAGCTTGCTTTGGAAAAAGAGGGTAAGGGTTCTTTTTTTCATTTTATCTTTAGTATACTTAAATTCCTACTCGTAAACTTAAAACAAAAGCTTTTATCACCATAGAAAATTTGAAATCATACCCTAACTTAGTCCATATTTCCTTATTTTTTGTTTAGCATTGCATCTACCCTTTATATTGGACTTATTAGGATGATGATTTTGAGGATAAGAAAGTTGGAACTCACAAATATGAGTCATAGGTTGATGGCATCAGAGAAAAAGGAAGGGAGAAGTTTCTTGTTTAAGTTTCTAGAGTCTTTGTTAGCTTGATTGTAAGAGATATGGTATCACATCCCTATTTAGTTTGCTAGCACCCATAGACTCATCATGAAACTTCTTAAAATAAGAAATCAAAGATTGAAATCGACCTCCATGGCTCTTAATGTCTCAACCAAGAAGGAGAATCAAGAAAACAAGACTTCTATGGCTTTGTTCAACTTTAAAACATTTGAATCAAGTGAGCTAAGAAGGAAAAATGATACACCATACTCCCCTTGCACCCCTATGTGTCTCGGCACACATGAAGAAGAGAGGGAGGAGTTTTGTTTTCACATTTTCCCTTTACTTAAGAATGAGCTCTTAGTCACCATAATGATGATTTTAAGAAAAAGATTAGATGATGTGAAATGAAGCTTGAACACATGGTGTTTTCTTTATGATCTTATGGGATTATACTCCATCAATGAAGCCATCCTCACCAAGAAATGTATTTTCTAAGTTTAAACCTTGAATTTGATTAACACAATTGTGATATTATGGATGATGATGGAATCTTAGTCATCTAAGTTCCATACTTCATCGTATTACCCTAAACATGAAGATCACAACATGATAAGTTGTTTTCATGCTAAGGTTTCAGCACATGCAAAGAGAAAGCAAGAAAATAACTCAACAACAAACTTATCAGCTCAAGAAATTCTCATTCCTCATCCCTATCACAAGGCAACCTAGGCTATACATGATGTTGATCAGATTTTCATGCATTTGAATATGAAATCTACCATACATATTACATAAAAAGGGTATAGCTATCCCATAGAAGAGGCTTTGAATTGGCAAACAGTGTGTGTATGTGTGTGTAGTTTTGTGTTGAGAAAGAGAATCAAAAGGGGGTAGCACAAGTTGAGAAGAGAGGAGAGGAAGAGAGAAAATGAAGTGAGAAAAGAGAGAGAATATGAGTCTAAAGTATAGGTGTGAATTTTTTAAATGAAAGAGGGCTTATATAAAGAGTTTTTCAAGTTTAAAATAGAGAGGGGAAAGAGACGGGCATTGGGGGAGGTTAGTGGGTGGGTGGTTGTGTGTGCATCGTTTTATGGAAGGAAGAGGATTAGAAGAAGAGAAAAGAGAAGGAAAAATAAAAAATAAAAAAAAAAGAAAGAAAGAAAAGAATGAAGGAAAAAATGTGATACAATTTTTGCATGGGAAAAATAAGAAAAGGGACCCATAGGTGGTAAGCTTAGGTTATAAAAATGACAACTAGATGTACTTTGACATAAAATAGATTTGATGCGACATAAAGTAGATTGGAGGTGACAATTTTCTTACTGGCAGAAAGATCGGTGCCATGACATGTTCGGTTTATTTGATGAATATTCTAATTAATTTATCGATACGAAAAAATGAAAAATTATTTTTATTATTTTATTATTTTCCTTGATTTGCGTGTTTGGTTTCAATTACTAGAATTTTCTATTATAAAGTTGTTGTATCGGATGGTTGATTGGATTTCTATTTTGTGTTGAAGGTTACACATTAGCTAAGGTAATCGACTTTAAGGGTATCATTGGCTAATTATATACAACCAATATTCTAGGTTTATCAAATTTATCTTCTCACCTTTAGGGTTTCTATGGTTTTGGCATTGACTCAATATATTTTAGGGTTTTAGTTTCTAGAATTATCTTACCTTTAAGGTTGCTTCTCTTGGGTTTAAGGTATTACTGTAGTTTTATAGATATTTCCTAGGGTTTTCTACAAGATATTTAAGATTTAGGATCTCTCAAGTAAGGTCTAAACTTTATTAGTTAGGGTTTTGACCCTTGAAGTTTTAGGTTTTATGGTTTAAATCTAGACCACACTCCCAATAACCCTCTTAGTTTGCAATTGAGGCTTTATGGGGTTTATCTCATTCTTCATTCTAGCTTCTTCTTTTTTTTTCTGTTGTCCATTCAACAACTTCTCATTTCTACTACTAAGATCATAGCTTAGATACTTCTAAATAGACATGGTTTATTCTATTCACTAGCTAGTCATCTTCATTAGCTAATAGCTATTGATCAATCTATATTACTAAAATTTAATGACCAATGTCTTAATCGTTAACTTTAATTCTAGTAACTTCTAAGCATCAACTACTAGGATCAAAGCCTAATCCATTTGTTTGTTGATCCTTTATGGATGAATCAATTATCACCACATTTAATACTTTTCTCGGATTAAATAACTTTGATCATATACATAAATATTACAACATAGGATGATTGGTTTCTCATTATCCTATGCCTATCCAAAACCACCATATAATTAAATTTTTTATCTCTACTTATAATAATTTAAACATCAATCACAAATGCAATATCTCCTAATCCATCAGTATAGGATATTTCCATTGTCACCTATTAGTTAGGAACCTTATTCTAAGAATGATTAATATTTCACTAACTTGATATTTTCTTTTTAATTAAACAATTATATTACAATCTTTTAAGCATGGATAAATCTATATATGACATTCTACTTTCTCTTTCATAATTGTAAGTGTGATATTTATTACTGTTTAATTTTCATCCAATCATTAACTTTTTTATTTGGAATCAATACTTAAGGGGGTTAGAATCACTCACCTCTATACGGAAGAAATTTATCCTTTATCATTATTGATGCAATCCTCGTAGTCTTGTCTCTTCTTGCTTCTAACCCTTAGATTTCTCTTAAAGTAGTGATGGTGTTGTATATTTGTTTGGGATTTCTCTACTAGGTGTTATTTAGTTTAGTGAGTTTGATGAATTTGGAGTTTAACTGATGATATATTTATTTTTTTATTATTTATTTTATAATTATTATTCTTATTGTTATTGTTTAGGTTATTTAATATCTTGACCATAATTAAGGTATTCCGATGGTTTTAAATAATCTTAAGAATTGGAAAGTTAAGGTTTTACTAGGTGATTAATTATGCAATTTTCATTGAAGAGTTTTCAAGGCACGTTTAGTGTTTTTTTTTTCATTTTTTTCGAAAACGATCATTAGTGGTTATGAAGTCCTATTTTAATTTTTAAAGCTCTAATAATTATAATCATGGATTGCAAAAAAAAAAATGAGAAATTACATTTTGCATTCCAAAATTTTATTGGTAACTATTCTAATTTTTAAACTACAATTAAACGGTCCATATTTTAATATTCTTAAATTGCGAAAAATTGGGAGCAATCTTTGCAAATTTTCTTAAAGCTTTGCAAAATTTTATACTCTATTCTTAGCAATTATCAAAATTAAATTTGTGAAAAATCAAGGGTTTACAATTGAAGGTTGGGATTAGGAAGTAGGTGGAGCAGCAGATATTACTTCTCCAGATTCTAGGCTAAGATCAAAACAAGTAGAGAGCTTTTCATCCATGTCATCAAGAACTGCCTTGAAACAAATCTTCAACATGGTGGACATGTGTCTCAAAATAGCTTTTAAGTCCCGACATCTCTCTTTAAGGTTCATCATGAAGCTTAGCCATCTCCTTCTTATGTTGCTCCTTGAGCTGTGAAATTTGCTTCTCCAAATAGATGAAGTTAGTAGCTGTGCAACTGGATGTCCAAGGCTCTGAACTACTAGATATCCTAGGAGCTTCAATATCAATGTTAGGATCAAAAACTTGCTTTGCACCCCATTGAGTCAATGGGCTCATAATGAGCTTCTTTGATGGACCAATGGTAACTATGGGTCTGTTCCCGGTAGGCTAGACACGCATGCTATTGAGGATATTTGTGATAAAGGCTCCAACATAAATGCCCTTGTCTAAATTAGAGACTTGATGCCTTATACCCAATGGCAACAAGGCACTTTCATATATTTGCAACCATGAATCATACTATACAACGGAGTTATATCATCATTTGTAATTGTTCTTTCACTTTCTAACCTCTAATACATAGACTGCAACATGACATAATGCAGCACCTTATGACTTAATAACACAAAATTTGAACCCTTGGTCTTAGAAGCCTTGAAAGGCTTCTCAGTTGAAATCTCACTGCCAAATACTTCTTTACTTACCCCAGATGGTTACTCAATAGGTAACAAAGCAAATTTAGGATCATCAAGCTCAGCATTGAATACAACTCTATTTGTCCTATAAATTTTCTCATACTTAATGTGTAATACTTTCCAAAAGCAATGCCAACCGAAATAACATTTAGCATATGGAGAATAATGCTAAGAAAGCAAAAGTGGTGACAGAATAAGCATGCTCCACAATAGAGAAGATTTACCTTCATGCATTGTTACCTAGTAGACGATTCATTGTATGGACCAATCCAAACTCCCCTAATACTTCCCAATCAAGCACCATTGCATGATGTTCCTCTTTCAAGCCTAAAGGAGGAAGAACAATACCACTATTACTATCAGCACCAATAGCAGGAGAAGAGGGTGGAGATAACTAAGTTCTAAGCCTCTTAGTACCCTTGTTTACAACTTGTTTCTTTGGTGCCACTCGAAATAAGACAAGAAAATTGCACGATCATAAGCACCATGATAGCAATGTAGTTTTGCAAGCATATATGAACCCATACAAAGCAATGGTCATGATTCAAACACAATACTAATCAACATCCAATCAAACGTGACCTATGATTAAGATGAAATGCAATCCCAATTAACATCCCATAATATGTAACATGACAAGAACTAACTTAAATACAAGCCTACGGTAGTGATTAGACAACGATCAAGCCTTAATGGTAATTCATGCTAAACAAAACATCAATAATCTCCTAAATAGTATCATATCATCATCCATGACATCTCAATCAATCAACAATGCCCAATTATACAAAAGCCTTAAATCAATTTTGACCAATCTCAAAATTGTAAAATTAGGATTCATGCACAATAAATTCTATTGAAATCAATTAATGTCATGTTAATAGTCAACACATTAAGAAATCATGATCACAACTACAATCGAATCAATAGCATCAATCAATCAATATCGTATTCAACAACGAAGCCTTAATTTCAAATGAACCTTATGTAATGTTCTAAGAATCGAATGCTCCAATTGAAAAACAAAATTCGAGAGATAAGTAGATGAATACACACCTTTGAGAGCACGAGAGTGGCGTTGAATGCGGATATGAAAATGAACATGTTGAGGGCAAAACTATATAGAGTTTTGCTTTGCACTAAGACTCATACAGTCGTGTCAAGGGCTGCACCCAGAGAAAATAGAGAAGGGTATGAGGACCTACTTAACATGACCGTGGTATGAGAAGTAGCTTGCTTTTGCACATAAAATGCCCTAGGGATGTGGCCAAAAAACCTATGAAACACCTATGTTTTTCCTCTAAGATAACACAGGTGCACCACTACTAGCTTCGAAGTTTGGAAGTAAACATTTGAATTCATTCTTGTCAAGGGTATGTCTAATCCTATCAAAACAACAATAACGATCAATTAGCAAGCACGAGTGCACCGTAGCATGAGTGAAGACCAGTGAAAATCAATTGAAAAACACTCATCAACACACATGGGCATGTCAAGGGATGCACCAAGACATGTAGATCAAAGCAAACAAGAAAAGCATAAGTGCACAACTGCTCATTGAGGCACGACTTTCCCCACACTTGCAAAATACAAACTATCAAGGCACTCTGAGATCAGTTCCATCTACGTGGATGTATAGACCTCCTCTATGTCTAATCATTTGAAATGCTTCAATAATATTGATATTGTTAAGCATTACCCATACATTGCCTCTAAGTCTATGCACAACAAAATCATCAAATTAAGATCTATGATATCTACAAGATATAAAAAAAAAAGAGTGAAAAACTTCTTCACAAAGCAAAAGAAATGAAAAGAAAAGATTAAAAACAAAGATGTTAAACATGAATTAACTCCCATGAAGTGCTTATTTAACGTCATTAGCTCGTTGTGTTCAACTTTATCACTCAAGATCCCATAGAGTCGTAAGCCAAACCCATGTTTGAAAAACCAACCAGGGGATTTTCTTTCTTATTCTCGATCCCTTCATTTTTAGCTCAATTTCCCTCATCTAAGATATTTGGGATTGTTTATTAGGAGGAAATTTATATATTGGTGCCAACTTAAACACTATGATAGATCCTATAGACTTTATGCACAGCTCATGAGGTTCACAATCTCCCAAACACTTAATCATTTCACAAAATGGAGAGACATCAATATTCATAATTCTCATCTCTTATTTAATATCTTCAATCATCTCTTCTTATGGGTTAGATTTAGAAATATCCTCCTGATCAATGTTCCCAAAAATTAGAGCACTGGTGTAAGAAATAAAATATAGCACATTTGTAAACCCCTAAATTTTTGGAATCGGTTTAAGCCTAAAACCCTAAATCGAAAGTCAACCGGAGCTCTGATGGTCAACAAAACCCTAGTTATACGAAATAGCTTAAGTCCGGCAATTCCGAATAAGCAACTCAATGAGAATAAGTAGAAGTTTAGAATGTAGAATAGTGTGGAATTATCTAAGGCAACATAAAAAGATCAGATTAGTAAAACTGCAACTCGTCTCGAACTCGATCGGACATGGTTCTTGAAAAACGTGTCCCGGAGCCCGAAATAGTTTCGAATATACTGTTAGACTCGTAAAGATATAAGGTTTTCAAAAATATCAATTTTGTAATTTTTCGGTAAGTAAAAATTACAAATATCGCATTTATACGTGTATTTTCTTATTACCGATACTTTATTAGTCATATTTACTTTACATTACACTATTCATTACTATTCTACACTATTCTTTATCTCTATTTTTTCTTACACCTACTCTTACAAACACCATAACCTATAACCATTACTTTTTACCTTTCCTATAACTTTATATCATATCTACCTTACATATTACTTCTTTTTAATTAACAAAAAGCAAAAAAATAAAATCTCTCCCCCTCTCTATCAAGATGGCCGGTACCCCCCCTTTGTCCCCTCTCCTCAAATTTGTTTCAATTTTTATTTATTTTAATCATACAAAAATTCCTCCACATTTTCCTATAAATACCCCTCTCCCCTTTCACTTCTTTCACACAATTACTACCCACAAATTCTTACAAAAACTCTCCAAAAATCTCTTCTCAAAACTCTCTCAAAATATCCTCCAAAAACTCTCTCAAATTTATTTCAAAGCAACTTCTACCAACAACTAAAACCCATAACCACATAACAATACCAAAGTCTTCTTTAGGTAACCATCTCCTATTATTTTCTTCTTCTCATGTCATGTAACTTTACATGACCATAGTGTGAGTTTCCAAAGACTAAATGTTATGAAAGCTACATTATGTTCATGTATTGTTCTTGTTCATGAAAATCTATTTATGTTTATGTTATTATTTTTCATATTATTGTTATTATATCTAAGTATTATTATCTATATATATATAATATACATATTCTTTAGAGCATATAAGCTCACTTGCAATTTATTTATTTTTATGCAATGCAATTTATTTATTATTCCATTGCAATTTATTTATTAATTCCGTTGCAATTTATTTATTCCTTGTCAATTTAAGACTGGTCTCTAGTCTTAGACTTGTCTTCATCAAGTCAAAACAAATTTTTCTTTCTTTCATTTCATTTTTATTTTGGGACTAGTCTACTTCTTAGTCCCGGGAGTCTTGAAAAAGCTAAGACTTTCAATACTTGACTTTATTATTTATGTTACTTTGCTTGCTATTATTTTCTCATAATTCATGTTCATTTAAAGTGTTGTTCAAAGTTTCAAGTTCTAAAAATTGACAAAAAGAGATTTTGACACTTAGAAATAAGTTTATGTAAAGTATAAGATCTATGGTTAAAACAAAAATAAAAGTTATCTCTTTTTACAAAAAGAACCCATTAAGATTTTAGAAATTACTTTTACTATAAAAAGCTTCTTAAAACACTTATTTTCCAACTTTGTTTTTATAAAGGAAATAAATTTTTATGCAAGGATAATTTCTACGAAAAACATAATATGAGGAAAGGATGAGGAATTTTTAAATAAAAGATTTTTGCAAACAAATAGACAAAGAAATTTGTATAGGAAAAATAAATAGAAAAAAATAGTATTAATATAGAAAACATAGAAAGAAGAAAAGTTATTTTCAAAAAGTTCCTTGGAAATATATATACACAAGCCAACATAAAACATCTTTGGAAAACAAATGAAACAAAATATTCATTTTAAGAGATCTACAAAAATGAATTCTTGTAAACTATATTTTTCTAAAAACTCCAAAACGACATGATTTTACTTAAGCAACATGAATGGACAACAAACACTTGAGCACGAATAAATATGAGCTAAGTAACCATAAAAAGAGAATTTTGCAACTATATAGATAACTAAGTATTTATCAAACAAATTTTGATTGCTTGAACCAAAGTTGTTTTTTTTTTTTTGTTGGAAAAATCCGTGATAAATTTTGTCGTCATTGTTTCAGAGCCTATATGACCTTTTTTGTTAAAAATAAGTTTAAAAATGGGTAGAACTTATCGATTAGATAGAAATCGGTATATTATATGTGCGATTCCAAGTTAAAATGACCATGTTAGGGCCATTTTAAGTTGGAACTTTCCTTTATACGAACTTTAACGTTCTTTTGACATTGTTTTGTCAAAATTCAAGAAAATCATCAAGAAATACTCATTGTGAGTATTTTCTTTAACTAGGTGACTCCGAGGAAGGATACCTTTATCCCGAAGATTATTTTGATTAAGAGGAGTGTGTGAACGACTCATCTCGATAAAGGAGTAGTCGACATGACATCGTGAGTTTATTTCCCTTAGATGCTATACTAGTTGTGCTTGTAAATTAGTTACATTAGAGTTAGGAAAAGACGAATGGATATGTATGTAAAATGACTCTTTGAAAGAACCTTAAGAATATCGAGGCCGGAATTGGTTTAAATGATTGTTTTAGTGTAACACTTGCTTTGTATGAAATTCTTTGATCACCTTGAATTTGATAATAATGATATTATGATATTATAAATAAACAGATTCATGCATACCACGAAGTGAGTCATATTGCATTTTGGGTTATTATCCTTGGGTGAGGAGGATAGTAAGCTCATGTCGAAAGCCACACTTGGCCGAGGATCCGAAAGCAATTGCTTGGCGGTGTTATGGAAAAAGGGAATTGCTTAGCGGAAGATCCGAAAGCAAGGCTTAATTCAAGTAGACTTCATATGCTTGGCGACATTGATCGAAAGCATAAAACTTTACTAAAACTACTTGTTTTGAGGTTATGTATCACCAAATCACGAATGAAGGGCGCAAATTCATTCAACATATAGTTCTCGGAAAACTATATGCCTTGTTTTGCCCACGTATGTTGCATCTCATTGTTTGATTAAATAACTTGTTTGAAATTTTGTTACAAGAAGTTATTTATGGAAATAATTCTCACTAAGCCTGTAGCTTATACCCCCATAGATATCTTTTGCAGTTTCCCTATTTGTGGTTGAGGCCACGAGGACCCTGCGGTCAGGTACTTTCTTTTTGGATAAAGGAAATTTTAGATGAAGTGTAGTATTGGTAATAATGTACAAATATTCTTGTAATAGATTAGTGATTAAAGGGAAATGTCCCTAAGTTGTAAAGATCGTTGTTATAAGAAATTGAATATTATGAATCCTCTTTTCTTAATATGTTATTATATCTTCTTAAGCTTCATAATTCCATGTATGGTCCTCTAAAGTTGTGAAAGCATGCCTCACACTTAATATAAAAGCTTTGGAATGGCTAAGGTTGTCATACTTAAGCTTTAATATTGAGTATGGTGGACTGTCACATTTAGGATACCCTTTCGGGCGTGACAACATTAGTCTCCTTAATTTCATTCTTTTACTTAGTAGGTGCTGGCTCATCTTCATAACTATTCAGATCTACCCTATGATATACTAATTCATTTTTCATTTCCATTAGTTCATCCTTCGCTTTCAATAACTCCTCAAATTGTATATCTGGATCATTTTCACCTGATGCAAAAAAGAGGACTTGTATGCATATCTTTCATTACTCCCTCATGTGTCCCAAAAGTTTCTAAAGATTCAATTAACTTAGATACCCATTGTTTGGATGGTTCTAAAAGAGTGGTCAATTGTTCTAAGCTCATGAGTTTGAAAATATCAAGAGCACTAAATTTCCATGAGTCTACTTTGAAAAGTACTTGCATTATCCTAATAAACAAGTCTAAATTATCATACCTCATCTCTATGATCCATTCCAACATAGATTTCTCTTGAAAGTCTCTTTCCTTAAAGCTTAAGGACAGAAATGATGGGGGTGAATAGTGCTTGAGTATGGTCGTAATTCAAGTGTTGATGGACAAGGGCAAGGTAATATAAATGTAGGATAGGTCTCTCACTTTGATATCAAAAGTCCAATGTATACTACCACACTCTCTACAGACCACATTATCAAGAGTCATAGGGTTAATATCTAAAAACTCTTGATAAGAAACATAAAGGAGAAAACAAAATAGTATTAAATGGGTCATAGGTATAACACTATGGATTAGCGCATTCATAAGTCTCATGATGATGTCCCACAATACCAACTCATTGAACCATGAAATTCATAGTTCACATAGTCACGATTGCTCAAGAACACAACTAGTGAAACAAAAAACCCAAAAGCAATATTTCACAATTCTATATATATATATATATATATCTTTTTATATAAAAAATGGCTAAATTAATAGGATGAGGCTTTCAAAATATTGTTGTTCCCCAGTAATGGCATCGAAAACTTGGTTTGTGCAACTCTATAAGATATTAATCAAATAGACCAAGTTTTAAAAAATTATAAATCTATGAACATGATTCTCACTATGGTCAATATGATAAGGTAAGTAGACCTATCATCGTAGCATAGAATAGAATATATATGTTGTTTTACCCTAGGGAGCTTGACAACTACTTCTACTCTCCACTTTCCTATTATCTATCCTAAGGAAATCAAGGGATTCGGTCAACCTAATTATCTAAAACCACAACGAAGCTAACAATGATTCACTGTACGGTTCACAAGATGATGTTATTTCAAATGACAAAGCACTAAGATCATGTTTGACCATTAAGTCTCATCATGTAAGTCAATCAAATCTCAATAATTTCGCATCAATTCCATGAACTACGAAATTCCTAAAAATATGTCAATGTCTTTCTTAATATCATCAAATTCTAATCCTAAGTTTATTAATCAGAATCTCTTCCTAGATTAATAGCAACTTAAAATTGCATTAAGAAATAGAAATCATTGGATTAAATTAATTAATTGCAGGAGGATTTCACTTTTCTATCTCTAAAGTTATGAGCAATCCTCATCAATAGCCTAAGTCTATTCATGTTAATCTTTTTGTAATTAAAACGACATAGTATGTCAAGTCATTCGAATTTATCTAAAGCATTCGGAAAGGTGTTTATCTTCCATGTGTTGTAAGTGTATCACCTTGTTTAATGTATGTCGTTTTCTTTTATGTGTATGTCTTTTGTTATCTTTTGATTTCCATGATATACGGGTCTGGTGCCCACGTATATTTCTATTAATGGGAATTCCTTTATGTTATTTTAAATTTTGACAGTTGCGATTTTATGAATTCTCATGCTTGTTTCTAGATTATTTTAAAATTTACAACTTTTTGATTTAAAATGAATTTCCGCAATTTCCAAAAATGTCACTTGAAACCTTTAACTTAAGGAAGGCTTGAAAACTCACATGATTAAAACACTTAACAGTCGAACTAGAAGAAACCAAAATCTTGAGCAGCGTACATTGAATAATCCACCAGTGGAAGAAGGAAACCAATAAGATGTTCCTCCATTAAATCCACAAGCTACACCGTTGCAAAACCAACCGGGCAATGTCTTCACAGCTATAGGGCAACTTGCCCAATTGTTAAATACATTTTTCAAAACCAAAATGCACAAGGCCCTACTCCACCCCTAGTTGTAAGTGCACAGGAACTGTGCCGCCAAAGGCACAATCACATACCTCCCCTTTGTTGCCACCACCACCACCACCAAGGCTATTCCAAAGCGCTTTACCTGATTTTGCTACCTCTCTTCCTATATCTCATGCTTGATTTTCTAGATCGCTTTGTCATAGCATTGAGCTTTCTTGATACGTTCCACTAGAGTTGGCTCCATTACCAAGTTGGATATCTCTATCTCCATGTCTTGACCCATAAACTCGATACCTAACCTCTCAAATTCCTTTATCAACTCCTTTTCATCGGCTAACAAAGTAGTAACTTCTCCATGGCTCTAAACGGCTCAATGCATTAGCAATGGTGTTAACTTTTCCCGGATAGTATTTGATATCGAGATCATAATCCTTTATAAGTTCCAACCATCTTCATTGTCGCATGTTTAGCTCCTTCTGTGTGAACAAGTATTTAAGGCTCCTGTGATTTGTGTAGATCTTGCATCTCTGCCCATAAAGGTAATGCCTTCATAATTTAAGCGCGAACACCACAACAGCTAACTCTAGATCATGAGTTGGATAATTCTGCTCATGTAGCCTTAACTACCATGAAGAACAGGCAAACACTTTTCCTGATGTGTGGAAGACTGCTTTTCAGATAAGCTACAGGCACTATCAGTTTTTGGTGATGCGCTTTGGTTTAACCAATGCGTCTGCTACCTTCATGGATTTGATGAACCGAGTGAACAAGCCATTGTTAGATAGATGTGTAATAGTCTTCATCAATGATATTCCAATCTACTTTAGGACCCGAGAACAACACGAAGCGCACTTGCAGATAGCATTACAAACGTTGAGGGAGCACGAGTTGTATGCCAAGATATCTAAGTGCAACACTAACTCGGAAGAATGAAAAGTTCATATGGGTAGAAAAGCGAGAGTAATATTTCTAAGAGTTAAAACAATATCCATCTACACTAATCTTAGTATGACCAGATCCTAAGAAGCCCTACAGAGTGCATAGTGACGCATCAAGGAATGGTCTTAGATGTGTACTCATGTAAGAGGATGACGTGCTAAGAATGAAAGGAAGGTTATACGTATTGGATAATACCGAGATGAGGAGAGAAATCATGAGTGATGCCCACAACTCTGGTTACACAATGCACTGTAGAGGAACCAAGATGGACCAAGACCTTAAGAGCTACTATTGGTAGAATGGTGTGAAAAACGATGTAAAAAACTTTGTGATGAGATGTTCTATGTGCCAACTAATTAAGATCGAGCATCTAAGCCTAGGAAGACTACTAAAGCTACTAATTATACCAGAGTGGAAATGGATCAAATCATAATGGACTTTGTATGTGGTCTATCAAAGACTACAGCAGGATATGATGCAATATGGGTTATATTAGACCACCTCACCAAATTAACATACTTTCTACCAATCAACATGACATTCTAGATAGATAAACTAGATAAGCTATACAAAAAGGAGATAGTGCGATTACATGGAGCACCTATAGGAATTGTATCAGATTAAGACCCAAGATTAGTATCTAAGTTTTGGACAAGTTTGCAAAAGTGCCTAGGAATGAAGCTACATTTTAGTAAAGCATATCATCCACAAACAAATGGACAATCAAAACAGTCCATACAGACTTTCGAAGATATGTTACGCGCTTATTTTATGGAATTCAAAGGAAGTTGGGACGTTTACCTACCTTTGGTAGAGTTCGCCTACAACAACAATTATCACTCAACCATTCAAATGCCACCTTATGAAGCCTTATATGGGAGACGCTATAAATCACCTTCATTTTGGGACGATAAAGAAAAGCTCACAATCAAACACAATCCAGTCCAAGATGTAGCAAAAAAGGTGTAAATTATTTGGCAAAGGATGAAGGAGGCTGAAGATAAACAAAAGAGTTAGGCTAATCAAAAGCAACTAGTTCTTGAGTTCGTCGTTGAAGATCATGTATATCTAAAGGTCAACTCCATCAAGAGCATATGTCGAGTAGTAGCCCAAGGGAAGCTAAGAGCAAGGTATATTAGGGCCTTTGAAGTACTCAAAAGAGTCGGAGATCTAGCATATCACTTAGCATTGATACCGAATCTATCTGGAATACATAGCGTATTTAATGTTTCAGTCTTGTGGAAGTATGTACCCAACCCTGATAGAATCATGGAATTGAAACTAATATAATTAAAGGAAAATCTTACATATGAAGAGCACCCAATTTAGATCCTAGACCATAAAGTTCAGAAGCCTTAGAACAAGGAGATCAAATACGTCAAAGTTCTATGGAGGAACCATACACACGAAGAAGCAACTGAGGAGGCCGAAGACAAAATTCGATGTAAATAACTGAATTTATTCAAGGAAATAGGTATGTGAGCCAAATTTTGAGGACAAAACTTTCTTTAAGAGGGGAAGATTGTAAACCCCTAGATTTTTCAATAGTTTTATAAATATATCTTAAAGCTAGAATTAAAACTAGAACCCTAAAGTCAAGCTAGGTCATTGTCTAGTTCTAGAAAGCATAGCTTCTGCCAGAACACCCTTGAAACCTTAAAACAATAAAAATAGAATAAACCTAAATTGTGATCCGAAAATATGTCACATACCCAAAATGATCATATTTGACAAAAACTTAATTGTTTCGGCCCGAACGGGATTAGTTTTCAAATCAAGACATCGGCATGCAAAACAAGGCAAAATATCCCGACAAGTAATCTAGGCTTATAAATAATAAGAATTCGTAAAAATATCATATAGAATTTTTATAGCTCATAAAAATGACATTTAACTTATTTGCATGTATTTTTATCACTACCATAGTTCAATTGTCTTGTTTACTATTCAATTATTATTCAATTACTATTCACTATATTCATTTCTCTCTACTTTATCTTATACCTATTCTTACACATCTTACACAAAATTTCTTACATTTTCTTTTTTAACACTACTTTTTACTAAACTTTATCTTACACTTTATTACTTTTCTCTTCTAAAATTATTATTTAATATCCCTCCCTCTCCTCTAAAAGTAACTAGTGCCTACTCTCTCTCATCCCTCTAATTTTCTTTTCTTTTTCATTTATTTTATTCCATCAATTCCTTGCAAATTTTTCCATAAATAATCCCCTCCCTCCTCCATTTCTTACACACATTTCACAAGCCATAACCAAACTCTTGCAAATTTTCTCCACACTCTCTCCCTCTCATTCTTTCTTTCACACCACTCCCTCCCCCCTTTTCCTTCCGTATTTCTTTCATCAAGTCATTTAGGTAAACTCCATACACTCTTCATATATATAATGTGTGGCATAAGTGTGTGTTGATCTTATAAATTTCCAAAATAAATTCCCATGATGCTTAATTCTAGGAATGGAAATATAAGATAACATAATAAGTTCATGTCACTTTCGTGTTATATTCATGCTCATATTTTGCTATTTTGTTCATGCTACTAACTTGACATCCAATATATATATATATATAACTATGTATATGCATGTTTTTAGAGCCTAAATGCTCACTAATCTAACTCATTTATTAATACTTTTATTCATGCACATTACTTGTTTCATGCTATTATATAAGACTAGTCCAATTCTAGTCTTGAACTTGTCTAAATTCAGTCTGAAGGAGACTAGAAAAACTCATGTCAAAACTAAGACTTCCCATAATTTTTTATTTTTTATTTTGATTTATTTATGAGACTAGAAATATTTCAAATCTCGGGAAGCCTTGATAATGATCTAAAACTCCCATATCTTATTTTCTTACACTTGCTTTATTTCATTTAACATGGTCACTGGAGTTATTTCAAATATCGGGGGAGTGTTGATAACAAGCTAAGACTCCCATACATTTATTTTTATATCTTTATATTGTACTTATCTATTTCTAATTCTTATGATCTTGACATAAGACCATGCTATTAATTTTGTTTTGCTATTTCAAGCTCATGCATTTACATGATCATAGATGATGTTGTTGACATGCAAAAAAATAAATTTTTCCAAAAACATGGATGTTGATAATTCTTTGTTATATAAATTTTTCTAGAAATCTATCTAAAATACATGTACAAATCTTTTGTTAAAAAATAAAACTTTATAAAAATTCAATTTCCTAATTTCTCTCATGTGACAAAACTTAAAACATTTTAAAACTAAATAACTTAGAATGAATTTTCCACAAACACATAAAGGCTCATGTTTTGAAAAATCATCATTAAAAGAACTTATTATAAGAATAAGATGTTCATGGATTTAAATGGATATTAAACCATAAATTTTCTTAGTGAAGTATCACATTTACTACAAACTAAAATTTGTGATTTTATCTAAAAACCTAAAGGCAAATTTTTCCATAAACTTGGCTTTTCCCTTTCCATGGAAGATTGTTTACAAAAATTCCATTTCGAGATAATATCGCTAGGATCATGCATATAATATGAGTAATATTATTACTATATGATTTCTAAAGATGGAGATATTTTTATGCTTGCCCTAGAGTGTCCAAATAAAATAAAACTTTGAAAATATAAGAAAAACAAGGTCTATAATGTTTGGGATGCAATTTGTACCACCCCATTCCAAACCTTAATGACTTCAAATGTTAAAAATAACTTTATATATAGATAGATCATTCGAAGTAGGTAGAAAATGAGTACTAATATGCAAAGTTTCAAGTTAAACTGAGCAAGTTATAGCCATTTTAAATTGAAATTCAGTAATAAAAAAATGACGTGAATAGAATAAATAGAATTAAAAAATTAAATAGAACCCATATGAAATACTCATTTCGGGTATTTCTTTTATTTAGGTAACAAGAAATTCGAAGTCCTATATCCCAAAGATTATTTTGACTAAGGCACAATAGCAGAGTGAGTTTATCTCCCTATTTTATGTGTTCATGTTTGTTCTTGTGGTATAAAAGCACTAGAAAATAGGGAAAAAGATAAAAATTTGATTATGCATGTGGAGATTATCATGGGATATGTTGTGTTCATGATGATTGATTGAAACTAATTTAAGTATATCGAAACTAAAATTGTCGATCATAAATTTTGCCGTCCATGCCATGTTGTATTGTTTGTGAATATCTTTATGATCACCCCTAAAATCATAATTTCTTAGTTGGGAATAAATTAATAAATAGATCATGCATATCATAAAGTGAGTCACATTTTTTGCTACTATATCTTCGTAGGACAAGAGAATACTAGTGGTAGCTCGTGGTAGCTCGCATATCTACTAAACTTTATGGTATGTAGGAGCCTGGAAATCTACAAAATATTTTTAAAATTATGCTCGCATGGGCTCGTAACACCTTAACTCAATGGAGGGCAAAAATTTATTCAACATTATTTCCTGTCAATCATATATATTGTTTGCTCATATAGATGTTGCATCTCATATGTTTGCCTAACAATAACTTGTTTGCTTACTTGTGTATGTTATTTCGAAAATATTCTCACTAAGCTAGTTAAGCTTGCATATTTTTAGATTTTTGTTGGGTACCATACCTATGGTTAAAGCCTCGTGGCATTTTTACCTAGGTACAGGCTTAACTTAAGAAACTTTTGAAAGAAGTCCAAGACGTAGTTTTGACATAGACTTCCATAGAAAACTTCTTATGTAATTAATATTTGTGGTAAAGACTCTGATTTTTGTAAGCTATGGCAGGATATGCCCATGAGATATGTAAGACTTTATGTCTATGTTATAAAGTTATGATTTTCTTTTCTTGAATTCTAATTTTGTTATCTTCTTAAACTACCTTATTCTAATGGAAAGTCTCTCATTATTGTGTGAGTATGCCTTGCACCTAATATCAAAGTTTTTGAGTAACTAAGGTCATTCATAAACTTTAATATTAAGTGTGACGAACTGCTATATTTAGGATATCTTTTGGGGTGTGACAGTTAAATCGAAGTCCTTTGCGATTAGGAAGCAATGAAGTCCAATGAACAATCTCCCTCTATTTTCTCTTAAAAACTCTTGGAAATTAACTATGAATCTAAGAACAAAAGGTAACTTTAGCAAAATTGTATTTAATTTTCTATTTGTCTATCTCAAATGTACTCTGTGTCCCCTAGGGTTTTGTGAAAACATAGTATTATATTACAAAGAAGTTGACATGGCAAAAAGGTATGAAAATAATAGAACACGTCAAATGGTATGAAATGCCCTACGCTTCGGCTATACCTCATGAATTAACTTTTAATTTCTTCTTCATGTAGTTGCGTAGTAGGTCATGGTCTCAACTATGAATGATCATCTTAATTCCCATAAGTACTTCCAAATATGTGATCAACTGTGGAAAATCTTCATATACCAAATGGGAGTTTTCATAGCCGTATGGAGGGTGGTGTACTCAACTGTGCAAATGGACTATAACATTGCACACCTTTGTCGTAGATGGCATCGAGTCCTAGAGCAAATGAGATTGAATTCAAGGCATGTCCATTTGCACGGTTGTGGCAAAGATCATGACATCTTATTTATCTCTTTTTCTTCTCATGCATCTATACCATAGCCCTCTATCTCTTTGTTTTGTGGGTTTTTGTGAGTAAAAGTGTCACGCCCCAAAGGGTATCCTAAACGCGATAATCCTCCACACTTGATATTTAAACTCAAGTACGACAACATTAGTCATCCCGTGAGTTTAGACACCGAATGTAAGGCTTACGTTCACCATGTAGGGGACCTTACTTTGAATCGAAATAGCTTAAGAAGACATACATAGCAATAAGAATGTAAATCATAATAGTTATGACAAGATTGGTCTATTACAAAGATCTAAGGGGCATACCCCCTAAAAATATTAAGAGTCTTTAGGGTTCATAAAAGTCTCTTACAACAATACATATATATATATAATTAAGGAGATTTAACTAGAAGTTTATGCCTAACATCTGGGTCCTAACTTATTCAAAAAGCTCCTTAAATTCCAAAAGTTGTACCTAAGAGAAATGTCCCCTTGGGGATAGCCATAGATAATTGTACTGCAACAGGAAACTATAGGGGTATAAGCTTGCGAGCTTAGTGAGTTTTACTTCCAAATTAAATACTCCATCAAACAATAGGGCAAGCAAGTTATATTAAACAATTATAGGAAATGCACAAGCATATAAGCATACAATACATAAGACTTTCTGGGAGTCCTATATTAAATGGATTTACGCCCTCCATTTGGGGTTAGGTGTTTCAGGCCCATACGACCATAGATTTCAATTTTTCTCATTTATATAGTGGTTGTTTCAAGTGCCCACCCACTCATTGATTATGTAGTTGATTCAAATGCCTACTCCACTTCCATTTAAATTCAGGCGACCCAACGCCACTATCCGAATTTTCAAGCCTACCTGTTGCCTAGCTATTATGCCTTTTTCCCACAAAGGTATAATAACAAATGTAATGTAACTCACATATGTTATGCATGGGCAATTTAGTTATATGGTCATGGCATATTATTTAATTGAATTATAAGCGATCATAGAAATTTCAAACACTTCAATTCTATACTAAATCATACATATATTTATAACAATTCCCATTTTGATATTCTTATCATCGATTCAACCAAGGAGAATTCACATGCACACTCTAATTTTGTCTTGTCCTAGTTCTAATGCCACTATCATTACAAGCACAATTATAAGCATGAAATTTAAGGAAAGTGAACTCACTTTGCCATGGTGCGAAATTCCTCTTAATCGTAATAATCATCGGGAAGGTTTTGTCTGTCTTCCAAGACTCCTAACAATAGAAATACCTCCAATGAGTATTTCTATGAAGTTTAAATGAAACTTATAAATTCAATTCTAACAAGTTCGTCAATATTCGCCTAAGAGGAAATTCCAACTTAAAATGGCCATAACTTAGTTATTTTAACTCGGAATTTCACATATTATATATCGATTTCTATCTATTCAATAAGAGATATCTATTTCTAAAGTTATTTTCATCAAATAAGGTTGTTTGGTCCATAAATAGTAGGGTATAGAATGCTATATGAGATTCCCAACCCACAAATCAAATTCTAATTTTAATCCAAGCATCATTGTCAAGCTTCGATAGATACTTAGCTATCATTATATCTTGAAAGACCCTTTTATATACATATATAACTCAATATCATGCATGATTCATGGGCTTTGATCAATCTATTTCCTCATGTGCTTAAACAATGTTTTATGTGATTTAAAAGATACTATTTTCTTAAGCTTTGTTTTTACCAAGTATATTATATGTACATGCAATATCTACAAGCTATTATCGTGAATGTCATGAGATGAGCTATCTTTATATATATCTTTAATGATATTTGATAACAAGAATTCTTTTAGAAAACTTTTGCTTTGCAAAACCTTTGAAATTACTTGACTTAAGAAAACTAGCTTTTTTCTTGCAAATTCACATTTGTTTTTATCAAAATACAATCCTAATGACCTATATGCTTAACACCCTCATTATTTCAATAAAATTATTCGTTTTGGAGTTGAAAAGATGTTTAAATAGGGTTTTACTAAGTTATGAATTTTACAAGATTTTAAGGAATGAAAACATTGTTTAATCTATATTTTGAAACCTTTCCTTGTTTTAGGATCATACCTTGATAAAATCCACTTATCCTTGTCAAAATTAAGTCTTTATTAAATGTATTCCCTAAGGCTTCTATTTTTCTATTAAAATGCTCATTTTGGTAATTGGAAATAGGTGTTTAAATGGAGGTCATTTCTAAATCCGAATTTTGAAATTTATGTTTGAGATTGTTTCTTGTGTAAAACTTATTTAATCTTTCTAAAATTAACTCCTAATCAAACCTACTCCTTAAGGCTTCCATTTCTTTAATAAAACTCTTGTTTTATGGTTGGAAAATAGGTGTTCACATATCAACCTTTCCTTATTACGAATTATAAGTTAGTTGTTGAGGTTGAAACATAATGATAGCATAACTTTTGTAAACTTTTCTTATTTTGAAACTATCTCTTAGTAGATCTAAGTTTTACTCATCAAAACCATTTCTTTATGATACCTATTCCCTAAGCCCTTCATATTTAATGTAAAATATTCATTTTAAAGTTGAAAAATAGGTTTTTAAAATAGGGTTATTTTTAAATCCGAATTTTCAGAAATCATTTTTGTTGAAACAAAGATATATCCTTGACTTTCTAACATTTTCTCACTGTTATAATGCTAGTATAAGTCTTTTATGTACATAAGACAAAAATCTATGGCATTTATGTACTCAAAACAACTAGATCTACTATATTATGTAAGTCATGAATGCAAATGCAACATCAACATTATGTAAATGTGGTTAATAAATGAATACATGCACAAATTAGCAATAATAAAAACATAAAACAATAATATAGCAAAATAATAGCAAAACAACTTAAATAAAAAGATCTACAACATTGTGAGGGCAAGAATATCATGTTTAAGTGTTTCCTCATCTCTAGCATAAAGCTCATGGGGATTTTGGTGGAACCACATATGTATAATCTTGCCATTACATGTTTTATTATGGTAGGGTCTAGATCTATAACCTATTTAGTGTTTGGAACAAGAAACTTGAAGAAAATATGGTGTATGTGTATATGGGAGAGGTCACACATAGAGAGGGAGAGGAAGAGAGAGAGAAATTATTTTGCAAAAGTTTATTGAAAAGAAGAAAAAGTGGAATGAGATAGGTAGAAAGGGTATTTATAGAAAAATGCATTAGGGTTTGTGTATAGAATAAAAGAAGGAAAATAAAATAGATTGAGAGAGAGAGTGAAAGGGGGAGGGCACCGGGGGGGAGAGAGATGTGAGATATTTTGTGGAATAAAATTCAAAATTTAAAAGTAAATTAAGTAATAAAATGTACTGGAAACGTAAATTTTGTAAGGAAAGTGATGTAAGATTGTAAGAATAAGAATAAGGTGTAATGATCTAAGAATAGGGTATGGGTTGCTTGTACTTGTGAATAGTGTGAATAGAAATCAAAAAGTAGATTAGACAATTAAATTACCAGTAGTAATGAAAATATGATAAAAAGGATATAATTGAAACTTTTATTAACCGAAAAATTATATAACTAGTATATTTAGAAATCTTATGAAATTACGAATCTAATGGTACTAATAACATATTTTTGGTATCTCGAGTCTCGGGACATGCTTTTCAAAGTCTGTATCTAATCGGGTTCGAAATAGGTCAAAATTTTACCAATCTGATATTTTTAGGCATCTTAATATTATTACGAACCAATCTACACTCTCCACTCGTATTTCGACTTCTCGGTTTAAGAACACGAGATTGTCGGATCTAAACTGTTAGGGTTTCCTGAAGATTTATTAACTTAGGGTTTCCGGTTGACTTTCCGACTTAGGATATAGCTTGAAATTGCCCTAAAAATTAGGGGTTTACAAAAAGGGTTTAAGGATATTAATAGAGATAAAGAGGCTCAATTAAATTCATTTGTAGAAATGCACTAATTTAAAGTTGAGACAACTACCAAATTACTTTGAATATGCTTGTTTAGAAAAAAGACTCTAGACTTCTAGTAATCAAAGCCTTTAACTTAAAGGTTGAACAAAAAGAGAAATTATTGCAAGTACCTAGGGAGCACAAACATGCTGTAGAGTAGAGGATTTCAAAGGTAAAGAATATTAACCCTCTTATCTACACTCACGAAATTCTGTCAAAAAGGGGATTTAAGCTAATAGTCAACCTCAATGGATGAAGGAGCTCTGCAAGGCAAAAGTGATCAAGCTCTTAAATGTAGTTATGATCTATCCTATACACAGTAGCTTATGGCTTAGTACTGTGTAAGTGGTTACAAAGAAAGGCAGACTAATTGTGGTTCGAAACGGCAAACTCATCCCAATTCACACTATAATGGGATGAAGAGTATGCATTGACTACATGTAACTAAACAGTACTACTACGGAGGACCATTTTCAATTTCAATTTCTAAATCAAATGCTTGAAAGGTTAGCTTTGTGCTTTATTGCTCCTTAGTGGTATGTCTGGATATTTTTTAGATTCCCATCACTCCTGAAAACCAAGAGAAAGCAACTTTCACTTTTCCATATGACATCTTTGCCTATAGAGGGATTCCCTTCAAGTTGTGCAAGGCACCGACCACTTTCCAACGTTACATGTCAAAAATTTTTGAGTTGTTCATCAAAGCATTATGGAGGTATTTCTAGAGCTCTCTCTCTCTCTCTCTCTCTCTCTCTCTCTCTCTGGTGACTCATTTGATGAATGCTTGAAAAACTTAGAGAAAATCTTAATTACATGGGAAGAGATCAATCTAGTACTTAGTTAGGAAAAATTCATTTTGTAGTACAGGAAATTGCCTTAAGGAACAACGTATCTCGCTAAGGTATAGAAGTTCAGAGTGCTAAAACTGATATAATTGCTAAATTAACCACACTTAATATATTTAAAGCAATTAAGAGTTTTCTAGGATATGCAGGCTTTTATAGATGATTCATTAAGGAATTTTCTAAAATTGTTAAACCAATGATTAGTTTGTCAGAAAAAGATGCGCCCTTTGATTTTAACTAAAAGCCTTCCTATGGTTTCAGCACTCTTAAGCAAAAATTGACCAATTCACCTATCATGATAGCCCCTGATTGGAACCTTCCCATTGAACTTATATGTGATGCAAGTGACTTTACCGTAGTAGTAGTTCTAGGACAGCAAAGGGAAAAGTGTTTTCAACTGATTTATCATGCTAATAAAACATTTAATGATGTACATGAAATTACATAACAACTTAAAGGAGTTAGTAGTTTTTGTTTTTTCCCTTTGATAAGTATAGGTCTTACTTGATCTTTCGTAAAGTAATTTTTTATATTGACCATTATTCTTTGAAATATTTAATGTTTAATATAGATTCAAGCCAGGTTGGTATGCTACATCCTATTACTCTAAGAGTTTGATCTGGAAATTCGTATAAGAAGAGAGTTGAGAATTTAGCTGTTAATGAGCTCTTTAGGTAAAAAAATAAATTAAGAGCAGCTCGATGAAGATGAAATCAATGACTTTTATTCCTAGAAGAGAGGCTATACAAGGTAATTCCTTGGTATGTTGATATTGCTAAGTACATTGTTGCTAATATCCTCCCAAATAGTTTCACACATTAGCAAAAGATGAAATTCTTTGCTAACCTTAAACATTATTTTTTAGATGATCTTTTCTTATTTCATGTTTGTGAAAATCATATGATTTGAAGACGTGTTTTACTCTCCAAAGGCTTGGAAATATTGAAATAATTCCATTTAGAGCCTAAATATGGACATCCTAACATTAGGAGGATAGCACAAAAAGTTTTAGAATATAAATTTAATTGATCTTCAATATTCAGAGGCATTAATAGGTTTGTATCATTATGTGATAGTTTCTAGATCTTAGAATATCTCAAAACGAGATGTGATGCCCTAAAATTTTATTTTGGTACGTTAAATATTTTATGTGAAGGACATCAACTTTATGTTGTTGTTTCCAACTTATTTTAGAAATAAGTACATCTTAGCAGATGTTGACTATGTTTTTAAATGAATAGAAGCACAATCTCTACTAATAAAAGATGTTAAGTCGGTTACTAAATCTCTATTCTAGGTTTGGTACTCTTAGGAGCATTATAAATTATTAAGGTATGCATTTTCGCAATGTCACATTTAGAGTTTTTCCTATGAATATTTAGTGATAAGGTACAAGTTTAATCACATTTTAGCTTGGAAAGAGGATAAATAAAGGTTCAAGTTTAAATTTTTAGTTAGTACAAGATTACTCCATTTTTTACGGGACATCATGGACATGATCAAGATGATATCTACATAAATGAAACAAGACTTTTTTCTTCATGATCAAAATCAACTTAAATGAGGTATTTTGATGAAAAGATAATCTACACACGCGGTAGTAAGAAATATTTATAAGTATTATTTTTGAATTTTTGAAGTTATACAAAATGAGAAGATAAATACATCAACTGTAAAAATTAAGGAGAAGTGTATCTTCAACATTCAAATTCCACTTCTCCTATTCTTTCATTAGCCATTGAAGGCAAAAATATAAAAGAACAAGCATTTAAATTCTCAAAAAGTAGATGTGAAAAACAATTACATCTATCAATATTTTTCAAGCGTTGAATCATCTGTAATACTTTCTTCTTTGCAAACGATTTTTATTCCATTGCTCTCTGATTTGTTTGTTAAGGGACTCTTGTGTGTGTCCTTTAGTTTTGAGTGTATTTATTGTTGTTGTTAGATTACAAATAGCTCCATAGTAAGTGATTGCTTAAGGCTAACCTATGGAGGTTGAATAGAGAGGATTGAAACCATTGTAATAAAGTTTTTATTAGATTTAATGAACAAATCATGTAGAATACGAGGTTTCTGGCTTAGATTTGAAATATTAGAGGTAGACATAAGCTGAACAACTATATATTGTGTTTAAGCTTTTATCTTCCCTTTTCTTTAATATCAACACATTTAATTTTTTATTAAGTTAATAGCATTGCAATTTGATTTCTCATGCTAAATTTGCTTAAGTAATCAAGGGGTCTTCAATTTTTGAATGAAAGGTTTGAAGTTCTTAAAAATAACTAGTTCAATCCCCTTTTATGGTTACATAGTTGGGAGCAGCAATTGGTATTAGAGCATGACTTTTTTTATCATATTGAGCGATCTTAGCTAAAATGACCAAGAGTAATGTTGCAATCAATCGAATGACATACTTTGATAGTTGAAACTTTCCTTATTGGAAAATGTGCATGGGAAAATGACATTGAAATTGACGTTTTAAGCCAGTCGACTCTCACCAAGGAAGATAAGAAGCAAATCAAGAAGAACCATAAAACCAAAAATCTGCTACTTATAACCATTGTGCCATTTGGGTTCTATTTAATTTCTTCTTGTGAAATTGCTAAGGAAATTTGGGATATTTTATGTGAAACTTAGGTAGGAATTAATAATATCAAAAAAACTAATGTGAATGCACGTTTACAAATATATTAGTTATTTGAATTCTAACCTAATGAGAATATTAAAATGCTTTCAATAAGTTTATAACCATTACAAAGGAGCTTGATTCACTTGGCAAGGAGATTGGAGATCTAAATCTTGTGAGGAAGATGGCAAGGATCTTGTCAAGATCTTGCGATGTATGATACATGTGTTTTTTTCAATATTTAATAGCTTAAATTATGGTAAATTATATATAATATATAACTTATTGTTAGGATTTGATACTTAACTTGATTAATCTTGTATTTTCGAAAGGTAGATAATGACAAATGAGCTTTGGAGTAAAGTTAATAGATTTTATCAAATTTTGGATTAAAAACGAAGAAATGCAAAAGAACTAAGAAAAGCACAAGCATACTTGACAACTCGTGATTCCCCCATGCTTTCAATAGAATTGGATTATATTTGAATAATGAAGATTAGAGAGAAACATGACTAAATCAAAGTATCCATGTTCCCATCGTGCTTTTCTAGAGATTGAAGAATTAAAGATCAGAGAGTTACATGACGAAATATAATGAGTCATGCTTTCTTCATGCAAATCTAGAATTTTAAGTTGTTAAAGGATCAGTCAAGAACAAGAGAGGATTGGGCCAATTGTGCTTATGTCGTGCTGTTTTAAAATAGAAGATGTCTTGCAAAATACAAAGAAGCATGAGTGAAGAGTCGGTTGTGTTCCTGCATTGTTCTCTTTCACTTGAAGTATTTCGACAGTTATATCGGCAGTAGGATACATGATTGATTATGGCACCTCATGTATACCTCGTGTACTTTACGATATTACAAAAGACTCGATCAACTTTTAAAAATATCTGAGGAAGTTGAAGTCTATCCAAAATTTGGGAGTTATTCCAGGCTTTTACCCACATATATATAAGTCCTAGGATAGAAAAATAATCAATATTAATATTATCTCAAAATAAAAACATCCATGTCTTAGATTATTCTGTAGGATTTTCAAGAGAAGCCAAGGCAACTAATAAAAAGGGTTCAAGACTATTCTTCCAAGGTGTACTCTTTCCTTGTTTTCACTATTTTTAATCGATGTAATGTGTTCTTAACAGAGTTGTAATGGAGGAGTAGAGTATTGTCATCTAAATAATGATGAACCCTAGATATTACTATGTACTATATACTTAATATTAATTCAATGATGTTTCATGATCTTTTTTATTCTGATTACTAGTATTGTATTGTTTCTTGAATTAATATATCCAAAATATTAATTCTAGACTAATTTCACATATGTAAATTGAGAGATTTCGTATATGAATAGATCAATCATAATTAGAGAGATTTGTTTAGATTTCTAGATATAGGACTATAAGAATTTTTCGTATTAAATTGAATGCTAGTTTGGTTTAATAAAAGATTCATAATTTGTTAATGCAATCTTTGAATTGCTATTAACCAGGAAGATATTTCAATTGATAGGTTCGAAAATTAAGAGTTAATAATCTTGAAAAAGATATTAGTTCACTTCACGATCATGCGAATCAAATTAGCATGAACAATCATTAATATATCCTTAGAAATTAAGCATGGCAATATTCTAATAGAGATTTGTTGTTTAGATGAGTTCAAATAATATTGAATTTGAATGTCCTATTGTTTGATTTGTCTTATGTTGATAAAAATAAGAATTAAAATCATAATAATGTTAGTTAAAGTTAATAGTTTTGAATACATTTTAGAATATATAGTAGATAAAGAGTAAATACTAGTAATTTACGATCCTCATGGAATGATCATGTTCTTGTCAACTACACCATAATAAATAGGTATACTTGCCTATATTATTGATTGCAAATAGTGATTGGAACAAAGTTACATTAATAATTCAATCAATATCAATGCAAAAAAGACAACCATTGAAGAAGCCCAAAACTTGAAAAAACTACATTAAGCTTGCTTAAGAAAAAGTTAATGGAGTATGAATCACATCTCAAGACAATCTAAGAGTCGATGAGCAGCACAAAATCCATAACATCAAAACGAAGGTGGTGATCAATGAAGAATCTAAATCTAAAGATGATAGTGATGATATGAAGTTCTTTCGCTACTTGCACAAAGACTAAACATATTACTCAAGAAGAAAAGAGGTAAGAAATTTACTACCTACAAAAAAAATATGATTATAAGAAGGGTGACGCATGAAAAGAGTGCAAGGAGAAACAACAAGAAAGGGAGAAAAAGGAGATTCAATGTTATAAATGCAAGAAGTCTAGGCATATCAAGTATGAATGTGCAAAACTCATCAAAAAAATGGAGAAATTCAAAAAGAAAAGTTGAGCAATGTTATCTAGTTGGAGTGATTTAGACAACATAAAGAGTGATATAGTGTATATGGAAGAAGAAGAAGAAGCCAATGTGAGTCTTATGGCAATCAATGATATAAAATTTAAATCTAATAAGGAATTATTTGAAGATGATATGTATGCTGAAATGAAAAAATTATTAAAAACAATTGAGAAGGCTTATTCAAAATTATTTAAATGTGAACCTGAAATTATAGCACTTGAAAATGAAAAAGAAGCACTTATTCAAACCAATATGTCATGGCAAATGAAAATAATATGTTGAAAAATGATAATGAAGCCTTGTGGGTTGAATGCAAAATTGAGGAAAGAAAATGATGTGCTCAAAGATGAAACTATTGAATTAAGAGATAATGACATAAATAATACCTAAATTTTGGCAAAATATGCAATTAGGTACCTAATCTCTAAAAATAATCAATTTAGTACATCAACTTTAAATTGATCAATTCGATACCTAAAAAACTTTGAAATTAATTAATTTAATACCTGAAAGAACTTGATAGAGATACTATTAGCATGCACAAAAAGTTCTCTTAAGTACTAAATTTGTCAATTTCAAAGTTTAGGTCTTAAATTGACCGATTTCAAACTCCAAATATCTAATTGTATATTTTATCAAGTACCATTTATGACATTAACCCTTGAATTAAAAGTTATAATTGATGATTTGTCTAATTTGTTGGATAATACACTTAATAAATTCAATGAAGTGACAAAAAGCTAAATCAATAGAGAGAATCCTAAAAGAAAGTATCTAATTAAAGGATATTACAAAGCCTCAAACAAAAGGTATGCTAGACAAAAATAGATGAAAAAAGTAAACAACTATGATTTTACTCCTTCATTTTATTTTTTATTTCTACAATAAGTTAGGGCATATGGATAATTATTACTATAATTAAAAAAATAAGTGGTGTCAAAATCAAGTTCCTACTATTAATAACTGAGATTCAATTTTAAAGGATCAAAGCTAATCTAGGTTCGTAAAAAGGTATAATTTGTTTGTTAGTGATTTCAAGTACTTGAGGCAAAGTGTAGATGGAGTGAACTCGATAAGTAAGTGGCAAATAGTAAAGAAAAGAAAGTGGCTCTCATGAACAAGAGAAACAACTAATTGTTTAGTATTATTGTTCTTCTCCCTCAAATATTTGGCTTTTTTGCTTTTTATGATCATTAACAAATTAGATTGAAATATATTATTTTGATTTATATAAAATTACTTGGTATCATTTCAGGGGAGCATGGTTTCTTGAAGAAAATTATAAAGGGGGAAAATATAAGGAAAAATATGAGTCTATTCTTTCTTTAACAAATTGGCCGAATAATATTTAAAAGAGTAAGTCTTAGTAGAATAAAAATGATTGGAATCAATTGAAATCATCATTATGATAGGAAAAATTACTTCAAAAAGATAATTCGCCACCTTTTCAAAATAAAAATGAAAAGGGAGAGAAAGTTAAAAAAAATGGTTTCAAATAGTAAAGTTTATAATTTGGTGATAATAAAAAGGGAGAGAAATGTGTCAGACAAAAAATAAGTAAATAACGAAGTGTATATATGTTAATCTAAAAGCTTATTTTGCAAATTGTGCATTTTCTACAATGTCTATCTAAAATATGCAATTTCAATACCATTCTATGCTATTTATGCAATAATTTTGCAAAAGTCTATTTTTTGTACAATTTTCTCCATTTTATGCAATTCGTTATGAAAATCTTACAACTTTTGTGCAATTTCTACAATATCTATGTTTAATTATGTAAATTTTGCAATTTATGCATCTTACTATATAGATCCTACAACCTTAAGAGCTTTCCTACAAAATATGTTGATATAAAGTCCACTACACATATATGAAAATTTTGCAAGTTTACGCATTATTTTGAACTTTGGACTTCTAACAAGATCCATTATTGTAGTACCTATTTCATTTAATAAAGGATTTTGTTATCATGTAAAAAGGGGAGAGTGTTAGGTTCTCTATAAGTAAGTTTTGATAATGATAAAAGCATAAAAACGTTACTAAAAATTTTATTAAGCATGCGAGAAATTATTTAGTAGTTAACATGAAATTCTGAATCGTATCAAGATTTTCCAAAATGTTAAGCATGTGCAAAAGACTAAAGGAGTGAAAACTACATAGAAGATAACTAGAGCGTTACACAAAACATGAATCTAGAAGATGTGAAAATTCATAGAATGGTCAGAACTTGTTCGAAATTTCTTTTTAAATGTGTTTTCAAGACCTAACTACAAAGAATAAATACATTTAGGTAATATATTAAAATGTTCTATTAAGTAGAATTAAAATCCACATGGAATTAAATCATTTTTCAGCAAGTTCATTAAAGTATTTCAAGCTTCACATAAGTAATGCTGTAATTTTCAGATCAGATTGAAGATGAAGATGAAGATATAAGGTACAAGTTTATTCAAATTTCAATTTGAAAGGAGGAAAGCCAAAGGTTTAAATTTAAAATTTCATCTAGTATAAGATTTGCTCCTACTTTCAAGGGTTGTCATGGACAATATCAATATGATATCTACAAAATGAAGCCAAATTTTTTTCTTCACAATTAAAATCAATCTAAATGAGGTATGTCGAGGAGAAGATAATCAACAACACATGTGGCAGCAAAAATTTTACATGTAACATGATAAGAAGATAAACATATCAGCTACAAAAAAAAAAAATTAGGAGAAGCATATCTTCAACATTCAAGTTCCAATTGATCCTATCCATACACTAGCTGTTGAAGATAGGAATATAAAAAGGAGAAGCATTTAATTCTCACAAAGACATACTGGAAAAAAAAAACTATTATTATCAATACTTTTATGGCGCTGAATCCTACGCAATACTTTCTTCTTTGCAAACTACTTTTATTCCTTTCCTTGCTGATTCGTATAGTGGTGGAATTCTAGTGTGTGTCCTTCAGCCTTGAGTGCATTGACTGTTATCGTTTAATTGGAAAATAGCTCTATAGTCAATAATAGCTTAAGGATAAGTTAAGGAGCCTGTATAGATGGAATTAAGACCAAGAAGTGGCATACTATTTGTAATCAAGTTTATTAGATTTAGTGAAACATACTTCTGCAAATTATAAAGTTTTCGGCTTAAATTGGAAGAGTGGACATTGACATAAGGCCGAGCCATTATGTATCATTGTATTCAAGCTTTTCTCTTCCCTCTTAATTCAATTTTAGTGCATTAATTATTTTTTATTAAGTTGATAACTTTACAATTAGATTTCTCAAGCCAAATCTGTTTAAGTAATTGGAAGGGCTTGAAAAATACATATACAATTATACTTATTATTATTTATTTGGGTTTGACTCTTTAGGTTTAGTAACAAAGCTTGAAGAGTCTAAATCTTATTGGGATGATCAAGAGAGTTTTAGCAGGCCTACAGCTTATTTGTGATTTAACCTTTCTCAATATAGCTTATACCCTAAGAGGTACCCATATTAGCCATCGATTGTCAACATAATCCAACGACTAACGTAGATGATCAAGCTCTATAATAACTTAAGTCCATCTTCATTTAGATAAGAGATGAAATTTTATAGAAACACTAAGGTACTGTTAAATTTTTGTCTCAAGAGATCAGATAATTATTCATCACCACTAGTGGAGTTTGATACTTGATAGGTCTTTGGCCTGTCACAAGTGTATTTAAGACGACTAAGATTGCCTACTCCTCCTCTCTGTTCCATGTCTCTTTCAATCATTCTTAACGTGTCATTACGTGTCACTCTTCCCAAGCCATGTGTAACATGATACTCACGTAGTACGAACATAACTACCTCTACTTGAATCCATACATCTATGGTAATCAAGAGGACTTCAATTGTTGAAGAAAAAGTTTTTAATTTTTAAAAATAATCAATTCAACCCCCTTATTGGTTGCTTAATTAAGATTAACACGTATAAGATATAAAATAGATAAATATTAAAAGATACATATAAGTTTAGGATAAAAAGTTTTCTTATTTAACTTTAGTGTTTTACTTTCTCATTCTTTTATTTCAATTAATATTTTTAGAGCAGTTTTTACATATAGTATTCTATTGTTACTATTTGTTTTATTTTTGGTCTGCTCATATTAAAAAAACATTACAAGTTCACGAACCACCCTAACCCACAAGCCAGTTAGGCTATGAATTATACAAGGCAAGCCAAAATGACTTGTATGGTAAAGTGGGTTGAAATTTTTAGCGCAACTTGCATTTTTTTATAGGTTGAATGGGTTGGCCCACAGAACCCGACCAACTTGCATAGCTCTATTGACAAGTGAAGGCTAATGACACATGAAAATTCCAAGTTGTATAAGGAAAGAACCAAGTGTTACGATGATTTGCGGATCTAACAAGGTAAGAACTTTCAAGAAAGTTATCATGTTTTACTCTATAACTCTCGATTGAGGCCCTATAAAAGTTTAAGTCAAGATGGTTAGGGCCATTCATAATCGAGATGGCCTTTTATTATAGAAGATATTGAGTTTCAACATTTTAAGCATGGTGCCTTTAAGGTTAAATGGTTACTAGTTGAATAAATACTTTAAAGTTAATATTGGGGATGAGCAGAGTTTCAGCACCAATCAATTGAACCATGAGCTAACGAGAACATCAAGCTAATGATGAAAATCAAAAGCAATTCATGGGAGGCTATCTATGTTTAACTTGATTTTTAAGCCTTTTCTTTGTTTCTATTCATGTATTTATCAACTTAAGTATAATAAAGTGTTTGTAGGGTCATCAAACTTGATTTTGGGAAAAGACACACTTTATGAGAAAAATGGAAGAAAGAAAGAGCTAAGAGTGGAGAAAAAATAAAAAATTTCATTAGCTCCACCACATCAAAGTTATGTCCATCCAAGTAAGTTAAAATTTCACCACATGGCACAAGATGACTAGGACACAACTATATCCTTAATCGCCTGACTTTCAAGTCCAAAATCTTCTTTTTACTGGGCATAACATGATTAGAATGCATCTATGTCCTTAATTATGTCACTCGCAACATTATATTTTAATATAGAATTATAAAAATGCTACTAAAACAAAATAATCCATTTTTTAGTAATGTAAAGACAAGTTTATCTAGACGAGTTTGTAGATAAACTCAATTTAATCCATAATTATGCATGTTAAAAATGTTTTAATTAGGTATATTAATTAATGATATCATGGAAGTTGCAATTAAAATATTTTACATTTGATTTTAGATTTCCAAATGATATTTTAAAATAAAAGGAAAAATGTGACCAAGTTTTATGCAACTTAGATCTAATTTGACTAAGAAAATATAATGTATTATGAATAACACAAGTTAGACACAGCTATGTTACTAGTAGTATGGAATTTAAAGGAGAATCTTCTAAATGAAAAGGATGTGACATAGGCATGATCGTGTCATAGTCGTATCCCACTCAAGCCCTGTTTTGCCAAACTTCCAATCGAGAGGGAGACGAGACGAGACATGATCACGTTCTATCGTGTCTCGACCAGATTTCTCATCATGAATCATTTTACATATTTGTAAAGGGAAGTGACTTAATATGAGAAGAGAGAGTGTTTTTAAGGTTATTTTAGGAAAGTTCCAAGATCTAATCCTCCCTACAATGAAGAAGATTACTTTCCAAATCAAACAACTCTTCTATCCTATCTTGAAGATCTTTAGAATGCTAAACAACAAAATCACCTTCCATTCTTTAAGAAAACAACTTTCCTATTCTAAAAGAGAGTAACTTCTAATTTTAAGCACAAAGGAACTTTATCAATATGACATATTAGACTTTTCAAGAGTCAAATCACTTAATACGAATTTCATCTTCAAGCATAAGTAAATCGAGATCTAGGCTTCAACCACTATGCAATAATTCCTTGTAAGAGGGGTAATTTGTTACTTTGATGTTAGATTTTATTCCTTATGTTCTTATTGATGATTTCATAAAGGAGTGAAACTCTCATCTAGATTTTGATGAATCCTAGGTTATTTATGTGATTCGTTTTCACTGTTTTCAATTTATTTAATGATTTCCTGAATTTAATTGTGTTTTTTTTTTCATAGTTTATCTTGAATTAATAGCCCAAAATATTGAATCTTGATTAGATTTCACTAATGTTAATCAATGGATTATTTTGATGAATAAATCCACACAATTAGAGGGAGTTACAAGTGAGTAAAAAGTTGGTCTAAGCCTTCTTAAAAAAGTAATTACTAAAAATAGGATTCGCATGTTTCTCTCTCTCTCTCTCTCTCTCTCTCTCTCTCTACACGATAATAAGTGGTGATCAATGATGAGGAGAAGAAAGTTGACATATGCTTAATTCGAAATCAGCTTTGTTGCTAATGAAGGAACTCCAAACAACCTTCACCATAAGCAAATTGTGAAGCTACAAATGGAGAGTTTCTCAGTTGAACAGTTTGATAAAGATGATAAATGAACACAAACATGACATTGTTGATTCTCTTCGTTGCAACCTTTCCAAGCCTGAACTCAAATCTATAATCTAAAAAGTCCATTCATGTTACACGTGCGTATATACATTGTTCCACATTTGTTACATGCATACTATATGCATGACAAATCCGCATCTTCTAAATGCAAAATTGGTAGCTTATATTGGGAGTTAAGTTTGATTATATCCTATTTTAGTAATTAATTTAAAGAAAAAACTAATTTGGCAAAAGATTTGGTTGTATGCAATCCTAGACAACATAAATCTTCGGAATAGACTCAAACCTAATATTGGAATTTCTAGATCAATAATGTTATTCTAGGGGTTTTAATTAAAAAGAAATTTCAGTTAATCAGCCTAGGATTAAAATTCAGTAATCTTGACAAAAATATCAAATTATATTAGAAATTACTATTGTTTAAGAATAATCATAATAAAATCTAGAATTATCTTGAGTGTAATCATGTAGTAACCTAGTAGGCTTTTAAAGTTTAGGTAGTTCTTGCAATTTAGTAAATCTTAATTAAAATATTGATTCGTAATTATTACTTTGATAATTATTTGTTATCTTATAAACTTGTTTTTTATTGGCTAGACTTTAGGAAAAGGTTAAGTATTAATCCTTATTGATCTATATGGGACAATACACATACTACATTTATCAATAAGTGTAGTTGCCTTGTGATTGTCATTAGAATCGTGTATGAGATTTTTAACTTGTTATTGAATTGCTATTGATTGCCTTCCTTCGTATCATTTATATTATACTAAAGTTGTCTCTTCAAGAGATGATGTTAATAGAAATCAATTAAACTTGTCTCTTAAAGAGATGAGGTCAATGCAATCATGTCGAACATATTATTTTAAGAGACAAGTTTAATGCATTTCCATTGACCTAGTTTCTTCATGCAAATAGTTTGAACCTTTTAGCATCAACCTGCAATATTTTGGAACCTACCACATTTGTTTATTGTCCCTAATCACAATATCTTCACTAAGACCTGTCAAAACAAGGAAAAAAAAAAAAGCAAAAACATTGTATCAACTACTCTATATACCAATTTCAACTACTCTACCAAGTCTCCATAAGATACTAACAACTTCATAACATGATTCCTTTTCCCCATTAAGCTACATCCCATCTTTCAATAATGGAATAAGTAAATCTACAAAAAAAAATGTAATAAATGTTTCATTAGTAATATTCGATGTGTACAAGTACAAAAAAGAATAAGAAACATCAACAAAACTATACTATGAATCGATAAATGGAAAAAAGAAATGATGAAAAAAAAAAAAAAGCTATTGCATCTGCCTTTGCCCCATCCTCTAAGTAAACGTTCACAATACCTCTAGCTATGGATGAGGTTAAACATGGATGTTGTATCTAACTGAGCGATTTGTTTGTCATCCCAATCGTCACTCAATGGGCTATAGTGAGGGCTTAATGCATAGGATGATTTTGGCTCTACTTAGGTGTGCCCTTTGGCCATATCATCTAGTGTTGCTTTCGTCTGGCTCTTATGTGGAGCTGGAGGAGTCTCAATAGTTGTTATGGAGCTCTTAAGTAAAGGTGTATATAGAGGAGCCAAATATGATGATGATGGATCCGACCTTTTTGTCTAAATTGGTGTGATTATAAGTTATCCCCAGTGTTTCCTGCTATAGACCATGGTTCCACCCCTCCCTTTGCCCCTTAACCTACCTTTGGCCTTATCTTCGTGGCCTACAGCTAGTTACCTATGCAGGTTAAGTTGGTAGAGCATCATCATTTAAATGTGAGGACAATTATGTTGGGCCCTAAAGGTGATGCCCATGAATTGTTGTACCGCCTTGGTAAATAGAGTTGTGTAAAACAAAAATTGACTAAATCATAAACTAAATGAAACTACACCAAAATTTCGATTCTTTTTTTAAATAATTCAATTCGATGAAGAGTAAATGGTTCATAGTTCGGTTCAAAGCCCTAAACCAATATTGTATTTCAATTGTTGTGATGTGTCTACAAAGAAAATAGATTTTAGATTTTAGCATCTATAATTTTGACTTTAAATTTTTTTTCCTTTTCCTTACTAATTAATTCACTTATATTACTTAGTGGTTTCACCTACAAGACGGTAATCGAATAGACTGAGTTTTAAAGACTTATAGATCTATGCATAAGATTATTACTACTGTCGATGTGAAAAGGCAAGCATACCTATCATCATAACATAGAGTTATATATAGATGTTGTATTACTGTGGGAACTTGACAACTAGTTCTACTCACCATTTCCTATTATCTAGTCTAAGAAAAACAAGGGATTCAATCAATTAATCTATCTAAAACTACAACTAAACTGGAAGGATTCATAGTACGTTCACAAAAATTAAGATTAATCTAAATCACAAAGCATTTAGATATTATTTCACCATTAGGCCTTATCATATAACTCACTAAAATCTCAATAAGTTTTGTATTAATTTCTCGAAATATGAATTCTCAAAGATGTGATGAAGTCTTCCTCAAGATCATCAACTTCTAATCCTAAATTTATCAATTGGAATCTATTTCTAATCGATAGCAACTTAGAATTGCAATAAGAACCAAGATTCATTAGATTAATTAATCGATTGCTAAAAGATTTCACTACTCTATCTCTAAAGATACAAGCAATCTTTATCGATGACCTAGATCTATTCATTAAATAATCTCTTGATCAATTTTAACAAAATCAAACATGAATCCATATCATACACTATACAAATTCAAGATCTAATCAACTTAAGCTATTGAATTCAAGAAATTAATACAAATTTAATTAAAGCACATCGAAGTCACATGATTTTAGCATAAGGATCCATAAGATCTAAGCTAAATCAATGCCTCCACCATATCTAGCAAAATAATTAAAAAAATTAAAAGAAGTAAATGAATATCATAATAAGATAAATGCCTATTAAACCATGATCCTTTGCAATTATGAGTCAATGAAGTGCAATGAACAATCTCCTTGAAGATCAACTGTGAATTCCCAAAAGTAAAAGGCAAAATCTCCAAAATTCTAATTAATGTTTTATATTTTTTACACAGTAGTACTCTGTACATACCTAGGGTTTCGTGAAAAGACAAAATTTATTGCATAAAGAATGCTGACGTGGGAAAAAGATATAAAAATAATAGAATCCATATCAGACAGATGAGATGAACCCCACAGAATTCAATTGCCAAGGACAGACCTAGGAGAGAAGATAAAAGCCTCCATAGAGATATAGGGGAGCGGATCTAGTTGCATATCTGTTGAATGTGGCTGATGATGTTAATTCAAGTTTAGAACCATCTACTTACATAGAAGCGATTAGTTGTGATGATTCTAGTAAGTGGATGATAGCCATGCAGAAGAAATGGAATCCCTCCAGAAGAATCAAACATGAGAGTTAGTGAAACTTCCCAAGGGTAAGAAAGTTATACGCTGCAAGTGGGTTTATAAGAAAAAGGAAGGACACTCAAGTTATGAAGAACCCAGATACAAAGCAAGGCTTGTAGCGAAAGGATACAGTTAAATACCAGGTATTGATTTTACTGACGTGTCTTCTCCTGTTGTGAAACACAGCTCGATTCGAACACTGCTTGGTATTGTGGCTATAGATGATCTTGAGTTAGAGCAGCTTGATGTGAAGACTGCGTTTTTGCATGGAGAACTTAAAGAAGACATTTACATGCATCAACCGAAAGGTTTTGGGGTCTTAGGAAAGAAGACCATGTGTGTAGATTAAAGAAATCTCTATATGGGTTGAAGCAATCACCATGACAATGGTATAAAAGATATGATTCTTTTATGACTTCTCATGATTTCAGGAGAAGTAATTATGACAACTATGTATATTTCAAGCGTGTGAAGATGGGTCGTTTATGTATCTACTTTTATATGTGGATGATATGTTGATAGCGACTAAGGATAGAGGAGAGATACAGGGTCGAAGCACAATTGAACAAGGAATTTGAGATGAAAGACTTGGGGGTGTAGCTAAGAAGATTCTTGGTATGGAAATTTCAAGAGACAGAAAATCAAGTGTATTACACTTAAGTCAGAAAGGGTATATTGAGAAGATACTCTCTAGGTTCAATATGAGAGTGCTAAACCTATTAGTACTCCTTTAGCAGGTCATTTCAGACTGTCATTTGATCAGTCTCCTAAATCAGAAGGTGAAATTGACTATATGTCAAAGGTCCCTTACTCTAGTGCAGTAGAGTTTCTTATGTATGCAATGATTTGCACACGTCTAAATTTGGCATATGCCGTTACTATTGTCAGAAGGTATATAGTGAATCCTGGCAAGGAACATTGGAAAGTAGTCCAGTTGATCTTCAAATACTTAACAGGAACTACTAATGTATGTTTACATTTCGGGAAAACTAGAGATGGGGTCGTTGGATTTGTTGATTCTGATTTCATTGGGACTTGGATAAAAGAAGATTTATCATAGGGTATATTTTCTCTCTTGGTGGCTATGCGATTAGTTGGAAAGCCACCTTACAAGCTACTGTTGCTCTATCCACTACAAAGGCGGAATACATGCTATTACAGAGGCGATTAAAAAGGCTATCTAGTTGAAAGGGTTGTTTTCTAAGCTTAGTAATTTGAAGACGTCTACAGTATTTCGTAATAGTCAGAGTGCGATTTTTCTGACTAAGGATCAGATGTTCCATGAAAGGACTAAGCATATCGATGTCCGTTATAACTTTATGCATGATATTAGTGCTCGAAGAGATATTGCAGTGAGCAAGGTGAGCACTCATGACAACCCTGCAGATATATTGACTAAGACACTTCCCATTGCAAAGTTTGAGCATCGCTTGAACTTGCTAAGTGTGGGTAGCTGATTGATTCATTTGAGGAACTTGTGGAAGAGATGGAGTTGTTTATCAATGTTTTGGAGTTCATTATGTTTGTTACTCCAGAATTTGTGTCAAGGTGGAGATTGTTAGAGTTTGTGACCTAATTTCTGTAACCAACTCCCATAGTTCAATGTTAATGAATGAATATTTGACTACACATTTATTATTCATTCATTATACATTTAATTGTCATAATTCAGGCCTTTATTACTCATTAATTACATATTTAAATGTCATAATTAGACCATTATGTCGATTATCCTTATACACACACATATATATATATATATATATATTGTTGTTTCTAGGGTTATATACACAACACATCACATACACAAAATTTCCATTGAGAGGTCTGAAAGTTTAGAGTTGTAATTCTCGCAAACCTTTGTACTTCTACTTTGATATAGTATGATTCCTCTCTTGCCTCTGCCCGTGGTTTTTCCCGAAAGGGTTTCCACGTAAAATCTATGTGTTTTTACTTTCTGCTTGCCATTATCGTTTTCGATTGCGCGATTTGTTTATAACACTATGCTATCTTCAAGAAAAGGGATAGGTTGAGCTCTTGTTAGAACTGAGCTATTACAATGCCAAGAGGCCGAGCTCTTGGCAGTTGTAGGACCTACTTTGCATTGATCAAGTATAACAACTTCACTCCATTGACCACACAAGATTTGACCTCATCACAGATTACTTTGTTCTCTTCATTATCTTGAATGCTGGACCTTTGTAAATTTGTTACTACCTGTTTTGTTTTATTTTGTCTTTGTAATTAAGAGGGTCCACTCCACGCTACCATAGACCCTAACTCACTTTACCATTACCTATTTCTCTCACTTTACGCATCACAAACAGAATACAACAAATTCTTTATCATCTTTTCCAAGAATCATTTGCATTCATCATCATTCACCCTTATTCATTACCATTTTTCACACAGACCAACATATATTCTTGAGGCCATACTCAATACATTCCATTTTTTCACCTATACTATATCCATCCATCCACCTCACCCATTTCGCCTCCACTGGACCATATATTTGACACTATTCGTTACATGCTTTCACCATGGAGTGGACCCATAATTCATTAGGAAGACATTTTTGATACTTTTGGGTGTAATCATTCCATTATCTATGACTATGGATTGTGTTCAGATTATTATCATTAATGAAACTATGTTTATGAGTATGGGCTAATTTGTCTTGGTGGGATTACATGATGGGTCAATGGATTTCTAAAGTAATTGATTTGTTTTTATAATGATTTTTTTGTTTGGAACTTTGATTATTTCTATTTCAATGTTCATAAGATAAATTTGTCTATGAATCTCCTATGAACAAGGGTTTGAGATACTTAAAAAGGATTGGAAAACCCGATTGAAATATGAAATATGATTTTGAAACTGATACAAACACGTGAAATTTTGGCATAAATCATAGATGTGATTAGAATTGTGGCTGAGGACACGGACATTTACTTGTACCATAAAACTAATTAGAGTTACATGATTTATGAGATGAACATGTTATTTACCTAATGATTATAAATGGGTTACTTGAAAAGGATATCCATGTTATAATTAAAGTTTTATAACTTGAAACCAAAGTAAATTTTTGTGAGTTTAATTAAAATTCAAATGAACAAACCCGATCATAAATACAATACGATGAATGGAAATCCAAGCCATACTGATGAGCATCAGATCACCAAGTCATGTTCATTGCAGTCCAGTTCCTTGTTTAACTTGAAGAATTATAGCATTCTGACTGAAGAGGCATCAATTGCTATCGAAAAGAATGAAGTAATGATCAAGGCCGGACCTAGGCCGAAGGCCTAGAAGACCAACGCTGGCGACTTACATCATTCAAGGCTGGCAGCATGTAAGTTGTTTTCCAAGGCCAGCTCTTTATGTTGGTAGCATTCCTATACAGGCCAGTGGCTTTGCCTTTTAAGCTGGTGGCTTATCTGCCAGCGTTTCTTTTATTTCATGTTTTCTTTATTATTTTCATTAAGGTTGTTAAGAAACTATTATAAATACCCTATTGCTTGTATTGAGACATTAGAAGCTTTTAGATATTTGACATTGTTATTAGAGATTTCTCTCTATTTTACTCTTATCAATCTCTTGGGTGATTGTGGCGAGTTATCATTCTTATCAATTCTTAACTAAATTGTGGCGAACAAACTGTTCTTATCAATCCTTGTGATTGTAGCAAACAAACCGTTATCTCTATTTCATAAGTCATATCGATCTAGGGTTAGTGTATTTGAGTTGATTTTCGGTACGTCATATCTGTTATCAATGTTGATCATATCTTTTATTTTCTTTACAAACAAATTACAAAACCCTAAAAATATCACCTTTTATTACATTAGAACAATTCCCCAATTAAGATCTTAGTGTCTAACGAATTAAGCACACCATAATTTGGTATCAAAGCATCAATTGCAACAAAGGACAATCGATAACTATAAAGTTGTGATCTTTTACATTGCTATTAGGTTATCTCATTGATTGTGAATTATTGGAGGTCTTATTGTTGATTACTATTGAGAATTGAAAATTAGGGTTTTGTGGAAATTGTGAAATTTATTGTGTTGGTGCTATTGTTACTGATTGTTGTTGGGATTGGGAATTAGGGTTTATATTACGATTGTGAATTCCCATGGTTGTAATATCAATGATTTAGAGGAAATTGGACTATTTATTATGTGAGGCTTAGAAGCTAGGGTTTCATCATACATAAGAAAATTACACATCATGTTGAATAACAGTGTATGGGAGGAGTTCAGCATTGTGTCAATAATTAGGTTAGAGGAGGTTAGGGCCGTTGCATTGCAAGTGATGGAAGATTCATAGAAGATCAATTATAGGAATCACATACTATGATGGCTAATCTTGCCACGCAGCTGGAACGAATGACAACAAGATTACCACTCATGGTTAATTCATAGGTACCACCTTAGGTTGTAATTCATGATGTTGCTGAGGAGAAGGAATCACAAGCCAGTGAAATAGATGACGGTGATTGGAGATTATAATGTAAAAGGTGTTTGGGTCGTGGACATGTTGAACATCAATGTCCAAATGAGTATGTGTTGAAGCTTATTGATGGAGTTCGTACTCTTGTCTATGAGGATGGTACTAAAGTTGTGGAAGAGAATGTTGAAGAGAAAGAAAAAATGTGAAAAGATGAGATGATCTTGCATCACATGTTGAAATTCCTAGTAGTGAAGATAGTGATGATGATTTCAAGGATATAACAGATACTACTGTGGAGGAGGAGATTGATGTTACAGGAGATGTACATTGTTGCCTACAGGATGAGATCTCTATGTGGTATCCGAGGTCATTCCACTTTCAATTGCTATAGAAACTAATGAGACTTCTAGGTATCTTCATATTGATTTTCCTACAGTTCATACAACATATTTTGATGCATTGATGGGTTTACCAAGGATTATGGATTATTGTGATTTTTTTATTCCTATGAGATCATATGAGATAGTTGTTGACATTCATTGGAGCCTATCTGATCGCTATATCTATTGCTGAAGTATTCAATTTTGGTGTGATAGCATATCAGTGCATGTAATGTCTTATGTGTGGCCTTTAAGCGCATTAGTTATCGAAGAAAGAGATTTTGGTTTTCATTGTTACAAATCCATGCTATTGGTTTCTCTTGCTGAAGAATTGCAAGATGACATGTGTTTGAAATTACTGATATTGAGCCCCATAGGAGATGTGTTTTTCGACTACTTGTTATAGTGTTCATGAGTCTTGGATTGATTGAGTTCATGATGAATGGTAGGAATTATGGTGGAAATCTTTGATTATGGACATGGACACTAATTATGAAAGGATAAGTATACTTGATGCTGTAATGCTATGGGAATTATTAGTCGAGAGAGGGATTGCAAATCAAGCCTTGGAGAAAGTTTGTAAGCTGATCATCGCTGGGAAATTTTACTTAACTATTGTTTAGTTTTGTAGGTTTGTCTTTAATCCAGGCATATATAATATCAATTATATGAGGACAAATCTTCTTCAACTCACGGCGAATGATGAGCATCAAATTACAATTGATCAAGATTTAAGGGCAAATCTTCCGTAGGCCCGAGGAGATGATGGGAATCAAGCTAATGCAGTCACAAGATCAATTACTCATGCTTGAACCAAAGGACTTCAGAACTTGACATTAAGAATACTAGAAGATCATTTGGAGCCAAAAGAGATATATTTGTCTAAGTTCTTCCTTTTACCCACTTGCTTTGAGTTCAAATCGAAGAATTGTAGCATTTGGACTAAAGAGGCATCAATTGCTATTGAGGAGAATGAAGTAATGATCAAGGCCGGACCCAGGCTGGTGGCCTAGAAGACCAACGCTGACAGCTTACATCATTCAAGGTTGGTAGCGTATGAGTTGTTCTCCAAGGCCAGCTTTATACGCCGACGACATTCCTATAAAGGTCGGCGGACCTTGCCTTTTAAGCCGACAGTCTTTTATTTCATGTTTTCTTTATTATTTTCATTAGGGTTGTTGAGAAACTATTACAAATAACCTATTGTTTGTATTGAGACATTAGAAGCTTTTGGATATTTGCCATTTTATTGGAGATTTCTCTCCGTTTTGCTCTTATCAATCCCTTGTGTGATTGTAGCGAGTTACTGTTCTTATCAATTCTTAACTGAATTGTGGCGAACAAATTGTTCTTATCAATCCTTGTGATTGTGGCGAGCAAATCGTTATCTGTATTTCATGAGCCATATCGATTTAGGGTTAATGTATTTGAGTTGATTTTCGGTGCGTCATATCTGTTGTCAACGTCAATCATATCTTTTATTTTCTTTGCATACAAATTACAAAATCCTAAAAATATCACCTTTTATTACATCAGAACGATTCCTAATTAAGATCTTTGTGTCTAACGAATTAGGCATATCATAATTTGGCATCAAAGCGTTATTGGTCTTTCAGGCATATCATAATTTGGTATCGGAGCGTTCTTGGCCTTTTAGGTATATCACATAACATTGCATAATCTCACACTATTGAATTGAATGGGCTTTTAGTTGTAATTTTTTTATTTAGTGTAGTATAGTTGATAGTGTTAATTTAGTGATAATTTATAGGGTAATTTTTAGGAGTAGCAGAAGTAGCTTAAAAAATAATTAAAAAAACCTAAACATTTGATGTGCTTAGATTAGGAAAGAATTCAAAATATGGTATTTAGCAGAAGTTCCCTATGGAATACTGGTGGTGTTTCTTTTTCTCTTTCTATCAAACAAACACGAAGCTGGAAATTTATAAAAGTTCTAATAAGTTCTGTTCAACTTTGGTCGCAATCACCACATAGGCAAGCGTACCTACCAAAGTGGCATAGAAAATATTAGGTTGTATTTTTGGGGTTGTTAGCATCTACCTTACTCACTTTTGATCTATTATCTAGCTAGAGAAAACTTAGCAAAACATCATTAACAACAAAATGTTAAAATAGGATGAAAACTAATTATAAACGCCTTTTTCAGGTCAAAAATTAAAAGTTAAGTTTGTTAATGCAAAAATGAGTTTAGGGTTTGGTTCTCCAAGTCCTTATCATGTGATTTCTTAACAAACTCAAAGAGTTGTTTACTAGGTATACTTGTATCGTTAGATGCACTAAGAAAAGCTAAAGCTTCACTTAAGGTCAATAACTCTAGATCTAAGTTAGACCACTAGAATCTCTTTACAAGCTAAAAACAATCTAGATCCACATAAAATTTAAGAATCCTTTGATTTAAAACCTATTTTAAGGAAGTTAAATTCAAGTGATAGAGATTTTCATAATCTCTATCTCTAGGTGATTATGAGTAACTTTATTAGCAGCTTAGAACTTTGCCATGTAACTCCATCAACCATATGCACTTGGCCAACTCCTATGGTCATACTATCTACCTTCCTGGATAAGGCCTCTATCTTAGAGGTTAAGGATGTCACAACATCTAGTTCAAACACACCTCCAGACTACTCCTTCCTAGGCCTGACAGATGACCATTGGTAATGGTTATTAGTCATATCCCCAAACAAAATCGAACACTCCTCAGGGGATTTGCTGTTCAGACTCCCTCTTGCTGTTGCATCAATGGGTTGCCTAGTGCCACATTATAAAACGTTTGCACTTGTGTCCATTTTGGCAATCCATGATGCGAGCATCTTCTTAGTAGTTTCTTCTACCTCTTAAAAGCTTCCTAGAGGGTTTCAAATTTCATTTGGTGGAATGAAGCTTTGTCTGCTCTCGACTTTGCAGTTCTAGAGGATAAGATGTACTTTCTCATGAAACTCTCAGCCATCAATTGTCAGGTTGTTATAGACTATCTAGGCAGACTATTGAGCCATTTCTTTACATTCCCTCACAATGAAAAAGAAAACAACCTAAGGCGTATGGCATCATCAGAGGCCCCATTTATCTTAAGGGTATCATATATTTCCAAAAACTATTGGAGGTGGGTATCGGGATCTTTGTCTTGTAGTCCATCGAACTGCATGTATTGTTGGACTATTTAGATAACATTGGGCTTTATTTTGAAGTTATTGTTGTCATTCTAGGTATAGAAATGCATGTGTTAGCCCTATCTAAAGTGGGTCGGTAGAAATCAAGCATAGTCCTAGGCTGGTCTATCTTAATAGGTTCATTTTCTTCCTATACCTCTCCTCCATTTTCAAGGTCTAATCTATTTGCCATCTCTGCTAGAAAAAGTTTCCTATCTCGTTTAGCTATTTGCCTGGATCTTCTTCCTATTCTTTGAGGTTTTGGATTAAAGGGAAACAAATGGTGAGATTGACTCTTAGTCATAATCTTATAGTTTTATTATGGTAAAGAAAATTAGTCTACAACAAATCTATATTATAACAGACAAACTACAAACCGACAAACATTATTTAAAACTACAACAAAAATTACGTAACAATAATAGATTTGATCTACAACAACAACAGAGTATACACAAAAAGCATTATTAACAAAGAATTAAAGAATTAAACAAAAGACTAGAACAAAACTAAAAATATACAAACCCAGGTATAAAAGAAAGAGAAAAATTAGCTAAGTATATTTATAAACAGGTAAAAGATATGTACAAATATTCACATAAGTACAGATGAGCAAGAATAATGGGTTAGTACTATAAACAGAAGAAAAAATATTTATAGAAAAAAGAAAAAAAATAATATTTAAAAAAAACTAAGAATGTGTACAAAAACTGAAACAAACAAAAAGCGATAATTATTCACACTATTCACAGGATTAGCAACTAGTCTAATAGATTTTAAGCTTTCATGTATTGCTTCATTAGGCTTTAAATGGTTAAATTTAATGCTAATTCCTTGGCAATGATGCTAAAAAAACTTGGTGGTGTTTCTTTTTCTTTTTATATAGAACAAACTCGAAGCTAAAGTTTTCAAAAATTTAGAAAAGTTTTAATAAGTTTTGTTCAACTTCAGTCGTAATCATCATATAGACAAGCATTAATTTGAAACTTTACCTTTATCATTAGAGGTTTCTAGCTCGGTATAATGATTAAGATTCTTAATTTGAAACTTTATCTCTATCATTGAGGTTTCTAGCTAGGTATGATGATTAAGATTGACGCACGTCCTCCTTCTCGATACATTCTAAGTTAGCGTGTATTGTAGGAGCATTTATTAATTAAATATATATGTATATGGAGACTATAACTTTTTCTAATCAATTAAAACGTGGCATGGCAATTTGTAGGATTACAATAAAGCAACTTACGAGCAGAAAATAGTGCTTAAATATAATATTAAAGTAAATGGGACTTTTGTGTCTTCATTTTATATGGTTATATTCATATTAATTAAATAGAGAGTATTATGACAGAGCCTATGGAGACATGTTTCTAAATATATATGTGTGTGTATATATATATATCGTAGTTATTCTTTGATAAATAATGGTATATATAATTTAATTAAATAATTATTCATTTTTCTAACACTAGATGCGCATGTACAAAGAAGTAATTCCGAACGGTTTTATAGAGTCGTGTCTATAAAATAATTAAAAAAACTATTTATTTAATTATTTACTTTTAAGCTCTATAACAAGTATTAACAACGGTGTGCATCCTTTAATCTTATTACAAATAATTTATTTTGTTTTTTCTTTTATTTGTCATTTATTTTCTGTGTATTTTCCCTTGTTTATTCAGCATTCATTATGGATTTGTTATATGTGTTTGGCATTATTTTATTCATTTATTGTCCAAATACCAAATTTACATGGGGTAAATTACAAAAAGCTTACTTGTTTTTTATCATTTTACAAATAGATGACATGAGTTATATTTTTTTGACAAAGAGTCGACCTATAATTTATTAAAAAGTGTTAATACTAATTAATGATGTTAATCAAGCATATGTCAAAATGCCATGGTTAGGTTTGGATTTAAAAAAAAAGTGAAATTATAATATATGGTGCAATTCGATTCGGAAGACAAACTAGACCAAACTATATTGTGCATAATCCTACTAGTAACATTGGTGCCTTAAATAAAAAACTAGCTAATGGCATATGAGGCAATTGATCAATGAAGTCGGTCTTTAGTGAACCACAAACAACAAGATCAGACTTGCCATATATCTTAGCATAACATCCATACGACCAACAAGGAATTTGTGAGTAACAAAGTATAAGCAAATCTAATCTAATCAAACAAATCTTTGAATTGATTTTCTGTTTGATGATAGAAATGAATTATGGTCTAAAAACATGTCTTGGATAAAATACTACCAACTTTAGCTTGCAAACAAGATCACTACACTTAACCAAGTTAACTGTTCTTTTTAAGGTCATCAAAGGTTAGAATGAATTTTTCTAATGTCCTTATTGGTGCAAGGCATATATGGTGTGATATCATACCCGACTAGAAATTAATGTCTTAAAAACCAAACTAAATTAGATGCATGAGTTTCTGGAAATAAGCTTTTTGAACACGAGATATTCAAGTTGAAGAGCAATCAGTGTATGGAATGCACCTTTATAACTTAAACCAATGTACGCGGACATTAGCGAAGTTCATAGATAAGCAAATAAAAAAATTTTCCATAGGACAAAATAACAATGTTAATGCATGTTTAAAACCAGAAACACTTCCTACGGTAAGTGAAGATGAGCTTACTTGAAAAAGATTCAAAAGAGGTGCAAAAGATCTTGTGAAATTGGGTTAAAATAGTGATTTTATCATCCTAACGGTACAAGAACTCCATTTAGTGGCCAAAATTGTGAATAGGAAATGGGGTTAAGCTCGATTTAGAAATGAGGTTGGGGTTTCTAAAATGGGGAGAGAAAAGAGGAAAGTTTGAATAATAAGAGAGTTCTAGTGTTGAAAATGCTACAAAAAGCTTGTTAATAGTTAAGTCATTTTTTGAAGAGATAAGTCAATCCAATTCCAATTACTTTATTTCTTGAAACTCATCATTTAGGGCCAGTTTGGATTGTAAGTTTTTTTTATCTATATTGTATCTATATTGGTTTAATATCGGTATAGATTTAATATTAGTTTAATTTGGTAAGTTTATAAATAAAATTATGAATTTTTTATCAATATCATATTTATATCGATTCAGTATCTGTTTGATATAAAAACGATACTAAAATAATACTAAAATGATAAACCAATTAGGCTTAGTACAGGGGAGTTTATATTATCAAAAATTGGATTATTTTGTTTTTTTAAGGTATTTTCAATTTTTTTTGTATTAAAAACATATACATATTTTCTTTTCCCTCAATTTCTACTCTCCTGTGTCCCAATGCTATTCTTTTCTCGTCTTTGATTCCTAACACAGTGCAAAAGAGACATTACAGAGTACAGAGAAGAATAACGATAGCCAAAGCAGGTGTTTTCCTCTACCTCAGTCCTATCCTATTCTTGACAGGTAAATACAATCCAAAGCACAAGCCGATCAAATTATGTACTGTGTACGCTCCCACTGCCTTCCACTTCCATTACCATTACTCCATCTCTCTCTTCCTCCTCGCCTTTTCCCTTCCCCATCACGATCATATCCAAATTTCCATTTCAGCACCAAGACCCGACCTTTACTTGCATCACTCCCATTTTTCAACTACTCCGCTACGTTTTACGATTACAAACACCCTTCTCGCTTCTTTAGTTCCATGGCTACTGAACATAACAGCACGTCTGCTTCTTCTTCCAAGGTTTGATATTTTTGTATTTTCATATGCAATGCGATTTCTGAGTTTCGTTTCGTTTCGTTTTTTGTGTGCGTGTGTGTGTGTGTTTGTATCGAGTTGTGGTTTTGGCTGTTGTTATTTTCTAATTCGTTGTATTTTGATCATGAAACGAAGTTAATCCTGAAGTAGGTATTAATATGAGTAGGCTTTGAATGGTCTCTTTATGCATGTTTATGTTTGGTTTACTCATATAATGTTGCCATAGAAGAAGAACAGAGACGGAGTCTTAATCTTGGAACTTCTCGACAAAGTTATATTGTATGAATGGTTATTTTAACTGCTTGAATTACAAAATGCTAACTGTAGTTCTCGATGTCGAAATGGGGGTCTTCTTCATGTCATACCGAGACTAGTATGTTTTTCAGGTCAATCACCAATGAGAGCATGTAGTGTTTGTCTATTTTCTAGTCACTTGATAAGCATTATGAGCCTCATAAGCTGAAAAGTACTTACCCAGTTTTGATCTCTCTAACAAGCAAGAATAGTGCTTTGATTAATTGAGAAGTATGGGAAGCAATAAGATATGATCATTGTAGTACAAACTACTGCTAAGAAAGATATGATAGCTGTAAAATGGCCTTACCCTGTTGCAGCAAAGTGCTTCTCTGGTCAACTGGTGAATGGGGGAGGGCAGTTGAATATGTATAGAGTCTCACCCTTGCATCTTGTACGGAGACTGCGTAGACACTTTGAATCAATGATGAGCAACATAACCAGTTGTGCAATAGCTCATCCTTATTTGACAGTTGGATTTAAAAGCAACTGGTACGTGATTAACGCTCGAACATTCAATTGAAAAATAAAGTGCAATGAAATAACAGGGCTTGATCCTAATTTGATGGTCTAGAGTTACCTGGTATCTTGTTATAGGGGTGGGGGTTATTCATTGTTGATTCTTCTGTTCTTAACTATGTATGCTATTTTTTTCTACTGTTAAATCAATAAATTAGGTTTGAAATTAGTTGAGCTTGACCCCTGGTTTTGGTACTTTGTTTAAATTATGCCATGATAAATGTGAATTGGTTTACTTTTGCAGGATAGCTTATCATTTTCCAGAGCATACTGGGTTAGTGAATCTCTTATTGCCTGGAATGTGGATATTGGACATGGATCCTGCTTCTTATATGCCAGTCGAAGTGCCCAATTAGCTGTAACAGATGATGGTATTCAAGGTCAGACTTACTCTTAGTCTTAATACTGCCTCTAATGGTGGTATTTTCAGTTGTTCAATGTACTTGTGAGTATTTCATGCTACTCTAACTGTTATTACCTTTTCTTTCACATTAGGTTATGATGTTGAAATAAAGCTTGAAAGATCTACCATTGGGCTTGCGGAGAAGGTGACTACCGACTTGCTTTTCTAGAGAGAAAAGTTAATAATCTATTTCCTGTACCTATGATTTCCTTATGGAAACAAAATCTGGTGTTTTTTGGCCAACAAAACATATCATATTTTTCTTTTTCAAAACCAAATGCCAGCCTTTCAGAATTATTAAATTATCAATCATTATGGTACTGTTATCAATTGAGTTCATCTGCTAACTTCTCAATGTTGCTAGGTGATTGAAAAGTTTCCACACATTAAAGATTACAGACCTTATGTCCTGCCTCCTGCTCTGGATACAAAAAGTCTTCTTAAATGCCAGTTAGCTGTTGCGATATATGATTGTAAGCACTAAATGCTATTTGCAAGTAGAACCTTGTGATTGCCTTGTTCGATGAATAGATAGCTAGGATAAATGTTGCTTTCATGCATTGACAGCTATCTGTTATGCTTTTTATTTTGGCCAAAGTTATGCCTGGTTCGATTATGTCTTTTTTACTTTTGGACTAGTGCTAGCAGAAAAGAGCAAGCAATATATAGATTTCAGTCTTTTTTTGCAGAAGTTTGTTATTTACTGATGATCAAAACTGTAAAATGAGTTATCTTTTCATCCTTTTCTGTGTATGGTAATAGGTGTCTGCTCTTACTCAATCATTGATTCTGGATGTTATTAATCATTTGACATCTGAAGTGAAGCTTGACAGACTTTTTCTTGATATGTTCCCATGTCTATTGCTCCAAGAAAAAGTGCATGAACAGCGACACTTTCTCTTTCCTTTTTCTTAGCCCTTGTCGCTACACTATAACGTGATGCAGCTAATGGAAGATGCTGTAGTGCTACTGGTTTGCAGTTGCCTGGAGTCCTAGATGAGTTATTTGCGTATTCTGGTCCCCTGGGTGCAGTATTCTCAGAAGAAGATGTTTCTCTTTACCTCTGGGCTCCAACTGCACAAGTACACTTTCTTTGCAAAAGATTGTATTTCATTTTAAGCAACTTCAATATTTGTTCTGCTCTTGATGTCTACTCCTTCTCTCTTTGTGCATTTATGTAATTTAGACTGTCCAAGCATATATCTACAGGGATCCTTCAGGTGGTGATCCTCTAGCAATTGTCCAGCTTGAGGAGGCCGATGGTGTTTGGACTGCTAATGGGCCCCGAGAATGGGAAGGCTACTATTACCAATATATGGTTTCTGTATATCATCAGAGCACCTTGCGGATTGAAAAGTGTTTCTCAAATGATCCTTATGCTAGAGGGTACATGGGCTCTATCCTTTTCTTCAACAACTTTGTTCAATTACATGCATTCTTATTTGACATAAATCCTAACTGCTCCAAATTAAATTGTATAATTAACATTTGCTGCAATCATAAAGTTGAATTTTTGGTGCAGACTTTCATCAGATGGCAGAAGGACACTGCTGGTGGATCTCAAATGTGACAAGTTAAAACCTGAAGGATGGGATAAATTAGCTGACGAAAAGCCTCCTTTATCTTCTTTTTTAGATATAAGCATTTATGAAATGCACATCAGAGATTTCAGGTAGATATTTTACCTCATGTTGACGTTTTTGGCTCTTCCTTACCATTATTAACTGATTGTCTACTTTGGTTATTCCATAACCATGGTCTTGATTGTTGATATTCAGTTCCAATGACCATACAGTGCCATCAGACTATCATGGTGGTTATTTGGCATTCACTGTTCAGGTTTGTCTTTCATTGCCACTATCACCTTTGCACATCATTTGCGAAACAGATTTGCATGATCATCTTTTCTTTTTCTGTTTAATGTATTGGCACTTGCTTTTTGAATGATCCATATGTGGGCATTTAAGTTGTCTTGATCCAATTCACCAGTTAATGTCAAACCATTGTTGGATCAACATATTTTTGTTATAGTTACCTGTTCTGGTAAGATGTACTCATAATCATTTCCATTATAGAGCTCTCCTGCATCCTTTCCTCCTTTATTGGGTTTAGGATCCTAGGTATCTGAGCGGATGAGTAGTCAAAGATTGGCATGCAACATGATTTGCACTCTAGAATACTGAATTGAAGGCCCCTTTTCTAAAATATTAAGCAGCATGGATGTAGATTGTGCATTTTGCTGCCAATATGGGAATGATTGGGATGGTTACTCATAATGTCTCATAATGGTTGAAAGGATTCGGCAGGGCTGCGTCATCTGAAAAAATTATCTGATGCTGGTATTACACATATTCATTTGCTCCCAAGCTTTCAATTTGCTGAAGTTGCTGATGAGAAGGAGAAATGGAAGGATGTTGGTAAGATTTTTTTCTTTTTCGTTTTTTTTTTTTTAATTATTACAAGATAGACTTGATACTCATCATTCTTTAGGCAACTCATCCCATCTTGCCTTTGGCAACGCCATTTTAGATTTCATAACCACATCACATGGTTTTTTCTTTTTGGTATTTAAATCACATCGTGCCATATATTAGATGGAACCAAATCAGTTTGAAAACCACATTGTGTAAAATTAATGTTTTCTTGGCCTTTCATGGTTAAACTACTCATCCTCTTTGAAGGTAGACATCTATGCACCACATTACAGGCACTCCATGTAATATCAAGGTGAGGTTTTGAGCATAGAGTAAGCCAACCACGTGAGAAGCACCTTATTTAATGACATCCAGATACTGTATAACAGGGCATCTCTTATGCTTTCAGCAATCGTTGCAGCTCGGACTTTCCTTATTCTTTTTTAATAAACAAGATGCATCCTGTAAAAGACAACTTCACTGAGCAACTACCCTAGCTTTGACACTAATCCTTCAGCAACCCCATCTAACATTTGTTAAGAAATGGATTACTTGGTGAAGAGGCGATAGTGATCATCAGGACAACCATTGCACAGTTGACGTTGATTTCAGCTTACAACTTGCCATTGTGCCCACTTATGCATTATTTTAACCTTAAAGTACCCATGCGGACTCTCATAATTGCAGATAGGGAGTAGGCCCGTGCATGTCCCCACTTAAGCATTATTCATTCCATCTGCATTTGGAAAATTTTCATTCAATGAAGTTTGGAGGCATAATGGGTTATTTTGTGCCATAATCATGTCCCACCCTTTAAATTTTTCCTGGATATATTGTTAATACACATCCAATGCATACCCATGCTCCATGTAATCTTATACATAATTCTTTGTTGCTGTTATGAGAAGGAAATAGTAAAATGTTTCTATTTTCTATCATTTGTATGTACATACATAGAGATATATATACAAAGTTCTTGTGACTATTGGTATACCTCACCTACTCCTTTATTAATTACATTACATAGTAAATATAACGCTAATAAATATAATATTATCTATAACACTCCCCTCAAGTTGGAGCATAGATATTAATTATGCTCAACTTATTACAAATATAATTTATTCTAGCCCATTCAATGCTTTAGTAAAAATATTTGCTAACTGTGCTCCTGTTTGACATACCCTGTAGAGATAAGTTTCTGCTGTATCTTTTCATGAATGAAATGACAGTCAATCAATATGCTTGGTTCGCTCATGGAACTCGGGGTTAGATGCAATATCAAGAGCAGCTTGATTATCACACCATAACTGAATAGGCACTAGTACATCTAGACCAAGTTCAGTAAAAAACTGATAAATCATATTATCTCACACATTGATTGTGTCATAGCCCTGTATTCTACTTCTGCACTTGAGCAAGATACTGTGTTCTGTTTCTTGCTTCTCCAAGAAATTAGACTACCTCCAATGAAAACATAATATCCAGTAGTAGACCTTCTATTTATTTTAGATCCTGCCCAGTCAGCATCTGAGAAACACTCAATACAATTATGTCCATTTTCTCCATACACTAATCCAAGTCCTGGAGCACCCTTTAGATAACACAAAATTTGTTCTAAAGCTGCCCAATGATGCACTGTAGGAGAAGACATAAACTGATTTACAATACTAACTAGATAAGCAATATCAGGACGGGTTACAGTGAGGTAATTTAACTTCCCAACCAACGCTATATATCTCAAGATCCTTGAGCAACTCACCCTCTTTTGTAAGTTGCATATTTGGGAGCAAAGGAGTGCTACATGGCTTGGCTCCCAATTTTCTCGTCTCTGTTAATAAGTCAAGTACATACTTTCTTTGAGATAGAAAAATGCCTTCTTGCTCCTTGTTAACTCAATACCCAAGAAATATTTCAACATTCCTAAACCCTTTGTTTAAAACTGAGTTTGTAGAAATGACTTGAGAGAGGAGATCCTGAACTATCACTTCCAGTAATAATAACATCGTCAACATTTACAACAAGAAGAATCATACCAGAGTTTATACGTCTAAAGAATACAGAATGATCTGACTTGCTCTTTTGTAAGCCAAAATCTTCTATTGCTGACTGAATTTCCCAAACCAGGCTTGAAGACTGTTTAAACCATATAATGACTTCCAAAGACGACAAACTTTACCCGACTCCCCTTGAGCAACAAACCCAGGTGTTTGCTCCATATATACTTCCTCCTGTAAATCACCATGTAAGAATGCATTTTTGATATCCAACTGATACAAAGGCCAATGATGAGTTGCTGCTAAGGATATGGATAACCGTATGTAGTTAACTTAGCCACGGGAGAAAAAGTGTCTAAGTAATCTACCTTGTAAGTTTGAGCATATCCTTTAGCCACAAGACGTGCTTTCAACCGAGCAACCATCATCTGGATTCACTTTAACAGCAAACACCCACTTACAACCAATTGCTTTCTTTCCCATAGGTAAGTCCACTAGATCCCAAGTATCATTAGTATCTAAAGCATTCATTTCTTCAATCATAGCTTCACGCCAGCCAGGATGAGAGAGAGCACCATGAAGTGTCTTAGGAAGTGCCACAGTATCAAGTGAAGCAATAAAAGAAGTCGACGACGACGACGACAACGACAAGTGATCGTATGAAACAAAAGAAGAAATAGGATAAGCATAGTGACTTTTACCTTTTCGAAGTGCAATTGAAGATCAAGATCACTTGGAGGAGGATCTGTGGAAGAAGAGGATGGTTCAGGACATGAGTAGGCAGATCACGACGTATGGAATACACATATCGAATAGGAGGTCTTAGTGGAAGTGGAAGTGGAAGTGGAGGTGACGGTGGTGGCGTTGATGAAGTTGTTTGTATACTTGGAGATTGATATGTAATACGATACACCAACAGATCATCATTTCCATCCTGTGTTGACTTTTCAGTTGATGGGAAAAATGGAGTATTTTCTACAAACGTAACATCCGTTGACACAAGATACTTATCGAGATGAGGACAGTAACACCGATATCCCTTTTGAACCTGAGAATAACCCAAGAAGACACACTTAAGAGATTTAGGATCCAATTTGGTTACCTGAGGACGAACATTACGAACAAAGGAGGTACTGCCAAATATTCTAGGTTCAATAGGAAACAATGATTTTGTGGGGAACAAAACTTTATAAGGAATTTCACCTTGAAGAATAGATGAGGGTAGACGATTGATTAAGAAATATGCGGTGGAAACTGCATCAGCCCAAAACTATTTGAGAACATTTGTTTGAAATAGAGGGCTCTTGCTGTCTCAAGAAGATGTCGATTTTTTCTTTCAGCCACTCTATTTTGGGATGGTGTATCAACACATGAAGATTGGTGAAGAATGCCATTTTGAATCATGAATGTCTGAAATGAGTGAGAAAAGTACTCTTTGGCATTATCACTTCTTAATATACGGATAGAGGTATTAAATTGTGTTTTGATTTCAGAACAAAAGGTAGTAAAATGAGAAAATACCTCAAGTGATTTTTCATGAGATAAAGCCAAGTCATATGGGAGTAATCGTCCACAAATGTAACAAAATATCTAAAACCAAGTTTAGATGTAACAGGACAAGGTCCCATACATCAGAGTGGATTAATTCAAAAGGCATGCTAGCTCTTTTATTAATTCTAGTATATGTAGACAATCGGTGGTGTTTTGCAAACTAACATGACTCACAATCTAATCTCGAGACACTATTAAATTGGGGATAAAATTTCTTTAACACAGATAAAGAAGGATGACCTAACCGGCATTGTACTTCAAACGGTGTTAGAACAGTGGAGCATGCAATGGATCTTGACACTTGAGCATCCAGAATATAGAGACCTCCCGATTCATGTCCTTTACTAGTAATCTTCTCCGTCATAAGATCCTGAAATAAACAATAATCGGGAAAAAATGTGATACAACAATTCAGGTCACGAAGTGAGTTGACTAACAGTAAGTTAAAAGAAAATTGAGGTAAACATAATACTGAGGACAAGGAAAGCTGTGAAGTAGGGATAATAGAGCCAAAATCGAGGACACATGACTTTGATCCATCTGCTAGTATGACATTTGTAGGACTTGTGCAAGCCTGATAAGTGGAAAAGAGATTAGGATTACCTGTCATATGATCTGTGGCACTTGAATCGATAACCCACTTGGAAGATGAGAAAGAAGACATGTATTTGGTTTTCCTAACCCATTACTAGCAGAGATATGACAAGATGAAGCCTTCAATGCTTTTTGAAATAGAGAGAATTTTGCATATTCATCGATTGAAACAGTAATTGTTTTCTCGGTCATCTTGTTTAACACAAATACAAACAAATACTGAGCTTTATCCTTATTCAAACTCAAAATAAAATTTGTAAAATATTTTCCACAGTAAGTGTGGAAATTCCACAATCATCCAAAACGGAACCAAGAGCCAAATTCCACGCCGTCAAACAGCCACAAAATTTCTAGAACGAACACAAACTCTACAACACTTAAAACTAACACGAAATCAAACACACATACACGAATTCAGCATGAATTACTTGAACCACCGCTGCATCTACCATTCAAACATGACTATGAGTCGTATCAGACACAAGATCACACAACACCAGATTGTGCAGTGAGAAATTTTCAAGCGTGCTTCCCAAGACGATCGCAATGATAAACGAAGCTTAGGAGAACATAAGATTGGCCTTACTTGAAAGAATGTCGAAGCATGCAGGTGGGGGAAGGGAGCCTCACGTGCCCCTACGCGCCATCGGAGAAAAAGGATGCCGAAAGCTGGAAGCGGCATGTGTGACTCACACACACGTCGGAAGCTCGCCAGACTTCGTGGGTGGGCTGATCGGCGGGTCCTCCTCCTTTCTGGACAGAGGTGACAAAAAAAAGAACGTCCTACACTCACTTACTCTGAAGATGCTTGTTGCACCCTAGGGCAACTTCAACATGATGGAAAAGAAAAAAAGACGACTGTTGCTCATTGGGCAACAAAAAAGAAAAGAAAAAAAAAACTTAAAGTTTTAAAGGATTATAATGGCTTTGATACCATGTTATGAGAAGGAAATAGTAAAATGTTTCTATTTTTTTTCTATCATTTGTATGTACATACATAGAGATATATATACAAAGTTCTTGTGACTCTTAATATACCTCACCTACCTCTTTATTAATTACATTACATAGTAAATATTAACACTAATAAATATAAAATTATCTATACTAGTTGCAAACAATATCAGTGGAATAAATTGCATATATAGAACTCCTTTACCCATTATCATAAGGATGAAGGTCCTCTTTTTAATCAAGGAGGGAAGATTGTGATATGTACATCTCTAAAATCACTGCTCATCTAGAAGTTGGGACATGTAAGTTTCGTTCTTATGCTAGGAGAAATCAACATTTAAAGTCAGTGATATTTTCAACACAAGTCTATTGGGCATCTATTTTTCTACTTTCGTGGAAAGTTATGAGGATGGCTAAATAGTTAATGAGAGATTTTCTTTTTTGGAGTGGAAGCCCTAGTATTGCTTCTAAAGTGAAGGTGAGATGGGAAAAAGTGTGTGCTCTTTTGATTGATGGGGGTCTTGGTATACCTTAGCTTGAAGTTGGAATAAGGCAGCATAGTTGAAGCATATATGGCATCTCTATAGTAGAGGTGTGAGGGGCATCTGTGTGGACTAGGTCCTTGCCATCTTCTTGAAAGGCAAGAGCTTCTAGTCTATCAAATGCCCCTCCTTTTGCTCTTGGACTAGGGTGAACTTTTGAATTCTATAAGCTTGGCTTGACAGTTTTTTGATTGGAGAGTTAGAAATGGATTGTCTATATCTCTTTGGTCAAACAATTGGCTTGCACAACTACCACTTGACAGCATCTTCGATGCTAGGAAGATAGCATTATGTAGGCTTCCTGCAAGACCTTGCTGTTTGATTGATAATGATTCTTGGGCAATGCTAGTGTCCTCTTTCTGAAGCAATGTTAATGAACATGCTAATTTGCATCTTAATTCTTCAAAGGAAGACAGACTAGTATGGTGGCCTTCTTCAAGTGGTAGATTTTCTATCAAGAGTGCTTGTCAAGCTCTCAATCCTTGCAGCTCCTCTATTCCCTGGTTCAAAGAGGTGTGGCTTGAGGCATAGCTTTATTATATGGTTAGCCATTAATAAAAATTTTTTTTTGACAAACTGTTTGCATGGGGGATTACAACTACCATGTCTTGCTATTTTTGTAACTCAAGTTTTGAGTTTCATGAGCACATATTCTTTTTGTGTTAGTTTTCTTGTTTTGTTTGGTCGTTGATTATTGATTGCTTACACTATCCTTCTACTTTCTTGACCTAGCAAGGAGCTTTGGATAGTTTTTTCAATCTCCATCTTCTCAGCTTACTGATAGATAGAAATCGGGTTTTGCTACAATAGGTTGTTGCATATGAAGGGCAAGAAATTCCACTTGTTTGGGACAACACATTCCAAATATTTCTAGTTTAGCAAGGCTTATATTGATTGTTATTTTTATATTGAGTAGGGTTTAACTTTGCTGTTTAGTTTGTTAGATGCAACAGCTTATATGATTTTTTTTTTTTTTTAAGTTTTGAATTTGTATATATTGGGCTCTTGACTGCATCTTCTATATTGCGGTTGTATACCTTCCTTTGGTTAAATAAATTTTTTATATTTACCGAAAGAAAAAAGGAACCAAAAAAAAAAAAAAAAAAGAGATGCATTTGAAAACGAGAAAATGCGCTATAAAATACTCAAGATAGGGGGTGAATTGAGTATTTGCCCTAAAAAATTCTCAAACAATTAATTGTAATGGGCAGATCAAATATACTTTTAATTGTAGCGGATAATATAATGGCAGATTATAATATAAAATATAAAAAAGATAGGGATAGAAAATATTAGTCCAGATATAACGTGGAGTTGGACCTATTTTCTACTCTCCACGGTTCACTAATGCCTCCAATCGAGGACTTCATCACCACTTTTATTAATCACCAAAAATACACTTAAGCTGAGCAATTACAATATTTTATAACACTGAGGAAATAAAATATTTCTTCTTTCTGTAGATGCTCTTTTAGAGATTACAAATATAAAAACAAAGCACTAGAATATTTTTCTTTCTTTTTGCAGATTTTGCAAATTTAATGAATATGAAAGCAAGAAAATTAATAAATTGTTAGTTTGCAAATAAAAGCCCTTTTGTACTTCACTTTTTTTTTTTTGCTTTTTTAAATCTTCCAAGGACAGTATATATATTATATATATATATATATAGCTTTCAAAATTTCAAATGTCCATTAGAGATAGCGTCTTTAAGTCGCCAAGTATTAAATAAGCTTTTGTGGTTCTTTTTGTCATATTGGCTCATCCATTTAAAACTGTTGCGCCTTAATGCTTATTGCGCCTTAAAGTGTCGTGTCTCATTTTAGCCCTCGGCAAGCTTTTGCTCACGTGAACTCCATCGAGCCTTGAATTCAAGCTCGCGCCTCAAGACTTGTCGCACCTTACATGTGTTGCTCCTTAAATTTACTCTTGACCAATAATGTGTAATTTTGAACTTGTCAAGTCTTAGTCTTGAACCTATTATGTCCTAAACAATAAACTTGTTGAGCCCTTGATGAACCCCTTGACCAAGGCTATGCATTTTTTAAACTTGTCGAGCTTTAGTCTTTATTTGTCTCGTCTCTACAAATTGACTTGTTGACCTATCGATATGACCCTCGACTAATATCTCTACATTTTTTGCTTGTTGAGTTTTGGTCTTGAGTTTATCACGTCTTAGTGAGTGAAGCTATCTAGCTCTTGACTTGACCCTCGATTAGGGTTATTCTTGTTAAAAACCTGCAAAAACTCCACAAAGATGCACCACACACACATATATATATTTGACTAATTATGTGTAGTTTATAATAATTGAATAGCTAGTTGTGCATCATATTGTCTCATTAAAATCTAAATTAATGGGGATTGTTGTCTAGATCATGAAAAAACATCTTCTTCTGTGAACATTAACTTTCAGCTAAGAATAATAACTTTCATCCTGAATGATTAAGGGTCCATCTTTTAGGAAATCAAATGATGGTTTTTCAAATCCAACAAAGATGCCTTAAACTGCCATAAAGTTTGTAGACCGGATTACTAGTGACATAGGGTACCTTAATGGTACCCTTACTTTAATTTATCTTTTGTGCCATATATGCAGAAGATCTGGTGTAAACAAAATTTACGTAATATCTTCTCCCAATATAACATTGCATGCTTTTTGCAGATATCAGCAAACTGGAAATGATGCCCCCGGATTCAGAGGAGCAGCAAGCACAAATTATAGAAATTCAAAATGAAGATGGGTATAATTGGGGGTATGCTCCATAAAACCTGAAATGTATTTTTCTAAATTTTTATCTGGTCAACTGATATTTCTTCTACCGGGACATGCAAGATACAATCCTGTTCTCTGGGGTGTTCCAAAGGGAAGCTATGCAAGTAATGCAAATGGTCCTTGTCGTATAATTGAATTTAGAAAGATGGTTCAGGTTTGGTTGCAAGGATTTCATTGTTTTCAAGTAGAATATCTAAATTGTACATGTTCTCTATTCTCTTGTGATGGGATGGACAGCAAAAATTGTGTTCTATGTTCTCTTTGGCATATCTACAGGCACTTAACCTTCTTGGCCTTCGAGTAGTTTTGGATGTTGTCTACAATCATTTGCATGGAAATGGGCCCTTTGATGAAAACTCTGTTCTAGATAAGGTACTAGCATTATTCTTCTATTCTAAATTCTCTGATATAGATTATTAGGCAACCATCAAAAGGTGCTTCACTCAGTAATTATACCTCGATAGAAGAATTGCTTTTACAGTTTGCATGTACCCAATTTTAAGATGTAATGTCTTTTACAGATTGTTCCAGGATACTACCTGAGAAGGGACACAGATGGTCTCACTGAGAACAGTACGTGTGTTAATAACACTGCTAGTGAGCATTTCATGGTGGAGCGGTTGATTATTGATGATCTTCTTTGCTGGGCAATTGATTATAAGGTGATAATTGAAACTTACTAAAATCCCTATTAACTTGAAATCTTTCTTCGCATTTCCCCTACATGAGATTAAATACTTATGTTGCCATAACAAGTAACTAAAATGTTTATCTGCATTTATCAACTAAACCAATAAAGTTGCATCCTGATGTTATCAGTGTACTCTAATTTTTAACAACAGGTCGATGGTTTTCGCTTTGATCTTATGGGCCATATAATGAAGCATTCTATGGTATGTCACGTCTTTTTAATTTTCATGTGTATCTTCCTTCTAAAAAATATTGCTAAAATTATATATAAAGGAATTTGTCTCATACTTTGCATTTTGCACATTGTTCATGAAATGGTCTTACTCATGTGTAGATCCATAGAGGATGAGTTAACATGTACCTTGGATAGTAAGATCATCCTTATTAGATTTAAGTCTATGCATGTTTGATCTTAAAACTTAAGCTCAATTGAATTGGTGTGATTTCATATCCATTGTTTAGCACTCCTCTTCACATATGGGCTCATGCTTTATAAAGTCTACATGTGATGGGAATATAATGCATAAAATACAAAAATGATCTACAGAATTGTACTTAGAGTGGTTGGTTGTGAAACTAAAATTTTACATGTTTGAAGGAACACACTTCGCATCAGCGTTGCCTATACCATGGCTTCTTGGATGGTTTATTGTTAGCATTCCTCCATCTAAAAGGCATTAAGGCTCCATTAGTTGGTCGATGGCAAGAAGAATAGGAAATTTAATTCTTAGACTGCATTCCATTCCATTGTTGACATCCAGTAATGTATAGCTTGCTTTCTGGATGCTAATGCTATAATATAATGTTGCAACTAAATCATGCTACTTGTCTTCTGCCTAGCTGAAAGCTAAAGCTGCATTGCATGGCTTATCAAAAGAGACCCATGGGATTGATGGTTCAAGTATATATATGTACGTATCACTGTCTGGTTAAACCTGTGTCATCGAAGCTGACAATGAAGATTTCGTTGTTGTTTGCTATCTTTATTTTATATAAAAGAACAACCAATATTTTGTTTGCTTATCAGTTATGGTGAAGGTTGGGATTTTGGTGAGGTTGCTAATAATGGCCGGGGCATAAATGCATCTCAATTTAATCTACCTGGAACAGGAATTGGGAGGTGATTCTAGTTTCTTGAAAATTCTACTATCAGCTTTTGCCTGCTGCATCAAATAGAAGGCATTCATTCAGCATCTTTTTTATTTTATCTTATCTTATTTTATTTTATTTTTATTAGTGTAGCAATTTTTACTATTGTCACCAGGGAGATTTGATGCATTTGGTACAAGTTAAATAATAATTAAATTATTCATCTAGAGAATTGGTTTTGTTAGGAAGAAAAGGTTGTGGTTACCTACATTTCAGCTTGCTATTAAAATGCTATACTATGGAAATACAATCTCTCTCTCCATCATTGTGAATTTTTTCTACTAGCCTCAATGAACTAATATTTCAAATGTTTGGCTCTTGCAATTTACGGTTATTCATTAGAAGACTATCCATCTTTAACAACATTTCGACTACCAACACAAATGTTTCTGTCCTAGTAAATATCTCTTCATATATAAATATAGATGCTAAGATGTGGGTTGGTACCCCTTGTACCTCTTGATGAATATGTTAATTAGAAATTGTATGAAATAGGTGCTGTGCTTAAGCGTTGGTTGATCCTTCCAGTGAGTTCTAAATTTCTCATTGTAGGCGGACTTAAATTTATATATTATAATTTATTTATTTATTTGGGTTTGTCTCACGAGCTAGGTGACAGGGCCTAACGAGTCCGGTCTGGTCATTGGGATGACTTGGGAAGATTTGACTTGGTGTGCTCGGAACAGGATTTGTTAGACCGGTTTGCCGCATCCAACTTTTTTCAAGCAGACTCATGCACACAAAAGAAATGACTGTCGGCTTTGGCCCATAAGAAATTTCATTTCATTTGTTAATCACTGAGATGATTTGACGGTCGTCATCTATGCTAGATGCTTATAAATATTTAATCACTCTTCCTCATTTTGATCATTTTGGAGAGAGAAGAAAAATAGCAATTTATGGAGAAGGTTTTGTTAAGAAAGATCAAAGAAGGTAATTCAAGTGATTTTTGCCCTACTATTGAAGAACTGTAAGGTTGAAGCGCGAGGATTATTAAAACTTCCTTATCTGCCATTTGTGTATTCGGGACATTAAGACTATTTGTTCCTCCTTTTCTATTATTTTCTCCAAGCTATCCCATCATCCAGTATCATCTCTTCAGTAGCACTTCGAAGTGACATGCTAAGCGCGGAACCTACGCAATTTATGGAGAAGGTTTTGTTAAGAAAGATCAAAGAAGGTAATTCAAGTGATTTTCGCCCTACTATTGAAGAATTGTAAGGTTGAAGCGCGAGGATTATTAAAACTTCCTTATCTGCCATTTGTGTATTCGGGACACTAAGACTATTTGTTCCTCCTTTTCTATTATTTTCTCCAAGCTATCCCATCATCCAGTATCATCTCTTCAGTAGCACTTCGAAGTGACATGCTAAGCGCGGAACCTACGCAATTTATGGAGAAGGTTTTGTTAAGAAAGATCAAAGAAGGTAATTCAAGTGATTTTCGCTCTACTATTGAAGAACTGTAAGGTTGAAGCGCGAGGATTATTAAAACTTCCTTATCTGCCATTTGTGTATTCGGGACACTAAGACTATTTGTTCTCCTTTTCTATTATTTTCTCCAAGCTATCCCATCATCCAGTATCATCTCTTCAGTAGCACTTCGAAGTGACATGCTAAGCGCAGAACCTACTCGGCATGCGTGTGACTATCACAAGAAGAACCTTGCATCCATATTTTGGCAACTCCACTAGAGACAAAGACAAACAAATTGAATTATACGGCTATTTTTCCATAAATGAAAAATGGAGGGAAAACATCACATACGTTGCCTCTGGATATTCACTACTTGTCGATCTTCCCACTGCATTTATATTGGAGGCTCCTTGATTAGTAGGTGTGTAGTTGTGTTAAAAATGCAATGTAAAAAGGTGTTTTGAGGTTTTTACTCAACTGGAGTTATGGTTTCAAAATATGGTTTGTGGACTAGTAAGTTAGATTGTTCCTTAAAAATGTGCGTTACTTTTTTTGAAGAGTTACAAGGGACAGGTCTTGGGCTCTGGGTTGTCCCTTTTCCCATGTGATTCATGATGTTAGTGTCGGTATCAAAGACATTAAATTTTATGCAGTAAATTTGGTTGCTTGAAACAACATAAAATTAAATTATAATGTTTGCTATGTGAATGAGATGTGCTGTGCTGCTTTTGCATGTCTGATTATAGATAAAGTCCTATTAGACTAATTTTTAGCAATTAGATTGCAGTTGACTCATTGTGAAACTTTATTTGTACTTTTAAGTATTGGTTAAAGAAGAAGATATATGTGATGATGCTATCAGTTCTCTGTCACTTGGATGGAAAGAATCACAGGGCATGAAGCAATAATGAGACACCTTTACTTGAAATTCTCATTCTTTTCAGTTTTAGTGTATGTTTCAACCCAGCTACACTATTCATGTTAGGGGAAATACATAATTTTGTGGAGACCCTTTTTCCTTTACAATAGATGCCATGTTGGGCCCTTTAATAAGAACTTTTAGCATGCAGTACTGTTGGTCTAGTACATAGTAATCCACCCAAGCCAGTTTTAGTATGACACAGTATTGTCCCTTCTATGCAATCTACAAGTGTCTTGGCTCTTTCTTATCTGTTTCAAGAAGCTAGGATTCAGCATATTCAACATTTTCTGTACTCATGGATAGAGAGTAAAATTGTCAGAGTAGTCAGACCTGGACTTGTGGAAGTCAAAATGGGTAATGGGAAAAAGAACAACAGTTTTGGGAAAATTTATGTGCTTCTGCAACTTACATCATTTCTATGAGTTCCTTCACATTTATCAGTTGATTGATGTGACATCTAATTAAATAAACTTCTGGATATGATATTTGCTTTAACATGCCTAGCACCATTTTTTATAAAATAAAAAGCAAGTCAGGCCATGATTACTTTTATTTTATTCTTCCCTGACCAAGTTTCTTAATGTAATTAGCTTTAACGATCGAATTCGGGATGCAATGCTTGGGGGTCTCCATTTGGTCCACCTCTTCAGCAAGGATATGTGACTGGTCTATATCTGCAGGTAAATCATTTGCTGTACATTCTGAATATATAATAATCATTTTTGGCAGTAAAATAACCAAGTTATGGATATATTTTTGCAAATATAGAAATGTGAATTGGCTGTACAGTTGTAGTGGCCACTCACTGTGTTGGGTTCTTCTTGCAGCCCAATGGTCATGATCATGGTACTGAAGATAACGCAAAGCGCATGCTTGTTGTGTTGATGGATCATATCCAGGTAACTTGTATGGACTTTTTGACTTATGATGGGATATTGCACCATGGCTTAAAACTTTGCTGACTTAAGTTCACCATTGTGTAACGGCCAAAAATAAAAATAATTCCATTGTGTGTGGTGGCTAGGTTCTCATCCTAAAATGCAAGTGATGTTATTAAATTTGAGACCTAGTGGATATAACCAATTAAGGAGCCTTTTGTCTGGGCTAAAAAGGATTTGCTGGTGTCATTATTCAGGTTGGAATGGCTGCAAATTTGAGAGATTTTGTTTTCACAAACTGTGATGGCAGAGAGGTAGGCTTAGCTTTTGAAATTCATTTTTACCTATTGAGGCTCTGCACAAAATATATATATGATACCTATTATGTGCATGGGTTAAAGATCTATTCAATGGCTAGTTTACCACGAAATCAGTGCTCAAAACGTGTTTGCTTTGTTAAAGTTTCTTTCTTTGTTGTTAGAATTCATGGTGACTTGTATTCAAGTACTTGTTAGAGAAATCAGTATGATTTCTTGAATATTCTTGCTGGTGTTTTTAGGATTTTATTTGCAATTGAAGAACAAATAGGATAATTTTAAACTGCACAGTAGAAGATCTTGTAATTTGTACATGGGATGACCTATTTATATATAGGGTGGTTGGTAAGAACAAACATCATCATACCAACCTTAACTACCCTACGGCATTTATTCGACCAACCATCATCATTTAATGCTAAATCCTCTACCAACCAAAGATAATTAATACATCAAAAGTTTTACATTAATAATAGCTATTACTTGTTTATTATTGTGTGCCAACACTTCTTTATATAATATGATTATCCCTAGCTAATAGTATTGGAGTCTAGTGGTATCTCCCTAATCTCTCAAATGAGAGGTCTAGGTTTGAGTCTCCCTCCTTTTTGTAATGACCGAAAAAAAGAAATCCCTAACTTTCCCCAGTCGAAGATATGCTGTATTCAAACAATATCTCCCAAGAATGCATAAATCCAAAAGTAACAAATAAAGATACATTATTTCCCAACATAACTATATTCCTAAAATTACCAGATCTGAATATTTGTGTCCAATATGATATTTTTTAAGAAATATATGTTCTGCTTTTTCACAAAAGATTATATTGTCATTAGTGAGAGCTTCATAAAGGTCTCAATGGCTAATTAATGTCAAGTTAGGAAGAAACAAAAGGCAGTATACAATATACAGAAGTATAGTTGTCAGGACAAAGGTTACAGCATAGAACTGCAAGACATCAAAGATGTATTTTTCCTCTGGTACATATCTAAGAAAGTACATGGCACGTGGTACATATTTTCAACAATGATGTCACAAGATGCAATCAACTAGAAGAGAAAGTAAACATGGGTTCTATGAAAGAAAGAACAAAGCAAGCCAATGGTGGGATGGACTTGGGTTCTTATGCAACACGATACAAAATACAATAAAAGTAATATGGGAAACAAAACTTAAACATAATTGAATCAGATAAACATCCGCGAAGCAGCCCTTCATTTTATTGATACTTTCATAATTGCTTCCCTTATGCCCATTGGGAAGTTGGAAAAGTCACGAGCTGTTACATTACCACCTTCATCTGGTTAATTCTTGTTTCCTTTCTTTTCTCATTAAACAAATGTGGGTCAGATGGATTTGCAAAACAAACGAAATGCTTTGTAATTTTATGCATATAATGTACAAAGTGGATACTGCAAATTTGGAAAAAGTGAGGTATATTTTCTAAATGTTGTTTGTGCATGTGGAATACCATGCTATGTGCGATGGCTTAGAGAAAATGTGTTCAAGAAGTCTTTTGGCTATAATGGGACAACATGGCTTTAGAATTTGTATGAAAAAGAATTACATAGTACCTTGATATTCAGTTTAAAAGGAGGATATGGAAGCGGATACTGCAAATTTGGAAACGGTGAGATATATTCTCTAAATGTTGTTTGTGCATGTGGAACACCATGCCATGTGCGATGGCTTAGAGAAAATGTGTTCAAGAAGTCTTTTGGCTATAATGGGACAACATGGCTTTAGAATTTGTATGAAAAAGAATTACATAGTACCTTGATATTCAGTTTAAAAGGAGGATATGGCAGTTTGCGATGTCTTATAAGAAAGCTATACTCCAGCTGCTATACAATGAAGTATATATTGTTAAGAGTATTAGGGAGACATTTGTCACTTTTTCCTTATTGTTTCAAATAAGGCATAACATGTGGGACAACATGGCTCTTAATTTTTTTTTTCGTTAATTCAAAAATTTCATATGACTGAAGGAAGGATATAAACCGCAATGTGCGGGATAGGGCAGAGCCCAAATTTACAAGCCTCAAAACTAAAAAAACCACAAAGCTGAGTACAATCAAGCAAACAAACAAAGACTGGAAACTATTTATGATAAAAACATAATTTAAGATTTGTGTTGTGAGAACATGAAAATGAGGGGAACTTTGTCTAAGTCTAGCAGAATTGCGAGCATGCCAAATGCAGTAAATGGCAGCAGATAGTGCAGCACATCTTGTACTAGTAATATGATTTTAAGGTGTAACCATCAAACCATCCAAAGCACCTTGCCATGATAAGTAAGATGCAAGACAATCAAGGGAGGAGGCTATTTCTGTCCAAACCAAACTTGACAAAGGGCATGAGAAGAAGAGCTCATGGGTTTCAAACCCAATGGAACAAAATTAGCATGAAGTAGTTGAGGATATACCGCACTGGTACAATCTGTTAAGGTGTGTAGCTTCCTTTAATAGCTAGCTACATATAAAATCATGCCTAGGATGACATTCTTGTTCCAAATTAAAATGGACCAAAGGAATTTAGGAGCCCTATGGTGTAAACACTTTATATCACTTTTGACGGAGAAAATACCATATTTGGATGGCCTTCATATCAGTCTATCTTCAAAGAAGGATTTGGAACAATAGTTGGAGGGATGCAAAATTATCCCAAAAAGGGATGAAGGTAAACACCAAAAACCATTGTAATCAGAGAGCATGCTCTTGCATTTAATGGCAAGTCTGAGGAAGCTATTTCCCTCGCATTAAAACTGTTAAGGAGTAGTACTTGAGGAAGCCAATAGTAGCCTAAAAAGAAATAGAAACCCCATTCCCAACCAACCAAGAAAAGAATTGCTGTACTAAGCCATGAAGCTCAGAAGTTTTTGCCAAGACCATGAGCAAATATGAGGGATCTTAATTTCCCAAAAACTTCTTTCTTTAAGAAAAATTGTGTGAACCTAATCTACCCAGATGCTTCTAAATCCTCCACTACAAATGTGCCATAAATGCTTTACTTAGGCACCTTGTTCCAAACTTCCAACTTGGGAATCCGAGTCCTCCTTCCACATGAGGAGAGCACATTACCTCCCATCTAACTTTAGCTTTGGTAGCAACATTGACCTTCCACTCCAATTTCTCATAAGCTTTTCAATTTCTGCAATAACTTTCTTTGGAATGATGAAAATAAAAGCTCAATACACTTGCATAAAAATAATCACAGATTTTAAGAGCTGTAGTCTGCCCACCTAAGATAGGAATTTAAATGTCAAGCTACCTGCATAAGATAGGAATTTGGATGTCCAAGCTTGTAGGCTTGAGGTAATCTTGAGAATAGTAGATCGCAATCTTTCCTCTTAAGTTTGGATGATACCAAACACACACTAAGGTATTGGATAGAAAGTTGACCCTACTGAAAACCCAAGGTATCAAGAGCTGCCTCCTTAGTAAGAGGTCTACATTAGCAAAGAAGATCATACTCTTTTTTTATTAGCACAGAGCCCAGATAAGTCTTCAAAGTTCTACAAAGCATGTCGAATCGCCTCAATAGAGGGGATGTCTCCTTTACAAAAGATCATAAAATCATCAGCAAAGCATAAGTGAGTAATCCTATCCTCCTTGCAATGCTAGTGATAGGAGAAAGTGGATTACAAGCCATTTTCTTAAGAATACAAGACAAAACTTCCATGGCAAGAAAAATAAATATGGAGAGATCAGGTCCCTTGACGAATACTACGTTGGTTAGAAAAAAAATCCTACCAATTCTCCATTAAATTAATTGAAAACCTTAGTGTAAAGAGGCATTGATTCAAAAGTTTCTTGAAATGAGATGGAAAAATCCATACAGGCCAAAACTTTCTCAAGAAATCTCCAGTGCAATGTATCATAGGCCTTAGATATATCAACTTTGATGGTACATCTGGGTGGGCTACGATCTAGATGGTATCCATTAACAAGCTCTTAAGCTAAGAAAATGTTGTCCATAATTTTGCGACTTGGGATAAAAGTAGATTGCTCTTTTCCGATTAGAGAGCCCAAAACTTCCTTAAGGTGGAAAGCAAGAAGCTTGGAAATGGCTTTATAAATCACATGACAACATGGTATTGGCCTGAAAACTGATAATTTAGAGGCATTAGAAACTTTGGGAACTAAAGTAATGATGGTAGAGTTTACCTCTTTGAGAATAAAACCAGAATGAAGGAATTTAAGAACCGCTTCTGTAATCTCCTCCAATAACAGACCAAGCAGCTTTAAAGAATTTGGTAAATAGCCAATCGGACCTGGCACTTTACTACTAGATTGGGAGAAAAAATAACCTAACTTCATCAATAGTGAAAGTAGCCCCCAAGATCTCAATTTGTTGCTGATTTAGCTTCAAGTAATAAGATCATTCAAGGTGGACAGATTTTGACTAGCCCGTGATCTTTAAAAAGGTTGGAAAATAAGATATTACCTCTCCATGGACAGCTTGGGTACCAAGAACAAAAGAGCCTTCTCTTTCAAGGGAGTAAATAGACCTCTGGTTATGGCGATTAATCATGGCCTTATGAAAGAAGGAAGTATTTTTATCTCCCAACTTGAGCCACTTGACTCTTGATTTTTGTTTAAAGAAACTCTCTTTGGCATTTCTCTGGAGACAATATTTCTTAAACGCATCTCGTTCCTCTTGCATGAGACACATCCCCTTATGCAATAGAGGATTGCAATGAGTTGAGAGTATGTTGGGGTTGCAAAACTCTGGCTGACATGTCAGAAAAATCCTTATTATTGAACTTTTTCAACTCCTATTTCAACCGTTTTAGGTTATATACCACTTGAAAGAACTTTGATCCTTCATCTACACTCCCCAAACGATGGAGACCAAATTAAGAAACCATCAGCTTCAGTCCAAAAGTTAAAAAACTTAAAAGGAGAATGACGCCGGCCATGAGAGAAATTCCCAAACACCATACACATAACATGATCAATAAGATTGGTGAGAGGAAATTAGCCTCTAAATAGGGGAACTTAGCAATCCAATCTTGGTTGACAAGTATCCGTTCAAGCTTCTTCAAAATAGGGTTCACAAGTTGCTTATTTGACCAATTATAATAATATCCGAAAACGTAAGTAGAAAGTTCAGCACAATCTAGGAAAGATTTGAAATCAGCATGGTTGAGTTCATCCTCCTATTGCCTCCCACAATCTCCTCAGGCGATTTAGAGACTAAAATCTTCCAAAAGGATCTAAGGCCTCCCACAAACAAGAGAGGAAATGCCTAAAAGCTGTGACCACAGATCCTTGTGTTCACCTCAGCATTTGATGCATAAACTAAAGTAACGGCAAACTGCACATTGCTCTAATATTAGAACAACAATGGAGGAACAAGGTGTGCTCCTTGACAATAGATACATTCTAGATAGTATAATCCCATCCCAACCAAATATGTTTTCTAGTGAGATTGTTAATTGCAAAAGACTAACTTCAACTAATAATTTGCTTGATTGAAAGCTCATTTAAGTGGTTTGCTCTAGTTTCCAGCAGCCCCACCATAGAAACACCATTATCTACACAAACCTTCCTAGCATCGGTTGCTTTTAGGAGGCCACTTATGCCCCATACATTTCAAGCCGCAAAATTCATAGAAACACACAAAAGTGAAAAGAGCTTGTAACGCAATGAGAAGGTGCGCTTTCTTCTCTTGAAGAATTTTTTCATCTTTTTCTTGCTCAAAGAGCTATTACCACTACCAGAGGAGGAAGAAAAGCCAGCCCCCCTTGGGTCTTATTTTACCTGTTGTACCTTGAACAAGGGGGACCACCACTAGAGAATTATCATACTCAGCCCATTGCTTCAGCTATATCCACTTTAGGTCCTATAAAATTGTCTTGGACTGGGGTCTCAGATATATGAGTGGGAATTGGAGACTCAGAACCATCACAGAGCTCTTAAGTGGAGTAGGACTACTTGGAGCTTCAACACTTCCACAGGCCCTTTTGTGCAATTCGTTTGAGCTGTCTTCAAAGGAGACACAAGCTCATCACTGTTCATAGGATCCTTACCTCATCACTATTCATAGGATCCCTGATAACATGATCATGCAACTCTTCAGGAGCTGCATTAGTTGAGCAATCTTCATGTGCACAGATTGCTCCTCTTTCCTCTTCTAGGTGAGAGGATCCTTTAAGGTTAGGTTTTGGCTGTTTGGTTTGGCAAGAATGGCCAAAAACCCAACATTTTATGCACCTAGGTGGTAGCCACTGGTACTTTAACCGAGACCATTGAGGACACGCCCCCTTTGCACATCACTTCAACTTGAAGAGGTCTTCTTTGGCATCTAATTTAATAAAAACTCTTGCTTGGTTTGCTCTTTCTCTTAAAGCAGTAGGAGTATCCACTTGTAGTGGTTTGCCCACCCCACTAGCAATATAACTGATGCCATTGGGATCCAAAAATTCACATGGAATTTTGTAGAGGAGCACCCATGCAGGAACCACAGAATGTTGAGGCTTGTCAAGCAGCATTCGAGGCTGCCATCTTTGTAGGACTAGATACCCTTGAGCAAAATACCAGGGCTTAGCCAACAGAGCCTCTAGATTTGAGGAAGAGGCGAACTTGAAGTAGAAAAAACCTTCCTTATTCCCAAAACATTGAAAATACCAAAATCTTTCCAAATCCTTAGGGCAATGAATTGGACAAGCGAGAAAGATATCTTCCATCCAAGGAAAAAGCCCACCAAAGTAGTTTCCTAGTATTTAGCCCCTTCAACAGCAATAGGAGGAGGGAGAACCTTCTTAGCTGTCGGGCTTGTATGTAGAGTGTCAAAAGAATGTTTTTGACTGTAATGGGGACTTTTTAACAGTATATTATGTTTTTTCCTATGCTTTTGGACAATTAATATTGGAAGGATATTTTCTGTATATGAAGAATTTAAAGTAAATTGTTAGGGACTTTCAAAATCTCACCAAAGGCAAGTGTGTTGTCCAATTTTCTTGTGAACCTTCTTTGCTGTCTTAGTATTGAATCTTTTTCTTTCCAATGATTTGATGATACATCTATGGAAAGAGAGTGATGAATTGCTGTTGGCTTAATAATTAGATAACTTGTAATTTCAGGTGAAGGGATCTGAAGTTTTGACTTATGGTGGTGCCCCTGTTGCATATGCTTTATGCCCCACAGAAACAGTAAGAATCTGTATATTTCCATGATATTTTTTTGCCTTCTTACAATGAAATTACTTGAAAATATTAAAAAAAAAAAAAAAGAAATCTGTGCAACTTTCAGTATGATCATCTTCTTCATGTGTTCCCTCGTTAGAACTGCTGTATAGGTTACATGCAAGCTTATCACATTTGACACCTCCAGGCTTCACATCCACACATTACCTTTGGGCTAAATCCTTTCTTGGTTGGATATGAGGCCACAAAGATGGCTTTCTTTATGGTAGTCAGGAGTAGATCATGCTGTTTCTTTCCTTCAACCAATCTACTAAGGGGCCTATTGGATACCAATTTTTTACACCATGGGGAAATTAAGTTCCATTCCCCAACTTTCCATTTAGTAGACTTCATGCAAGAGGCCTGGGCTTAAATTAAGCTCCCTCTTGTGTGCCAATCATCATAGCATATGGAAATTAAGTTCCCTTACCTATATTTTGTCTTTTCAAATGCCTGACTGAATTGATTGCATTTGATTGTATTAAAGGAGCATATTTCCCATATTATCGTAAATAATGCACATGTTTTTGTCATTTTCCAGGTCAATTATGTTTCTGCTCATGATAATGAGACCCTATTTGACATCGTGAGTTTGAAGGTTAGGAAATACAATCGTTTACTTCTAATTTCTTTTGAGTTCAGTTAATGGAGATCTTGCACCTTTTGTGCATTCTGGATTGCTTGTCTTGTGGGGTAAGAAAGAAATTTGGCCCTTTTTCCAGTTGTGTTTTTTATAAGGTAATATTGTACCTTGATTTTCCTTTTTGGTTTGATTTTTTATTCTTGGGTGAAAACTTCTGCCCCAGGTTTTCTTATATGAAATATTTGTTCGCCTCATATATCAAACTCTATTATTTATCTCAATTTTCAAATATTTGATTAGTAACAGTAGGCGAGGTGATGCATGCGCTTTAGGCTAGAGTGAAGAAATTATTTCCCATCAACATAGGAGATTAATTCGCAATTTAAGGGAGAAAACTAAGACCAATATGCATGGAGGAAGCTGACCAAAGAGTGGAATGCACCCCAGCCTGCTTTTAGTAGCTGGAACCATAGGACCCCAAAGACTGGCCAATCTTGGGTGATCTACTGAGGGTGGTTGGCTGGGGGCAGTTTGACTGGCCAATGTTGGCCACCCCCTACTATTCGTGATTTTCCTAATATTTACCTTGTATGTGTTCAAAGTTGTCTACATTCTTGATGTGCTAATTTAGTTCATGCAAGAAATTTTGTCCAACCATCTTATTTTTAGTGTTTTGATATTTTGGAAGTTTGTGTTTGTTAGTTTCCAGTTTTTTAGTCTGTAATTTTCCTAATAGTTGTGTTTCTTGATTGGTCTTATCATCTTAAGATTATTTATTTTCCTTTTCAAGTATAGGAATGCAGCCTATAAATAGGCCTAATATTATCCATGTGAGACAAATTAATTTCAAATTGATATTGAGTTTTGGGTAAGGAAATTAATATCGAGTTTCCTTTTGGAGAGAATTGTCTTATTATCTTTGGATTATTTATTTTCTTTTCACGTATAGGAATGTAGCCTATAAATATGCTTAATATTTTCCATGTAAGACATTATTTTCAAATTGATATTGAGTTTTGGGTAAGGAAATTAATATTGAGTTTCTTTTTGGAGAGACTTGTTTTCTCTTGGATCTCTTTGTGGACATTGAACTTATCAAGAATTTAATTATTATGGTGTTCATTTTACTTATATCAAGGATTCTAATTGTTAGATAGTTAGTGGGTCGAGATTTTTCCATTTAATTATACAAAGTTTTGTGAGATTCTCAACCTCAGGGTAGGTTAATATATACCTAATAAGTCTAGGAGGACAATCACTAGGGTATCTAAGAATTAATTACATAATTAATTTAATTGAAGCCCTAAAATTAAAATAAGAATTAGGATTTCTTGAATAAAATGGTATAACCTTTACTACCTTAAATATGACACACCAAGAAAGCAAAGATAGATAAGACACTCATAAGCAATTGATATTACTTATAATAACTCATGCGTGTTGCACTCACCACAATTAAGAAGCTTGATTGATGAGAGTAAGAATTCAACAGTGAGAAATCTCAAAGAAAGTAATTTTATTCAAACTAATAATAATGGGTTCATGAAAAGATAAAGGAATATTTATAGTAGTCCAAAAGAATAATAATAATAATAATGATCTAAGACAATGGAATAACTAAAAATAAGAAAAGTTGTGCGTTTTTCTATGTCCAACACTGACTTCCACACTAGTTGTATAGGTCAAGTGTACTCTAATATGTAATGAAAAAATGCACGTCGTTTGGCTTGTATACAACCTTGAACTCAAGTCATGTATTTCTTTTGTGTTAAGCTTCAAAAGACTACACGACAGCACTGTAACTCTTTTCCTTCGCGTCTTCAACTAACGATTCTTAGAATTTGATAATTCTAAATCATGTGTTAGGGACTCGTTAGATTGGTTTTAGAGCAAGGCTTCTAAGCATCATAACTTAGTTCGATTTAAGAGTGGTAAATCTAAATCTTAACTCAAGTCGTTTGTATCTTTATTTTTATTGTTTAGTTGTTTGGTTCACCTTGGGTTGTCAAATTTGGTGGAAAAGACTAACAAAAGTTGGAAGGCTAAGGTGGATGCATTGATGCGAATGATAGGAGATATGACAACTAATGATAATAGTTTCAGGACAAAGTTGGATTCTGTTAAGAAGGATTAGGCCTGTATGGAATTCCAAACATACCATAATGCTGGATTACAATGAATTTGCTGATTATGGTATTGCTAGCCACAACAAAAGGTATGGTAAGGAAGTTGATGGAGCCATGATGAGGAAGTGGCTAAATTGATGGTAATATTGATAATATTAATTTTAAAATTTCATCTTTTTAGGGAAGGAGTTATTTGGATGCTTACCTTGAATGGAAGAGGAAGATGGAGTTGTTATTTGCATGCCATCACTATTTAAAGGAGAAAAAAGGTAAAATTGGCTGTGGCATAACATTGTGATTATGCTAGTTTTTGATGGAATCAAGTTGTTATTAGTAGAGAAGGAATTTGGAGGAGCTGATTTTCAGTTGGCATGAGTTGAAAATCATTATGCGAAAGGGTTTGTTTTGGCTCACTACTGCAGGGACCTTATTAGAGGTTGCAGGGGCCTACGGGAAATAGAAGTATTGGGGACTTATTTAAGGAGATGGTGACCCTAATGATGAAAGTTGATGTCAAGGAAGATAGAGAGGGGACAACGGCCAGGTTCTTGAGTGGGTTGAATGTAGATATTGCATATCAGGTGGAGTTGCAATGTTATGCGAGATTGGAAGACATGTATCACATTGCACTGAGACTAAAAGAAGACATGAAAATAGTCAATTATTGGGAGTAAATTGGAATGAAAATAACACCTTAATCCTACAACCGATTCAAAGACAATATCACGAAAGATAGAAGTTCCAGATAAAAAGAAACATATTTTGAATCTTCAACTCTAAATTGTATTTTGCATTACTCTAAATGTAATGGTGTTGGCATATAGCATCTCAATGTCACCATATAAAGGTTTTGATTATGCATGATAATGAGAAGATTCAGTCTAAAGCGATAGTGATAGCGATAGTGACATGCCACCACTAGAGCATATTAGTGATGGGGAACAGCAACCAGATGGTGAGGAAGGAATTCGTTGTGGTGACTAGATGAGCATTGAGCGCAAAGGTTGTAGAGGATGAAGTTAAGTAGCAAAGTGAATATATCAAACTTGATGCATTGTTGATGGTAAGCTGTGTAACATGATTGCTTGATCGAGGGAGTTGTCCAAATGCTGCTAGTAAGATAATAGTGGATAAATTGAATTTGCTTACTTTTGAAACACCCATTGCCGTATAAGTTGCAGTTTTTAATTTGTGTAACAGGTAGAGGCGACTAAGCAGGTTTTAATTTCATCTTACATTGGGCAATATCAAGACGAAGTTTTATGTGATGATGTCCTAATGCAAGTTTGCAACATTCTTTTGCATTGTTCTTGGCATTTTGATAGACAAATGAGTTATGATGGGCGTAAAAATCACTTTTCTTTTGTCATTAATTCTACTGCAGGTATGTGAAGATCAATTTGGACTAAAGAGTGCATATGTATCATTGGTCTTAAGTGAACAAAGGGGGGTAAAATGAGTGTATTGTATTTACAACAACTTGTCAACTCACAAGCTCGGTGATATGACTCCTAGTAATGCATCTTTTTTGTAGGATTATTTCCAGGTTGATCTACACTAGGCTATCAATTAGATGAAAAAGATTCAAGGATGAATCATGTCCAAGAGGGGAAATGACGCGTGGGCGTCAAGATAGAGTTGAAGAATCCATTTCCCATTAACATAGCAGAGTGGACAGCTTGAGACTAGTCAACCTTGGGTAGTTGAACAAGGGTGTCCAACTGGGGATGGTTTGACTCGCTAATGTTGACCATCCCTTGCTTGTGTGATTTTCTAAATTAACTGCTCGTTTGTGTTCCAAAGTTGTCTAAGTATGTGACTTGCCGATTTAGGTCCTATAAGTAATTTTGTCTAACCATGTTATTTATAATTCTTTGATATCCAAGAAGCCTATGTATGTTAGTTTCCAATTTTTGAATCCATGTAAATTTCCTATCCAGTCTGCATTAATAAATCTTGTTATCTTTGGAATATTTATTTTCCTTTTCTAGTATATGAGTGGAGCCTATCAAATAGGCTTAATATTATTGATGTAAAATAGATTATTTTCTTATTAATGGAGTTTCTTTTTGGAGAGAATCGTTTTCTCTTGGGTTCTCTTTGAGAACATTGAAATCATCAAGAATTTAATTTTTGTGGCATTCGCCGCACTTATACTAAGGTTCCTAGTTGCTGTATAGTTAGCGGATTTTCCATTCAATCATAGTAAGGTTCGTGAGATTATCAACCTGGAAGTCGAGTTTAATGTATATCTCTAGTTGTAGGTTAGATATGTCATCCGGTCATGGTTTGCTTTGTAAAGAGAGAGGAGAGAAAAGAGAGGAGAAACCAAATATATTATTATTAGTAGTGTACTGTACGAGTACATAGACATATACAAAAGGATGGTATTTTCTATTCTAAGCTATGTGGGACATATATACATATACAACTCAACACTCCCCTCAAGCTACAACATACACATCATGTGCACCAAGCTTATTACAAATATATTGAATACGAGAACTTTTAAGAAATTTAGTCAAAATATCAGCCATTTGATCATTTGAATTGACATGACTAGTAATAATGTAGCCAAAGATGATCTTTTCTCGAATGAAGTGATAGTCGATCTCTATATGTTTAGTTCTCTCATGAAAGACCGGATTAGAGGATATATGTAGTGCATCTTGGTTATCATAAATTAGCTTCATCTGTGATATTTCACAAAATTTAAACTCCTGAACTAACTGTTTCAACTAAATAAGCTTACAGGTTGCCAAGGCCATGCACGGTATTCTACTTTTGCACTTGATCTAGCCACAACATTTTGCTTCTTACTTTTTCATGATATTAGATTACCTCCAATCAGCACACAATAATCAAAAGTAGATCGTCTATTAGATGGAGAACTTATCCAATCAGCATCACAATATCCAATTACTTGGGAATGACCTTGATCTTTATATGGTAGGTCTCTACCTGGAGCACTTTTAATAAATTTAAGAATCTTGGCAATTGCATTTCAATCTTGTTATAGGGGATTGGAGAAACTGGCTAACAACACTGACTGTAAATGATATATCAGGTCGAGTGATAGTAAGATAACTAAGTCTGCCAACTAATCGACGATATCTACCATGATCTGGAAATAACCCCCATTGTCCTGGTAACAACTTCACATTGAGATCCATTGGAGAATCTACAGGTTTAAAATTGAGCATTTAGTTTCTTCCAGAAGATCTAAAGCATATTTCCTTTGGGAAAAAACTATACAGAACTGGATTGAGCCACTTCAATACCAAGGAAATACCTCAATAAACCAAGGTATTTGGTCTAAAAATATTTGAAAAGATGTGTTAGTAATACCATTCTGATTGTTACTAGTTATGGCAATATCATCTACATAGACAATTAAATACATCTCCTCTTAGATGTGTGCTTATAAAACATTGAATGATCAGATGAACTATGAATCATACCTAATTCCATAATCATAGTACTGAACTGGCCAAACTAAGCACGTGGAGATTGCTTCAGCCCATAAAGTGAGCGATGAAGTTTACATACTAGATTGAACTCTCCTTGAGCAATAAAGCTAGGCGTTTACTCCATATAAATCTCCTCTTGGAGCTCACCATGAAGAAATGCATTTTTGATGTCCAACTGGTATAAAGGCCAGTGTTTCATAGCTGCAATGGATAGAAATAAGTGAACAAATGATATCTTAGCAACAGGCAAAAAAGTATCAACGTAGTCTAAACCATACACTTGAGTATAACCGTTGGCAACTAATCGAGTCTTAAGCCGATCAACATTACCATCAAGACCAACTTTTATACCATAAACCCATCGACACCAAACTAGAGATTTTCCAGGAGGTAAAGGGACTAAGTCCCAAGTACCATTAGCATGCAAGGTAGTCATCTCTTCTACCATTGCCCTTGTTCACCCTGAATCTGAAAGTGCCACTCTCACATTTTCAGGATCATGGATGGAAAGTAGAGATGAAACAACAGTGCAATAGGATGGGGACAACTGATGATATACCAAGTGGGGATTACGAGTAGAATGATTACCTTTTCTGAGGGTGATTGGAAGATCTACTTCAGGGAGGTCCTCAGTTGGTGGAGGCGTTGGAGCATAAGGTAAGTGTGTAAGAGCATCTGAAAGAGGTAGTGAATCTGAGGAAGGTTGGTTTCAAGAGCATCGTTGGTATACCTGCAATGGTGGAGGGGAAGAAACAGAGTCAGGGACAAGAGGGATAGACTCAAGAAGAGCTAATTGAGATGGAATTGGTAAAACTTCAGACATAGGACTCTCAGGTAAAGATGGGGAATAGAAGGGAGAAGATTCAAAGAAAGTGACATCAAGAGACAAATAATAATGATGAGTAATGTGAGAATATCACTTGTAACCTTTTCGAAGTTTGGAGTAACTAAGAAAAACACACTTAATAGATCGAGCTGAGTGTTTGTCCTGACCAGGAGACATATCGTGAGCAAAGCATGTGCAACCAAAGACACATAGTGGAAGAGAGTTCAAGGGTTGATCGGGGAATAAGATAGTGTGGGCAATTTTGTGCTGAAGGAGAGAAGAAAGCATTCGGTTAATGAGATGACATGCCTAAGAGCAGCATCAGCCTAAAAATGAGTAGAAACATGAAAATGCTAAAGAAGCGTGCGAGCAGTCTCATTTACATGTCGATTTTTACTCTCAGCAACATCATTTTGTTGAGGTGTAAGCACAAGAGGACTGATGTAAAATTCCATGGATGACATAAATTGAGTAGAAAAATACTCAAGAGCTTTATCATCGCGCAAAATTTATACAATGTATTAAAGTAAGTTTTGATTTCAATACAAAACGACTCAAAAACAAAAAATAGCTCATAACGACTTTTCAATAAATATAACCAAGTACATCAAGAATAGTCATCAATAAAGATTACAAAGTATTGAAAACCTAAAACAGTGATGACACGGCTAAGGCTCCAAATATCTGAATGAACTACAAAAAAAGGAGATGTAGCCTGATTATTAACTCTCTTGGGAAACGAAGTTCTAGGCTATTTTCCAAGTTGACATGACTCACCCTCTAAAGTAGACAAATAGGAAAAGTAAGGAACCATCTTCTGAAATTTGGCAAAATTGGAATGACCCAACCGATTGTGGAGAAGAGTTAGAGAGACTGTAGCAAAACATGTAATGGAAGAAGTTGGTGACTCATTGATGTGGTAAAAGCCCTTTTGACTTATATCTTGTGCTAATCGTGTTTCTCGTACTAAAGTCTTGGAAAATAACAGAATAAGGGTCAAATTTAATAGAACAGTTTAGTGCACGGGTAATTTTATTAATAGATACAAGATTAAAAAAATAATGAGGGGTATAAAGAACTTGTTCCAATGGCAAAGACGGTAAGGGTTGTGCACTACCCATAACTTTGGCAACCGTATGAGAACCATTTGCTACAGTTACTGAAGATAATAAGGTAGATTTCAAAAAATGAGAAAACAGTTGGGGATTACTAGAAATGTGTTTAGAAGCACCGGAATCAACCACCTACGGGTCTAAAGAAGAATAAGACCGAGTGAGACACACAACAAAAATACCAGTATGAGCAAGAGAAGCAATAGAGGATGATGACTGCTTTGAAGCTTGATATTGAAGATCATTTTCAAGATCAGTCCCTGTGAGAAGAAGAGAGTTTTGATGCTGTCCTTCAAACAGTGCAAAATTAGTATTTTGAATGATATTAGCACGTGAAGAACATCCATGTAACTTGTGGTATTTGTCTTTAGTATGCCCCTATGACAATAGGTGCATCTATGACGATCTCCTTTATTACTTCCATGATCTCTACCTTATGCTTCTCTTTGGGAGCCACATGAGAAGCTAAAGTCGAGTTACTACAGGAGGAAAACCATGTAAAGGTACATTAGGGATGGATGAGACACGAAGAAGGCAAGAGAAAACTTCATCCATAGATGGTACAATAGGACTAGCCAATATCTGATCACGAACTGGAGCAAAATCGAGATTGAGAGTAGCAAGAATGCAAACGATAAAGAATTTCTCTCTTTGAACCAAATCATCCTTGATAGACTGACTGGGAGGAAGGAGAGAGTTGTACTCAACCTTAATGGATGCCCATTTGCCAAGAAAATCAATAATAGACATATCCGACTATCTCAAGTTAAGCAGATTTGAAATTACCGAATACAAACGCTGGATAGCATTAGTATAAAGAGTTTTTGCTTGAACCCATGCATCATAGCATGTATGATAATGATTGTAAATCGGATGAAGGGATGAATCAATGAACTGCCACAGAAGACTCAATAATAAAGCATTAGCTCTTATCCAATTATCTCCATTTTCCTTCTGCACATCTTCTAATTTAGTTGTCAAATGGTCCTGTAGACCTTGACCCATACACCATAACTTCATTGTTGTAGACCAAGATAAATAATTTGAATTGCCCATCAATTTCTCAATTGCAATGGCAAGAGATGGAGATAATAAGCTTGAAAAAGGACTAGTTTTCGATGAGGAACTATCGTGAGCCATGTCGAATTGAAGAAACACTTGAAAAAATAATGAAAAAGGTGAAAAGAACAGTCAAAGAACAATTGCCGATGGTGGTCGGTGGTAAAACGGCGGTAGTCAGTGGCGAAAGATGGTGAACAAAGGCGGAAGATGGTGGGGTTTTTGTTTCGAGCCTCAAAGAAATAGAACACCAAGTGTGGGACCCAAGAGAATAGCCAGAAAAGTAAAAATAGAAGACTTAATGGACAGCGGTGGCCCGTGGAGTAGTTTCCGGCAGCAAGATTTCTGGGATATAACGCTAGAGAAGAGAGGAACACGGTGATATGGTCAGATTTCAAATCCGACAGCAAGAAGAGAGGCAATAAGCCTTCACACTGCCGGAATTAGGGTTAGGGTTTAGATGACATAAGGTTTCTCATCTCATGGCTCTGATACCGTGTAAAGAGAGGAGAAACTAAATATATTATTATTAGTATTGTACCATACAAGTATAAATACATATAAAAAAAGTCGGTATTTTCTAATTTAAGTTGTGGGACATATATACATATACAACTCAAGATGCTTAATGATTAAGAGAGTCTTGGAATTCCACATCATGTGCTAGGCATGTGTCATAAGGTTTGTGTTGGATGCATGGCTTAAGTAGAAAATTATTTTCTCAACCTAACTGTCTTTCCTCTAATAATGTAACTCTAAAAATACCATGACGATCTTCAAAAGCTTGCTTGTACCTATCCCAGAGTTGGCCCATAATTTTTTGATGGTGGTGATGATGTATCTTCAATTAGTAAATATTTGGTCATGTGGAAGCCTTAAGCATAAATTGTTTTATTAAGTCTCAAATAGAAAACTGTTACATTCACTTCAAATGCCTTTTTCCCTATCTTGTTTTTTTTTGTGAGTTCACATAAAATCTTGGCCACTCTCATTTAGTTTCATTTTGACTTTAGGCAACCCTTATATGTGTTAGTTAAGCAAGTGTGAACGGTCTTTTACAAGAAAGGTGAAGTGTCGTTGTAAAAGAGTTGGGTTTTCAAATTTAGTGGTTTTCATATGCAGTGGCAGCTTGATGATTTATGTTTAGTTTACTACGTTTTGTCATTATATTACAATGGTTGACCTAGAAAGTTCGGAGGTGGTCCTGAGTAGTTACATCTGGTGATTTAATTGTGAGTTGGATGATAGGTTTAGCAATGATCAACATCTTGATTGACATTGATTTGATTAGGTTGCAAACGAGTCAGAGTTGCTCCTGACCTATTCGAGTTGGGCTCACTATAGGCTCAACTCAGTTCGAGCTTGATTAGTAAACGAGCCGAGGTTGAGGCTAAAGTGAAGCTTGTTTATCTAAATGAGCTAAGTTTAAGTGTTGATTTAGCTCGTGAGTTAACTCATAAACAAGCTTGTTTAGACTCCTGAACAAGCTTGTGCGAGTAGGCTTGTTGATAGGCTTGTTAATAAGTTCGTTAACAAATTTATGGATTTTTTTTTTTATGCATAATCTATTCTATATAATTACATAATTAAAACAACAAAAACTATCTATTTAATATTTCTGTATATATATTTATAGCAATACTTATATATTATATTTATGGTTTGAAAAAAATGGAAAACGGACTATCTAAACGAATCGATTTTAAGCTTAAATTTTAGGTTCGATAAAAGCGCGATATGCTTGATAAAAAGCTCGGCTCGACTCGGCTCGGCTCGGCTCGACTCGGCTTGGCTTGGCTTGGCTTGGCTTGGCTTGTGCTTGTTTCATAAACAATCCAAACGTGAGCTCAAATTATAGCTTGTTAGCTAAATGAGCCGAGTTCGAGTATAAATTTCAGACTTAATAAAAAGCTTGACTCAAGCTCGAACTTTAACTTAATAAATTTTAAACGAGCCAAACCTAAGCTTGTAAAAGTTTGGCTTGACTCATTTGTAGCCCTAAATTTGATAGTTTTCTAATAAGTAGTGTGCCATTCTTGGTTGTACTCTTGCACAATTGCGCCTAATGATCATTTTGTAAACAAGTTAAAAATCCAATATCAATTCTATCTTACGACTACTTTATAACAAGTATACCAATTAGTTTATAGTATAGAAATTAAATATAGGAATTAAATATTGGTTGTCGTTCATTAGGGATCGATCTATTTCAAGTACTACTAATTACCTGAATCCTTTTATCTAACCTAAAATTATCAATTATCTCAATTAGGGTTATTAACTACTATTATAACTAATTAATCAAGATCAAGATTACTTTTCCTTAAACATCAAATTTGCAACTTACTTTAATCCTTTGAATTACCGCTACTTATCATGTAACTTTTATTCAATAATGATATTTCGATTTATAGATTGTCTTCTTGAACTGCAAAATTCATAAAAAAGTTTAATATCTTTCTCATGATTATTAAATCTCAACCCTAAATTAGTCTACCGGGATCTTTTTCAATTAGCAACAATCTAGAAATTGTATTAAAGAAAAAATGAATCTTTATTAGAATTAAAACCTAACTCTAAATTTCAATCTAATACAAAAGAATTATGTTACTTTATCTCTAGGTATGCATATAAATCTTTTCATCTATGCAAGATCTATTTATATATGTTTTTTAATCAACCTATATGGAATTAGATAATTAAATCAATAAGCTAGCAAATATCAATTTAATAGCAATAAAAACATATAGATGAATCCAAGAAAACTAATCTAATTGAAAACTGATACATTACCAAGAGTGTAAAGACCTATGTTAAGGGGCTATAGTAAGAAAATGAAAAGTATAGGTCTGTGTTGTGTCGTAGTGTAGTTGTGTTGTGTGTGTAGTGTGAATGTGTGGTGTTAAGTGTGGTATTTTGTTTAGGGTGCTGACATGGCTATTAGTTAGTTAATAGCAGTATAGGAATATAAATAAAGTTAGTCAGTGGAGAAAAGGCAGGGAAGAGAATTATAAAGCAAGTTTGTTAAGATTGCATGAGCAAGAAGATCCACATTAGGTAAGCTCTGCTTTCTTGGCCATTCTTTATTATCGTTTGGCTTGTCTTTAGTTTTTCCCTTCAGTTTGTATCAAGTTGGCGCCGTCTGTGGGAAACTAGGGCTATACAATGACTAGATTGGAGACTCGAGTAGATTGTTTGGAGGAAAACATTCGTGAAATAGGAGAGGAGATGAGAGGAAGTGTCTCTGAGTTACAACATTAGATTAGTGACACGAATAAGAAAGTAACAACTATTGAAAGTTCAATTGCTAGTATTCAATCAATTCTCCATGATTTATGGGAAGAAAATCGATGAAAAGACACATTGAAGAGTTCGATAGAGTCTCCTTCGGCTGGGAATAATGTTGAATAGGTGGTGAGTGTCAAAACTAAGTTTGTTTCATAGATCCATTTACTTGATGATGAGGATTATCGAAGGAATGCGGAGAACATAACAATATTGGAATTTGACGAATTGATCTAGTACATTAGTTAACCCTAGTAGAACAGTACTTTGAAATTCACCATACTAAGTTTGATTGAAAAGTTTTTTTAGCTTCCACGTACATGAGGGGGCAAACGGTGTATTGGTTAAAGATGTTGAAGCATCAGATGCCTCATTTGGATTGGAATCTATTGAAAGAAGAACTCTTATTGAGATATAGAGGGCAATCGGCTAGTAATTCTTATGAAAGTTTGTCTACCCTACAACAAACTACTTCAATTGCAGCCTACATTGAGGAATTTGAAGCTATTACCTCACAAGCTCTAGAGATGATGGGATTAGAATTGTTAGGGTATTATCTGGTGGGTTACGAGGGGATACTTGCTGTGGGTAAATACTTTGAAACCTCTTTCTTTAGCTGAAGCTATTGAATTATCATTGAATGTTGAAAAAGAATTCAAGCACGGAATTTTCTTATCGCATGTTCATCAAACTATTGAGACTGGGAGAACATTTAAGCATGATACAGTTTCTATGCGATTGGTCCCTGCTTAACATGGTTATGGTACGATGTCAAGTGCACATAATTCTTCGGTTCTTGTGCCTTATAGTTTTCGTACACAGTCAACTTCTTGAAAGTCATATAATAATGACAATGGAGGAAACATGTGGAACGATAAGAAAATAAATGGAGCAAAATTGGCAACACAATCTACTGTGGGTTTTAGTGTTACAAATGGCGGATCTCGTGTGTGAGTGGAGGCAAAATGTATAAACAACTTTCATATTCTAAGTATTGGACAAGAAGAAGAGAGGCATATGTTTCCATTGTGATCAAACCTATTCTCCAAATCATAAATGTCCTAATAAAACTCTTAGAGTTGTTATTCTTGAGGATGAAAGTGCAGGAGTTTTTGAAGAGTGGGTTGAAGTGGAGGGTGAAAAAACAGGGGATCAGCAAATGCGTTTGTCAGCTAATGTTGATTAAATTTGGAGTTATCTTCGCTAGCTTTAATTGATTTAATGGACCAAAAACTATGAAGTTTCATGGGAAATTGATGCATCATGATGTTAATATTTTAGTGGATAGTGGAGCTAGTCATAATTTTATATCTATTCGATTGGTACACCAATTGGAACTCCAAGTAAGTGCCACTATGCCTTTTTCAATTAAATTGGGAGACGGTCATTCCATTCATTCTAGCGGTTTATGTAGGGATTTACAACTAGAAATTAATGAATTTCATTTTATGGTTTCTTGCTGTGTTTTGGAGTTGGGAGGGATTAATGTTATTTTAGGAGTGGCTTGGTTACAAACTCTTGGAGAGATAAAAGTTGATTGGAACTTAATGACAATGAAAATTTCTTGTCATAACAAAGAGATATTGCTTTGTAATGATCCTACTTTACAAAAATCGAGTGCTACTTTAAAATCTTTGAAACATTTGAGTGAGGGGGATGACCGCAGTTTGCTGTGGTAGATTTTTTATTTTTTTTGTTGACCTCATGTTGTGGCAGATTGAGATGGAGGTGAATGTTGCTGAGTTAGTTTCACTTGATCCTCGGGTAGATGCTTTATTGAATGAGTATGCTAAGGTATTTGAGACAAAACATTTTACCACCTTCACGGTATGCAGATCATAAGATTCCATTAAAGCAAGGGATTGGCTCTATTAATGTGAGACTGTATTGTTATGCATGAGAGGTTAGTGAAGAAAATGCTTGGAGCTGGAATTATTCATGATAGTTCTTCTCCTTTTTCTAGTCCTTTCATTTTAGTAAAGGAAAAAAAAAGGGTCTTGGAGATTTTATGTGGATTATCGTGCTTTAAATGCAACTATAATTCTAGAAAAGTATGCTATACTGGCGATAGAGGAGTGGTTAGATGAGCTGCTTGGAGCTACTATCTTCTCAAAAATTGATTTAAAAGCTTGTTATCATCAAATTCGTGTATTTCCAAATGATATTCCCGAAACTACTTTTATGACACATCAAGGGCATTATGAATTCTTGGTGATGCCTTTCGGCCTCACAAATGCCCCTGCAACTTTTTCAATCCACCATGAATGATTTGTTTCGCCCTTATTTGAGAAGTTTTGTGTTGGTATTTTTTGATGATATTATTGTTTATAGTGGGGATATGGATAAGCATCTGGTACATCGCGCATAGTATTGAATCTATTGAGATCTCATCAGTTTAGTGCCAATAGGAAGAAGTGTGTTTGGATAACCATCTTTGGAATATTTTGGTCACATTATTTCGGCTGAGGGAGTTGGTATGGATTCGGTCAAAGTTAAAAGTGTTCTTGATTGGCCAATTCCCACATCCTTAAAGGGAATGCGTGGTTTTCTTGGTTTGTTGGGATATTACCATTGATTAATTTGCAACTATGGGAAGATAGCTAGACCATTAACTACTCTTTTGAAGAAAGATGCTTTCGAGTGGAATGATTTGGCTTTGGAATCATTTTGAGCTTCACAAGAAGCTTTAGTTCAAGCTCTTGTTTTGGATATGCCAAATTTTAATCACCCTTTCACTATTGAATGTGATGCTTCGGACACTGGCATTGGGGTTGTCTTGATGCAAAATCAGAGGCTAATTGCATACTATAGTAAAGCTTTGTCGGATAGGAACTTGATGAAATCCACTTATGAAAAGGAACTCGTGGCATTAGTGTTAGCCATTAATCATTGGCGTCCTTATCTTTTGGGGAGGAAATTTATGGTGAAGTCAAATTAGAAAAGCCTTAGCTATCTCTTAAATCAACGTATCATAATGCCAAATCAGCAACATTGGTTGGCTAAGTTGTTGGGGTAGGAGTTTGAAGTACAATATAAGGCTGGAGGGGAGAATAGAGCTGCTGATGCTCTCTCTCTAGGTAGTTTGAAGAGGGTGAGTTTCATGGAATTTTTGGTCCTACTTGGATTGACTTGAGTTCTATCCGAACTGATGTGTTGAAAGATCCCTTGTAATCTACTAAAATTCATTTGTTGAAGGAAGGAAAAGATGCAGGTTGTGGATTTTATATGATACAAGATATTTTGTATTATGATGATTGGTTGGTCATTCCTTCTAATTCTCATTAGGTTCCATTATTTTTACATGAGTTTTATTCTTCTCTTATGGGAGGACATGCAGGTTTTGTTAAGATCTATTATAGAATGGTTGCTCATTTATGTCAGATTGGTATGAAAAATTTTGTCAATGGAATAAGGTCCAAAAATTAACTCCAGCAGGCTTATTAAACTTTTTGCCAATTCCAAATGCAATTTGGGAAGATCTATCCGTGGATTTCATTTCAGGTTTACCTAAGTTTAAGGGCTTTGATGTAATTTTTGTAGTCATTGACCGTTTTTCTAAGTATACTCATTTTATGTTGCTGAAACACCCTTATTCAACTAAGATAGTTGCTGGAATTTTTATAAAGGAAGTGGTGCGTTTACATGGTTTTCCTAGGACCATTGTGATCCCTCATTTGTGAGTGGATTTTGAAGGGAGTTATTCAGTTTGCAAGGCACTCAATTACATATCATCAACCCCTATAATTTGGAAACGGATGGTCAAATTGAAGTTATAAACCGATGCTTGGAATGTTATCTTAGGTGCTTTGCTTCGGAGGTGCCAAAGACTTGGACAAATTGGGTTAGTTGGGCGGAGTTTTCTTATAATACCTCCTTTGACTCCTCAGTTGGAATGACACCATTCGAAGTGGTGCAGGGGTGGCCTTCTCCTTCCTTACCAATTTATGTGGCTAAAGAAGTGCTTAATCATGAATTATGGTCGGCTCTAAATTCTAGAGATGAGATGTTAAGTTGATTAAAGTCTAATTTGGAGCATACCCAACTTAGAAACTGTTCTCTTGCCAATCGGAAAAGAAGGGATGTAGAATATCAGGTGGGTGGTTGGGTTTCCTTGAAGTTACAAACTACTCTTCAAACAAGGTTGGGAACTAAATCAAGTTCAATGTTGAACCCTAGTTTTTATGGGCCTTTTCAGATTGTAGGTTGAGTGGGTAATGTTGCTTCCAATTACTTCAGCATTGTAAAATTCATCGGTGTTTTATGTGTAACTCTTAAAGCAATCTCATGGTTCCTTTCTGGTTTTATAAGACCTTCCTGAGGATTTGCTTGCTGATCAGATAGAGACAGGATCTTATCATCTCCAGGTCGTGGGTAGATGCTTCGAGGTTCGTGATGGAATGGAAGTCCCTCAATGGTTGATACTTAGTTGGGTTTTACTGTTGATGAAACTACATGGGAAGATGCCACTGCAATTCAGTCTCAATTTCCAGATTTTATCCTTGGGAACAAGGACATTGTTAATGATGAGGGGAGTATTGATACATTACCAAGAGTGTATAGGTCTATGTTAAGGGTCTATAATAGGAAAATGAAAAGTAAGAGGTCTGTGTTGTGTTAATGTGTGGTGTTAAGTGTGGTATTTTGTTTAGGGTGCTGATGTGGGTATTAGTTAGTTAATAGCAATATAGGAGTATAAATAAAGTCAGTGGAGAATAGGCAGGGAAGAAAATTACAAAGCAAGTTTGTTAAGATTGCATGAGTGGGAAGATCCACATTGGCTAACCTCTGCTTTCTTGGCCATTCTTTTTTATTGTTTGGCTTGTCTTTAGTTTTTGCCTTTGGTTTGTATGAAAAACTAATAGTCCTAGTTACATAATAAAGTAGGGTTCTTCTATAGCTAGAGTAAAAACTCTCTCGTCTTCCATAGCTAAAACAATGAAGTCATAATTTCTGGAAGAATAAAGAAACATAATAAATCCCCTACAATGATTTTCAATTGTTGCCAAAGTTGCGAATCTTTAATAGCATAGAACTCTTGAGTATCTTTTCTCTTTCTCACTCCAGGATTTCTTGATCTCTCAATATCTCAAAGTGAAAATTATGTCAAAGTGTGTATCTAGCAGAATTAGGATTTCCTATATATATAATCCTTGTAGATCTCCTTCTCAATCTTGTTTACTCTTTAAATTAAGAATCTTCTCTTTATTTTTTCTCTCATAGTCATTAGGATGTAGTTTTTTCGTATCTTGATCATATCCGCTTCAAATAAATCTGGATAACTTCAAAAAGATTCTGTCTCTAAATCCTACATGAGTGGCAACAGGAGTTATGTACTCAGGAAAATCAATTTCAATTACACTTCAAATCACGACCCACACGAACCCGAACATGACTTGTGTTCTCATTTGTATAGCACATAGAACACCTCTCTATTCCCCCACACATGTCTCTGCACTACTCGTGTATTTGCTTGTATACTCTTTTGTTCACCACATGAGTTAACTTTTGTTCTCACTTGTATAGTCTACACTTTTCATCTTTCTATATTTTGAACAAAACTTGCTTCGATTCATCCAAAATCCTTCTTCTAAGAACAAATATCCTTCTGAAACTTGAAATCAACAATTAAAATCATCAAGTACCTTTTTCTTATAATTTTTCGAAAAAATCTATCATTAATGATCAAAATATCCTTCTAAAATAAATCTTAAACCACACTTATCAGCGCTAATGTCTAGTGGTCACCAATTTAGCAATGATAGCACTTTTATTATTGCGGGTTGAGGTCTTGAAAATCAATGGTTTGATTTTCTATCTCTCGATTACTGTATATGAGAAGCATATGTCATTTATATACTCTCAAGAGGTTTAATTGTGTGTGTGTAGTTGATTTTTCAGTTATTATAATCTGCTTCTTCACTTGCAGACGCCAATGGAGATCTCTGTTGAGGAGAGATGCAGGCTTAATCATTTGGCAACAAGCATAATAGCTCTTTCCCAGGTTAGTTCCTTTTAAAGAACTTCATCTATAAAAACTGATGTCTTTTGGTAATCAAGTGTTGTCAGTCGTTGCTCTCATTTATAACAGGATGACTGTAGGATATACATAATGATAATAGACGTATCAACATAGAGGTAATAATAAGAAGACGTGATACCGTCATGATGTAAATTTTTAGCTAGTTGCTTGCCTATTTTGCTTAATAAATAATCAAAGATAATTGGTTCGGCTAAATCTCCTAAGACTTGATTGCATTTGCATTTGCTGAATATTTTGTTGGGTTGAACAAATAAATTTAAGCTCAGATTGTTTCTTTACAGAGAGATTTCTTGTGCAGGGTATTCCCTTTTTTCACTGCGGTGATGAGATGCTTCGCTCAAAATCTATTGACCGTGATTCATACAATTCTGGTGATTGGTTCAACAGGTGCACTTCAATTAGCAGCATCTCTCTTTTCTTTTTCTTTTCTTTTCTGATGTCAAATGTATATAAGATTCATGAGTAATAATATAAGCAATGTCAGAGAAGAATTGTATTTTGGTAAAAAAATAATAATAATAAATAATAAATATATAAAAAGAAGAATTGTGGATATGTTTAAATAACTGCTCATAGATATTATGGTATACATTCTTTCAAATATACCATGCAAGTTTCTTTTCTGTTTACCCTATCATGCCATGCTAGTATTAAGGTTCTTTGGTTAAAATATCTAAAGTGACCTGTTTGCCTTCAGGCTGGATTTTAGTTACACTTCTAACAACTGGGGTGTTGGTCTTCCTCCCAGAGGAAAGAATGAGAAAAATTGGCCTTTGTAAGTATTTATCCCAAAATTATTTCTTGTTCATATTTACTTTCACAGAAGCCAGTTTGGCTGTTTTGCTCTTTTCATGTGCTATTCAGATACTGCGATTAAAGCACTCCAGATATTAATTGCTGTCATGAATGCATATTCAGACAGATCTGCTCATGATATAGCTAGTCAACTAATGATCATTTGTTTTTTCTTCTATATGTTTGCAGAATTAAACCCAGACTTGCGGATCCTTCTTTCAAGCCTGATAAGCATCACATCCTTGCTGCTGTAGATAATTTTTTAAATGTGTTACGTATTAGATACTCTTCCCCCCTTTTCCGTTTGCAGACAGCAAGTGCTATCCAGGTATATGGTGGAAGTAAAATTGAATTAATAATTTGAGATATTTGCTAGGTTGTTGTTGCCTTCCTACAACAAAATGTCTTTTAGCTTGCCAATTAATAGTCAAATTTACTTGCAGTATTTTTGGCCATACATCCTATCATAGTTAATTACTATTTGTCTTATAAAGCATATAGTTATATGTGATAAGGAGGTTTTAATGAAATCTTTGGTATCATTCTTTATAAAATTTCCTGAAGTAAAGAGATACCACAATGCAATATCTGGAGTTGTATGAATGGATGCTTGGAACATAAAACTATGAATTCCAAATCAGTAAACTATAAGGGTAAATTTAGTAAAATTGAAATATAGCATTTGATGTATCATTTATATGGAAAGCAAGGGTGCTGGAATAAAAAATGATGCAGCAGTGCTTGGGGGAAGGAAGAAAAACATGAAAAGTCCTAATGCCCAAAACAAATGAGTACATTGTCCAAAAGCTCACTTCTGAAATGGATATAGATTTTGCATTTGAAATATCTTGCCATAGTTAATGCAAATGCTGAATTTGGTGCATGTTGTGGTTGAGCTGAAAATTTGTGTAGCAATTACTGTAAATGCAGCCTTGCCCCTTAAACCTTAGATTTCTCTTTCCAGTACAAAGTGAAATTGAAAGGGGGAAAGGAGATAAAAGCAGGAATTAGCTGGATATAGGGAGATTTTCCTCACTTTCTCATTAGTTATAATTTGGTTGTAGAAAAACAACAATAAATAGTTGTCACCAGGGTAGGCAGGTGGTCATTATAGTTCCTCTTACAGGGTCACGTAAGGGACTGACTTTTGGACTCATACATCGTTGTGTGATAGATTTTTTGTGCAGCTCCAGATATTTGAAATTTACTTATACCATTATTTCATATCGCAATGTACCTGCTCTTTCATTATGGGATACAGCATTGTTAATATAAAAATGGATGGCTATATAATCTTACAGGTAAAGCAAAAATTCTCATATACATTCGGTCTTTTTCAGGAAAGGGTACGCTTTCTCAATACTGGCTCATCACTGATTCCTGGTGTGATTGTGATGAGCATTGAAGATGGCTATGAGGGTGTTCCTGGACTAAGCCAGCTGGATCCAAAGTGGGTAAAATTGAATGTATAGTCACACCTTTAACCAGCTGAATCCTGACCAATGTTTGTCTGTTCTTTTGCAGTTATTCATGCATTGTGGTCATTGCCAATGCATGTCCAGGAAAGATTTCTTTTGCTTCCCCTAGACTGAAGTCACGGATCTTTAAACTTCATCCTGTGCAGGTAATAATAATGGTTTAAGAATTTATCTCGAATCAATAAAATGAGTAATCCTTTTCTTGTGGATACAATACACCTGCAATTCATTCTCCTTCAACATACTGCATCATTTGCAGAAGGCATTTCATGAAGTTCTGTTCATGTCGTGGTATTATAATTATTTTGTGGTGTTTGTTTCTTCCTTTACTTCAGCACTTTCTTAACAATATGTTATAATTTTTCTGATGCATTGGAATGGGAGAATGACTTGTTCAGTTTTGAGTGTTGATATTTATAGCATCTTCCCATGATGCAGGTTAATTCAAGTGATGACATTGTAAAGACCTCGGTTTATGAGACATCCTCTGGGAGTTTCATTGTTCCTGCAAGAACTACCTCGGTTTTTGTTGAGCCACGAAACATTTAATTTGCATGTATACTGGATATGACTATTGCATCATTACTGCAATGACTAATGGATTTTCCGCTCAGCCAGTCAAAATGATGCAGAACACGGCCCTATCTCAGCTGTTTATGAAAATGGGTTTGTTTGGATGGTTTGTTTATCACCTGTATTTATATCTATATCAAGATGATATATGTAAATATATCATATTTGTATTTATATTTAATCTAGTTGATCTTTTAATAAGAACTATCAATTATTTTTTTACTTATATCTATTTCTTGATAAACAATTTGCTAAAAAAAAGTTTTAAAAATATATTTGTATCTGTAATTTGCCAACCAATAAACAAACAGACTCATATATCTGTTCTCCATCAATTATCATGCTTTCACAAGTTAAGAGATCTGTGAAATCACTAGTGATAATTAACACTGAAGAAGAGTAAAATGGTGCCATGATAGTTCTTATGAATTTGAAGTTTGGAGATTGATTCACTCATTTTGAACCTAATCGACACATGGTAGATTGATGGCACATAAATTGACCTTTTAGCTGTGATGTATAGTTAGAGAAAATGTAAAGTAATTTCTAATTATTTCGTTTATTTGTAAAAGTGTGTGTATGTACAAGATTGGTAGAGCTATTTTGGGAAATAAAATCTCCCAAATAAAGCTAATCACTACGGTATATGAATAGAAGATACTAGTTTATGCATCTTAACACTTTCCACAAAGTTGCAACATAAATATTAATCATACTTAACTTGTTATAGATATTATTGGCCCTTTCCCATTTCAAAGGTTTAATAAAGATATTTACCAATTGTTCACCAATCTTGACGTGCTCTCTAGAAATTAACTTTTGTTGTATTTTCTCATGTATGAAATAATTGTCGATTTCAATATGCTTAGTTTTCTCATGCAACATAGAGTTAGATGCAATATGAAGAATCACAAGATTATCATGCAATTGTATAGGCATTGGTACCTTAGAACTAAGTTCAGTCAAGAGTTGGTGAATCTACATTATTTCACATACTAATTATGCAATAGCCTTGTGTTCTGTTTTTGCACTTAAGCGAAACATTGTGTTTTGTTTATTGTTTTTTTCAAAAAATTATGTTACCTCCAATGAACATACAATACCCAATGGTGGATCTTCTATCTTAGACTCTGCCCAATTGACGTCCAAGAAACACTCGATAGATTATGCCCATGATTTTCATACATTAAGTCATAGGGCATCTTTTAAACAACACATAATTTGTTTTATAGATGCCCTGTGATGCATTATAGGAGAAGACATATACTAACAACTCTAATTGGATATGCAATATTAGGGTAAGTCACTGTGAGTTAATGTCCTAACCAAACATTTATATCTCTTTAGGTCTTTAAATAATTCACCATCTTTAATAAGCTACATATTGGAAGTATGGGAGTACTGTACAACTTAGTTCCTAATTTACTCGTTGTTGTTAATGTGTCGAGCACATATTTCCTTTGAGACAAGAAAATGCCTTTCTTGTGCTTTGTTAACTTAATAAGAAAAAAAATATTTCAGGATTCATGATTCCTTGGAATGAAATTGAGTGTGAAGAAATGATTTGAGAGAGAAAATCCTATATTGTCACTTCCTATAATAATATTACCAACATATACAATAAGAAGAATCATTCCAAAGTTGGAGCATCCAAAGAATACTATGTAACCCAACTTGCTTTTTCGTAAGCCAAAAGTTTCAACTACCTAATTGAATATCCCAAACTAGGCTCGATGGCTTTATTTCAAACCATATAATGATTTTCGAAGGTGACAAGCTTGCTTGACTTCTTATGCAACAAACACAAGTGGTTTCTCCATATGTACTTTCTCTTGCAAATCACCATGTAAGCAAGCGTTTTTTTTATATCTAACTAATATAAAGGCCATTAATGAGTGGCTGCCAAACATGAAAACAATCGACCAGCAATATACTTAGCTACAAGAGAAAGTGTATCTAAGTAATTTACTCCATAAGTTTAAGCACAAACTTAGCCATAAGACAAGCTTTCCATCGAGCTATTGATCTATCAAGGTTAACTTTAACAACAAACACCTACTTACAACCAATTTCTTTTTTCCTTATAAATAATTCAACTAGATCCTAAGTACCATTAGTATTTAAGGTATTCATTTCTTCTATCATAGCATCATGCCAACCAAAATGAGCACCATGAATCATCTTGGGAATTGTCATAGTATCAAGTGATGGAATAAAGGAAGAATATGATGATGACAAGTGATCATAGGAAACAAATGAATAAGTATGATAGGTACATTGGCGTTTACCTTTCCAAAGAGTAATGGGAAGATCAAGATCACTTAGAATCGGATTTGAAGAGGAAGAAGATGATAGTTTAGGATATGAAGTCGGCGGTCATAACGGTAGAGGTCGTGGTAATGGTGGCAATTGTGGCATTGGTGCTTCTGAAGAGTGATGAGTAATTTGATAAATTAATATATTGTCATTCTCTCCCTATGTTGAAGCTCCAATAGATGAAGGGAAAAGAGGAGTATTTTCTACAAAGATGACATTGACTACACAAGATACTTATCAAGATTGGGACATTAACATAATATCTTTTGAACTTAGAACAACCCAAAACGAGAAATTAGATATATTTGGGGTCGATTTAGTTATCCGAGGATGGACATCATGAACAAAACAAGTAATGATAAATATTATAGCACAATAGGAATTAATAGCTTTATAGGAAACAACACCCAGACAATTAATCATGAAACAGATAGTGGAGATTGCATCAACGCAAAATCGTTTAGGAACATGCATCTAAAATAAAGGGCTCATGCTATCTCAAGAAGACATCTTCTTCTTTTTTTACTCTTCTTTCAACTACCACATTATAAGAAGTTGTATCAACACACGAGGTCTAGCAAGTAATGCCATTTTGAAGCACACATGTCTACAATGAATGAGAAAAATATTCTTTGGCATTAACACTTCCTAATACATGTACCAAGGCATTGGGTTTTGATTTTAGCACCAAAGGAATTAAAAAGGCAAAATACTTCAAAATGATTTTAGAAAGCTAAGTCACACGATAAAGCAAAAAAATGATGGAAATCTAGTTCTCGACATAATAAGGCAAGGACCTATAGATCATAGTGGACTAATTGAAATGGCAAACTAGCTCTTTTATTCACTTTAAGAACAGTAGATAGATGATGATGTTTGGCAAATTGACATGACTTGCAATCTAAGCTAGATACATTGTTAAACTAAGGAGAGACTATCTTCGACACAGGTAGAGAGGGATGGCCTAGTTAGCAGTTTGATTTAAAAGGTGTAGGAAATTGGAACATGCAATAAACCTCAGCACCTATGTATCCAAAATATATGGACTTGTTGATTCATGTATTTTACTAATAGTCTTCTTCGTTATAAGATCTAAGACAGATTAATTGAAAAAAAAAAAAGATACAAAGATTCAATGTAGGAGCTAGTTTATTTACAGATAGTAAGTTAAAAGAGAAATATGGTAAACTCAACATAGAAGATAGAGAAAGTAGAGGAGTATGATTAATTGCTCTAGAACCAAGAACACATGAATTAGTACCATCTACTAAAGTGACATTTGTAGGAGATAGATATGACTGGTAGGCGGAGAAGAGTAGAAACATGATAAGATGAAGCATTAATGCTTTTTGTACTGAGAAAGCTTGGCAAACTGATTAGCTAAAACTATGACTGTCTTCTTAGAGGAAGAACTTGGTATGGAGTTAGTCAAGGGAATATGTGCTAACTATTCTTCTTGTTATGCATCTGCAATTTCCTATAAGTGCATTTTGTATGTCTTGGCTCATGAAATAGTACATACTACTCCTCTTGAATCCTGACCTTGAGTGTTATCTCCCCTTTCCTACAAGTAAAAGAGCGACTTGACTAACAAGAGAACTAGTTAAACGAGATGGAGTTACTTATATGTGATTTTCAATGCGAAGTATCTGAGTCAATGTTTCCTATAAGATGAACTTTAGGACTTGAGAGAATATGAGATTTTATAGCATCATATTATGGAAGAAGACTATCTAGGAAACTCATCATTGCTATTTGTTCTCGTTGAGTCTGTTAAACTTTCACATTGGGGCTAAATGGTAGCAATACATTTGGTTCTTCATATATTTTCTTGAAGTTTGTGAAATAGATTATAAGATACTGATCTTATTGTTCAACACCATAGAAGCCTTTACACATATCATATAGACAAGAAATATTTCCTTTTCTAGAGTACATAAACTCCAAATAGTCCATAAGCACTTTAGCATATTCACAGTGATTAACTAAATTAATACTATCACTATCAATAGATTTTCTAATCTAAAAAAATCTTAGTGTCATCACATAGCCATGTTTGTCTAATATTATCTTCTAGTGGATTATTAGTAAGGTGATTATCTTTCTAGTACTTTACAAATACACCCATACTATTTTGCTCCAAGCGATAAAATTACTTCCATTAAATCTGTGTTATATGATTTTAGTTGTAAGAATCAATTACTTGTGTTTTACTTTTAGCCATTTTACAAAGACACCTTAAATTCTAGACCCACAAAAATACATTCCAATAGCTAACACCAAAACAGAAACTCCACACACATGTTCTCTACAAATACACCTTTCAACAGCTAACGCCAATAAAACTCCACAATACATTCACCCAACAAACAATAGAATCAAAGAATTAAAGCTATTAACCATAGTCAAGAACCAGGAAACAAAGAAAAAAAATTTAGAAACCAACATAATTCACAAGCACACTTCCTAAGATGCTTGATATGATAAAAAAAAAAAAAAAAAACTTCAAAATTTGTAAGAACAGTCTTACCAAGAGGGTGTTGGAGCTTTTGAGTAGCCAAAACACACCATATGTGCCAGCAGAGGAAGAAGATTCAAAAGCTTAAAGTAGCGCGTGTGCCTCTCACACAGTGTGGGAGCTTTTGAGTAGCCAAACACACCATATGCGACGACCTCAGGACTGAGAGGACATCATTAGCCGTCTCTATTCCTTGAAGTCATCTCCCCCAACTTAGGTACCCTTGACACCTTAGGCATTAAGCCAATACCAGGTAAAAACTTATCCAGCACGAGCAAACCTGGTCGTTCCCTCTAGGTATGGCTTAGAGCACTATAAATAGCCTTTTTCTTCTTACGAAAGGAGAATTCTTTCTTTCTTTTCCTTTAGACTGAATTGACTTTAGCATCGGAGTGGTGATGTTAGCCAACCCCCTAGTGCTCCTCTGACTATTGTTTCTGTGTTTGCAAGAGCTATCTCTACCCATAAAATTAGCTGTGCAAGACCTGACACTGTCTATAGGATCCCTTATTACCAACTTTTCTTTCCTTCTATCATCTTCTCCACTAAAACCTCTTTAAACCCACAAAATCATTTTGAAAACTTCTTTCCTTTCTATAATGCATGGACCTCAATGAAGTAAGAACCAATTTGGTTCCCTTCCCGCCCCATCCATTGTTGCCCCAACGAATGGCGAGCTCCTGAGTTACCCACCTTTGAACCAACCGCACTGCAAATGCAGTTTCCTTAACCCATGATGTATTATGGAACTAGAAAACTTGTCTAGGCAACTTGTGTGCAAAAATGTGGAAAGGAGTGCTCCAACGCTCTCCTACAAGCTATAATCATAGAGTTAAAAGGATAGCGCCTCCACCAGATGCAATTCTATAGTTCGATACTGCTCTCGAATGAATACCAGAGACTAATGCTCCCAAAAGCCTATAAGAGCCACTCACAACATATTGCGAGAGCACACATCGTCCCAACACTCAGCTCGAGCTACCTTGAGGTATAAGTGGATAATAAGCAACATAAGAAGATGGGTTATGCATGTCCCGCTCAACTAAGCTTGCGGGGATAACACGCCTACTCTTGTCACTAAAGCCACCCAACTAAGTTCCAATAAAGAATGTGCCCTTGAAGAAATCAAGGATATGATGAGAAGTTTACCAACCATTAAAGAAAGTTTTGGGGGTGAGCTTACCACTAAAGAACCCCCAAGAAAGACACCCTTTGCAGCTAAAGTTCGAGCTGAAGTGCTCCCTACGGGATCTCAACTACCTACTTTAGAATCCTACGATGGGACCATAGATCCCAAGAATCATGTTACCCAATTCCAATCCACTATGACGATACATAGCTTCTTGGAGACGATATGGTGCAAAACTTTTCCAAGCACTTTTTGAGGCGTAGCCGGGTTTGGTGTTTGTTCGCTCACCTCGGCAACCTATTTATGGCACACTTCATGGCAGTAAACCGTTAGAGAAGACGCTTCGTACCTTTATACGGTGCAACAAAGGTAGGGTGAGCCCCTAAGAGACTATCTAGCAAGGTTTGACAAAGCATAGAAGTCCAAGTCTAAATCAAAGAGTAGCTCTTGAATCAATCAAATAGGAGTACTTGCAAACAGTCCATTTTTTGACTCCATCTCAAAATGTTAGCTCACCATGCTGGAACAGTGAGGGAGAAAAGCACAAAAATATATTTGGCAAGAGGACACTAGAAATGTTATGAGAAATCGAAACTAGGGCTAAACCTCCTCAACTCGAGGCATCCCACCACAAGACAAGGGGCGATGTAAGGATCATCACCAGTTCAATAACTAGGCTAATGTGAACTTAGGACATAAAGACACGACAAATGGAAACGCTTTCCGATGTACAATGAGTTTGCCCCCTTAAAACTAACTGTACATGACGTATTCCTTAAGATAAGGAATTAGGGCCTCTTCCCCCACCCCCTCTAATAAAGCCCAATTTGAAATGTAAGGATTCAAGATGATATTGCAAGTACACTACGATTGCATGCATGATAAAAAAATTGATGGCACTCAAAAGTGCGATTGAAGACACCATACGCGTTGGTGGCTTAAGCAGTACCATTGATCGCGATGTCAAATATGAGCTGCCTACCTAGAAACATAAGACTAATGGGTAAAAAAGAGAGACAAACACTCGAGAAAGCCTAGATCAGCGTGACCTCATGAAAATGTCATGGTTAGATTAATACCATCATCGATGGACCCCTAACCTCGATGAGAGCAAGGTCATCAACTGGCTCGAGCATGCCCCGACAAGTGATGACCTAGAACCCAAAAGGGCTAGAGTTGACACCACCGTCTCCTTCACTGATGAAGATTTCAATAGAGTCCAAACCCCTCACCAAGACACCTTAGTTATTTCTGCTCGCATATTGGGCTAGAAAGTTAAGAGGGTATTGATCGATATAGGTAGTAGTGCTGACATTCTCTTTAATGAGGCTTATGAGCAGATGAAACTTGAGTTAAATCTGAAGCTAAGGCCATATGACCACAAGCTGTATGGTTTTGACAATCGACCTGTCGACCCTAGTAAATCATCACTCTACCTCTGAGCTAGGTAAAGGGTCATGTAAAGCGATGCACTAGATAAACTTCCTTGTGGTCGATTGCTGGTCTTCATATAATGCCATATTAGGAAAAGCCACATAGTTGATATTTGGCATGGTTGTTTCCCAACCACACCTCAAAGCGAAGTTCCTTACCTCGACTAACGTAGGGGTGTTTAGAGGAGATCAAGAGCAATCCCAAAAACTACACCTTAGAGCATTAAAAGGAGATCATGTGTGTACTGTAGATATCGAACCAAAGCACAGGCTTGAAATCGAAGCAACCCCACTGAGCTCATGGAGGAGTTTCCTTAGATGATAATCCCATGAATACCATAAGAGTAGGGAGATCAACTTCCTCTATATAGAAGAAAGTTTGATGTGTTCTTATGGCAAACAAAGATGTCTTTGCATGGTAACCATTTGACATGATAGGCATCAGATCGGATGTCATCACACATCAACTGAACCTTAACAAAGCCAAGAAATCAAAATGCCAGAAAATTAGACACTTTGCCCCTGAAAGACAGCAGCCATAAAAGAGGAAGTCTAAAGACTGCTCCAAGCTTAATTCATCAAGGAAGACAAATACCTAACTTGGTTAACCAACGTTAGTCCTAGTGAAAATACCTAACTTGAACCACAAATTAGATGGATTCTCAAACACTTAGTCGACCAAAACTCGAAAATGTGGATTTAGACTGAACATGACCTCACCCCCTGACCTCCCAAGGGCGAGCCTGAGCTTGTCCATCAACCTACATCAGTTGAATAAAGATGATAGTGAATCTTAGCTCGAGAAGAAATCATCACGCCCAAGAAGCGATAGCTAAAGTCAATCCTCCCTACAATGAGTCCATACTTACTAAGCCATTAGAAGATCGAGCTCAATAGGGAGAACTTGCCTCGCATCCCTAATAACCTTCATTGCCATGAAAATGGTCAAAAGAAAGGAGCTAGGAAGTAGGAGAAAGAGTCAAATGGTCCTTCCATAGCAACCTCAACTTGAGCAACACCCCAAAGGCTAAGATTGATTATGGAGGATGAGCCCCTGCTCACTTGGAACATGCCACCGTAGTCACCACGACTCTCTACCAAGTAATAAATCTTGGCAAGCTCGATCCAAGGACTACATAAGAGAAATGCAGCCCCAAATGAGCTACAGAGGCAAAAGTGGGAAATGAAACTCGAACAATACGCCCACCCCATTGGCTGACCTTAGTGACGAACCCACATAAACAGGGCCATAGAGCTTCCGACCCTCTTAAACGAAAAATGCAGAGTTATCACACCCCCAAGGTACCCTGGTAGTTGCATAATATTATGATACTATCTGATGCCTAAAAACTCATATTTAGGAAGACTAATTGACGTCAAAAGGGATCATGCATGTATGCTATTACTAGTATTACCTTGAAGATGACATAATTCTACAAAACAAAATCATTATTGTTGCTCAGATAAGAATGATAAATACATATAAGGTACATTAGACTAAATGAAACTACTACATTGATTGTCTGAATACTAAATTATTACAGACTAAAACAATAAGTGAATTCTTAAATACAAAACTAACACTTCAAACATTCTTTACTATTCTATTAATAGATAGATAGATATCCTATTCCTGAACCAAAATTCCTTGAGTTTTGAAAACTCACTGATGTTAAACTCTAGGAACATACCAAGCAAGGACAAAGGATCATCTTGAAAAAGCTATAGGAGTGTGAGTATAAACCACGGCTTAGTGAATAACCAAACATATCACACATCAAGCAAGTTATCAACCAAATTATTAACAATCATATGCTATGCAACAATCATTCATATGTTCAAATACAATCTTGGATAACCGAAATCCAACCAAGATGGAGATTTATGCCCTCTCATCAAGGTTAAAGGAACCTAACTAGGCAACATCTCAATGATCCATGTACCTAGGAGAAACTAACATACAGAATTACGATTGTGCTCACTTTAATTATCATTTTAATTTAAATGTATCTTATCCTCACTTCCTGTATTAACTCCATTAAGTGTCAATTATTTTTGTGATACCATAGGTAGCGTCCTTCATTTACCACTTAGTTCCTATGAAACCATACAAAACAAAGGTAATCTTCTGTAGAACTAGGATAACGTCATCCAAAAAACCAACCATTACCAGATAACCGAAATACTAATATAGCAAGCTATCACACTATTTACGCATTTATGCAGTATGTCCAATGCATGTCAATTTAATTTTAAAGCCAAATAGTCATTATTCAATTTCCAAGTGATCAAGCATTACACAGACACTCAGTATCATGTATCAAGCAAGTTTCACAACAATACTACTATTATCACTTTTATTACTGTAGCCTTCACACAATAACGGTTATCATACAAAATACATTATCCCAAACCCACAAACATAGCAAATTTGTTATCTATCTTATATTATCATCATAAATAATCTACAAACACAATCAATGTAATAAATCTGAGTTACTCACTTGCTCATAGTGACTAATCATGATAATCTTTCTGAAAAATCCACAATCTAATCGAAATCACCTAAGTGTCTTAAAATCAGATTTGACTCTTTTTAAGATTGTTTTCTCATTTATAATCCGAATTTGATTTATAAATAGTTGTTTTGAAGCTCATAAAATATTCTATTTTTATAACATGCCATATAATTAAGGTAAATGAATTTTTCTCTTAAAAAGTGATCTAAATGATTTTGAATACCCGTTTTTATCATGTAATCTTTAACTAAACACATAATACTCAATTTAATTCAGATTTTTACGTATAAATAGGTGTCTGAAAGCTTGTTTCCAATGTTATATGATAGTTACTCAATTTGTTTACCTCATAATTTTTTTTATTTTCCTTATTTTATGAATTTCTATAGATATTATAGGGTATTTCTATTTCTTGATTTGCTTAATAATTTTATTATCAAGCTTTCATTATTTATATGGGTTCTTTTGCGCAATAATTTTAAGATAACTGATATTTATTATTATCATTTTTTTTTCTTTTTTTTCTCTTGATTTTAAGTTATAACTTATATTTCTATTTATAGTGATCTTATTATTCTAAATTTTTCTAATTTTGATCATTCATTCATGCCTACTTTGATAGTGTGATTTTTATTACTGTTTACTTCATTTGTCGACCCTATTTGTCTATGTAGGGTAAAATTCCTATTATTTATGAGGTCATATGCTATAATCTAGTTACATGTTTGCTTTTCTAATGAGTTCATGGGTTCATATAATTTTTGTTTTGTATTTGAATCATGATTTGTTCCTATGAACTTGTTTTTGGTTGAAACTTTAGGGTTAATGCCTTAGGATTATTTTAGTCCATTCAAGTCTTTTATTCCTATTTTCTATCAAATATCACTCTTTTAGGATGTTTAGATGGTATGAATTTTCATTATGATACCATATATGTTCATAGGGTCCAAAATTTGAACTAGGTTAGGTTATGAAATATGCATGGTAGATCATATTCTTTTAAATGCCACATTTTAAGGTATAGGTTTTCTAAAGAGTAATTTGATTTTTCCATAATATTCATTACTAGATGAAGTGTTTAGCTTAAGTAAAATAGGTGTCAAGCACTACCACATGAATAAATATTATTGCTCGTATGCTCTAGAAGGACCGAACATATAGAGTTCCAAAAACAAGTCAACACCTTAATTTTCCTAGTTTTCTACACATGAACATAATATAAGTTTTAAGATAATATAATTTTGCCTTGTTTGGATGGTTGAATGTGACAAGCTCCCCCTTTTTATGTGAACTGTGACCTATATTAATAGATAAAGTAGTGAGTAGTTGCATGTCTAGAAATAAACTATTTAAGTCAATACAACCCTTACCTTTAGAACTCGACTCCTGAAGTCTCATTTGTTTTATGTTATTGGATGTCCTTTATCCTCTTTGAAGCTTACAGTGGCATAGGAGTTTTTTATTGGCTTAAGTTTTGTTTGTGTTGTGCTTGGTTATTGTTATGGGGTTCACAGGGCGGCCGAAGGGGTGGGGTGGGTGTATAGGTGGTGGAATTTTGTTTATGATATTTTGTATGGGAATTCATGAGAATTTGAAGGTAGAAAGCGAGGTGATTTTTGGTCCTAAGTTTAACTTACATATAGATGGAAAAAGATAGGTTACGGTTTGTTCTTTAGAGGAAATTATTGTTTTGTTTATTTATCATTTATAGATCTTGTTTGCTGGTTCTTTTATGTGGAGCATAGCTTCTACACGGTGAAGAAAAATTGAATTGACTAGTCCAAGTATTCAAATTTTCTAGTGCAATCCACGATGAGCATGTGTGACTTCTTATAGCAATTTCACTCCTAGAATTTTCGATTAAATTGAAGAAAACAAGTGCTAGTTTGTTCAAGAGAAAATGAGTCACTAAGTTGCATTAAAGCTTATGTTGTTTGGAGACTAGCTATTGGATCAAGTATCATTTTCATGTTGACTTGTTGAGCTAACTTGTCCCATTTTCATAAGCATGTTACGGTGAAGACTTTCTCAAGAAGGCAACTGGTACATTTGTCCCATTTTCACTGTGCAAATCTATAATATTTAGATTATAGATTAATATATAGTTAAATATCTAGGTTATGTCGTCAGATACTAGCTCACACGCGTCAATTATATAGGATTTTATTTCTAAAAATTCCTCTTTAAGACTTCTACAATATTCCTAGATTATCTTTGAGTTCAAATTTTAAGTTTAAAGTTTATGCGATTGAGTATTTTTAGAGTCTGTTCAACGCGATTAGGGTTTTAGGGCCCAATAGGCAAAATTAAGGTTTTAGTCCTTATAGACTAAATTTCCTAACTAGAATTATGGTGCAATCCAAATCATTATTTGAGCTCTAATTTATAGTTATGAGTTTGTTTTTGTTTCCTATTGCGTATTTATAATCCTAGTAGTTTATTTTTAAATTATCGTTTTTAGTTTATATACTCTATTAGTTGTTAGCTTTCTAATGCATTTAAACTTTAGGGCTACTTAAATTATATCTTGAGTTTTCGACTCAGGTCATGAAATCTTATCTTTGGTATCTCCCAAGAAATTTCTATTCAGAGTTTTAAGCTACAGATAGGCTCATGATACTTTAAAGTTTTTAACTAGGGTTTTTTTTCAGGTCTCAAATCTAGTATTTGTTGTGCATTTGCTATCTCTTTCGATTTTTACTAGTTAAAAATTCTTGGAGATCACAAGAACACTAAGGACACCGTACTATTTGCAACCTCCAATGGCTTGACCTCTTGACCTAAGGAAGGATTATCAAAAGGAAACTTATAATTCACTCGACTCTTGGAGACAAAAACCGAAAGAAAAACCTTTCAAAGCACCAATAATGAAATGAGAGAAGTGAATTTGGTTTATGGAGAAACACTCCACCCGCCGGCACTATTTATAGGTGGGAGGAAAAAGAAAACACCTCAAAATCGAAATTCAATGCAGCTAAGTCTCGAGAACATTAAGTATAGACCACCAGACCATCCGATTAAGCCTCAGAAATAGGAATCTTGGAAATGATAGACTTTTGGCATAAACAGGTCCGCTAGCGAAATAAAGCCATGACCTACGACTAGCCTACCATACCTACCACCATGTAAAGAATATGCAAAACAAGACATGATGAATTAAATTACGTACTACAAAATCGAGTAGTCACCGTTTGAACTAAGGTTGTAAATGAGTCGGGTCGAAGTCAATAGTATCAAGCTCAAACTTGACTTAAATAAATAACTCGAAGCTTGAACTCGAACTTGATCAAGCTTTGATTTTTAAGCTCAAACTCGACTCGATTTAATACTCGATAAACTCGAACTCGACTCAATTAAGCTCGATTACTCTTTTAAATATCGATTTAACTATAAATAGTATTTAATACTTGATAAGATCGAACTTGATTGACTCGATTTAATACTCAATTAATCTCGATTAAACTCGTAAGCCCAACGAGTTGAGTATTTTAAAGCTCAAACTCGAACTCATGCTCGATTCGATTGGAAGCAATTCGAATTCAAGCTTTTGCTAAGTCGAACTCAAGTAACTCATGAGTTGTCTCGACTTACTTACAACTTTAGTTCGAGCATCGACTCTCGAATCACAGCTAAGCTTAGAATTCAAACAGTGGAATTTTAGCAAAAAATAGAAACACAGAGTCAACTCGGAAAGAAACTCCATTAAGATAAAATGATGTTACGCAAACAGTCGTTACAGGCAAATACATTAAGTAAACACTGAGTTTGGTTAATGTTAAGAAAAAACACTGAGTATGGTTGCTACATGTTGAACAAAACACAAAGGCAAGCTGAAGCTAGTTAGCAAAATATCGACAAAAAATCTATTTGTTGGTGATCGGTTGAGGATAGTAACAATGACCTTCCCTTGAGGCTCAGTTGGAACACCTCTACCTACTTTGACATCATTATGCTAAGCCTCTAAAGCAACCAGCACTACCATAACCTACATCTCAGGGACACCCTTCCTAGCCTTCTATGATGTGTCATCGACAGGGCCCTCTCCATGCCCTGCAACAATGATGGCCTCCTCCATACACACCAACACCCCCCCCGCCTCCCCCCCCCCCCAATCCTCTTCTTAATCTTAGACAAGTTGCTAAGAAACTCAGGTCCAGCTTAGGAAACTGCCCGAGCACCTCATCGCGAATGACCTGAGCACTTTCCCTAGCAACTAGCTATTGATGGTCCCTCTACCTCTCACTCACGAAGAGCCCTTCCTAGATACACTTCGTCACTGCCGCTAGAATGATCTGCCCCTCCTCGAGCTCAACTATTCGGGCGTACAATAAGGAAACATCAAAAAATAAGCTAGCAAGGACTGAATTAATGAATATAAAGTAAAAGGGAAAAACAATCAACCTTAAGAGCATTATCATCTCCCCTGGTCCTATTAATATTCTCTATGAGCTCCTTCACACAAAGTGACAATGCATCTTACTCCTGCCTCGTGTCCTTCCATTTCTTCTCCAAATCGCTGATAGTGCCCTTCAAGGACGACTACACCCATAGGACCTTACTGACCTCTTGCTGTACACAAATGGTTGCTACGTCAACATGATGAAAAAGCTGGTCCCTCTCCTCCATCAACTCTGTCACCTTACTCTGTACCTTGACCTTTCGCATCTCTCCTTGAACGCCTCTTTCTAACTCAGCAATACGAGCCTTCAGCCACTCCAGGTTATCACTCATATGCAGAGAAAACACTAAGTCAAAGAGTAGCATAGAATAACTGCAGACTTAATAAGGCTAAAATTAGAATTACAGCACCCTAACTCGAGCTCACGCACCTCGTAACTTCAAAAAGAGCCACCACAGTCTACATGAGCCAAGTTCATGTAAGAAAAACGGCTAATCAAAAGCAAAGGGAGAAGGGCAGAAAGAAGATACCTCGTACATCTTGTGAGTAGAAAAATTCAAAACGTGATCCTTAGACTTTAGCTCGCTCAACATAGTTCTCACCGTATTCCTATACTCCACAATGGCAAGGTCCTCAAACATCCTTAGACGATGACTACACTCCATTTAAGTGTTCTACCTTGCACAATATTGATTTGGGCCCCATGTGGTTGACCACCAGCATTAACCAATCTAGTGGGATCACTAGTACTTTGACAACCTCAACTTTAGGATACCCCAGACTAGCAGGGAGAACAACAATAGGCGAATGAGAAGGTACACTTGCACTTTGGGTGATCGAGGACCTAGTGGTGTCCATGCCTCCAACACTAAGGAACTGTCCACAGGATCCTCTTCAAAGACCACTCGATAGCGACATAACCTGAACATCTTGTGCAAGAGGAATGGGTTGACATTTCCTTAGATGCGACTGCCCACTTCTTCGCAGTCGCCTTCAACTTGTCGGCCTTCCTCTCTTCTTGCTCGACGAGCTAGAAAGAAGCTTACTAATATCAATCACCACATAGGAACATCTACAAGAACACAAGAAAAACAACATTAGTCAACAGATAATCATGAAGCCTACTAAGTCGAGCTCACCTACCAACAAAATATAAGAACACTATAAATTAACATAGCCTCTCCACAAAGAGCTCGACTTAATAGCCTTCCCGGGGGGGGAGGAACGAGAGAGAGAGAGGTGATGTCCATGAATACGAAACCATACTTGAAGAAACAAAGATTGCCTCGCCTTCATAAACTATTACTCCCTCTAGAAAATTTCTCACTACAAGTGCGGCATTATAAGGCTTTCCACCTCACTCCTCCAGCACTTCCTCTAACTCCTTCAGCCCCCTGGTGTCATATGGCATCAGTTTACATGGTTTTTCACTTCGGATACGCTTACAATAATCCACCTAGAAGTCAAACCCCCATTGCACACCCTCCTCCAACCTAACTACCCAGAACTCGCTATTCCAATCAAACCCATTCAAGCGGGTGAGACCAATGAGGAGTTGGGAACTCTTAGGCTACTTAGTAAGATAACCACCCTCTTTCGACCTTTTGTATAGAAAAAACTAATGAAACATGGTCAAGGTAGGCTGCACCTTGATGCTAAGGTAGACAGCCTCAAAAGCCACCAATATCTGCCAAGCATTAAGCAATAACTGAGCTGGACATAGTCAATGGTATTTGAGAGACTCCTTTAGAAAAGGAAGAAAGGCATCCTCAAGCTAAACTCAAAAGTCTTCTTATATAAGAAAACAATCGACCACCAATGAGACAGGCTTAATCCGACTTCGAAAGCATAATGACTCCTACTCCTGAGGAGCACCTCGCATCTCCTTCTAGCAAATGGCATTGAGGGCTCTTCGAAGAGCTTGCAACAGATCCTATCAGACCGTCACCTCTAGACCATTAGAAGGATACTTGTCTATGGGGTACAGGTAGATCTTATAAGCTAGTTCCGCATAATAATGTGCATTCAAAATGGCCCGCCCCTCCACTAGCCACACATATACCTTAGCAAACCTCTCTCCATGGTTGATAGCAGAAGTCGAACCACCACTCTCTAACCTGTTCCCACCACCCAAGCTCGAGCTCCTCGATCTCGAAGCAGCCTCTCTCTTATCCCTCTTCACCTTGTTTGCAAATTGTTGTACCTACCATTAGAGTCATGTGAAAAAGATTGGGTCTCAGAGTTACCTGAGTTCGATATCCTCTCTATGAGCAAGAAGAAGAAAGCGTTGAAGAAACTTAGCACTTTTGCTTTGATGAATGAAAATGTTTTGTGAGTGAATGAATTCCATAGAAGGAATAATCTCCATATATAAAGGAACAAAGAAAACTAAGAGACTATCAATGACTTGATCCTTGGGAACCACGTAGCCCAAATACCTCGGGGCCATCATAGTAATCATCACGACTGACACGAGCCCCATCACATCCCTTGGGAATCTCACCAAGCTTCCCTAACAAGCCTGATGAATGCGAGATAAAAAACGATGAATTAACCAACTATCGATAAGCTCAATGGGTACAGACCCCGATGATTGTAACATTGGGGGACATAACTCAAAGGCAACAACGTCAAGAAAACTCCGGCAACATGATAGCGTCCTCCAGTTTACCTTGCTAGCCGAGCTTAGTATGGTCACTCTTCTTGCCCTTGTACAACGAAAGTGATGGGGACAAGTGTTAATAGCCAAATACGAGTCGCTCGGCCCACCATCGTTGCTACTAGTTCACCAAGCCTAATAGGTCGTCGGTCTTAACCTACCAAGAGAGGCCCATCAAATAGAATGGAGGACCGCAACCCAACTCGAGCACGAACCCCATATGTCACCTATACAGGCCTTGTGAACATCCATAGCGGACCCCTCCTTGAACTCAAAAAGGTTCTAGTAGGAGCTTGACTTCAAGATAGTTGCTCGAGCCCACTGACGAGTGTTTGACTAAGATGAGCTTAAGCTCATACTTTGTAAGACATCGATGTCCCACCTCAAGATAGGGGACATCATAAGCCCATCTCTACTACTTGAAGTCGTTGCTCCCAACTCAGGTATCCTCTACACTTCGAGTATTAAGCTAACTACCAGGTGAAAACTTATCTAGCATGAGGAGACCTAGTGGTCCCCTCCTGATATGGCTTAGAGCATTATAGAGGGAAAGGGGAGAGTTCTTTCTTTCTTTTCCTTTAAGACCTACAAACTGACTTTGGCATTAGAGTGGTGGTGTCGAGCAACCACCTAACTCTAGCTGTTGTTTGTAATAACCCAAATTCATACAATCCAGAAATAATAATCTTTAAGAAAATAATGTAAAATTATTGAAAAAAAGGTTTTAAGAAAAGTCATGGATGATATTCCAAATTTCTTGCGATTTAAATATATAAAAATTTAAATAATTTGATGATTGTTTAAAAATTATGAATTATTATGTTTGAGATAAAATTTTTTAAAAATAACCAAGACGAAATTAAAATATATATAGATTTAAATAAATGAAAATGAGATTCAAGCTAGTAATAATAATAACCAAATTTATAAGACAAAACACTAAGGATAATTAAAGAAATGAAAGATGAATAAATAAATAATTATAAAAGAATGGTACTAATCTACATAACTTGAATTTTAAGACGTTTTGTGGAAATAAAAATGTTATAACAAACTCCAAATTAATATAGCAAGAAAGTATAACTTAAGTAAAAATATTAGATAGATTAGATAATGGATATATAAATATAAGATATTAATCCAATAAATAATAGATTACTTGATAATTCAGAATTGCAATGAAAGTGGAAACAATATCCATTTTTTTAATCTAAATTAGTTGGAATAAAAAATGAAAAGTAAGTGGGAGAACAAAATCTTAAAACGATTAAAAGCCTTTGAATCATGAAACTAAAGTTAATTTTGTGTCAACTACCAATGGATGTTTAATCTTGAAGTTGATTAGGGTGCAATTAATAACTGAGTCTAAATAGCTTAATTAAAATAAGTAATGTGAATTATAAGTTATAAATGGATAGATTGACATAATAAATTAGTAAAGAGACTCATTTGAAATTGATATTTCAAAAATTCTGTTCAACCTTCTATCTATTTCAATTATCCATTCTATGAACCAAATTTCTTAAATCTCTTTTAGTTAACAAATTTGAACTCTTTTTCTTTCAACTTGTTTAATTACTTTGATTATTTTCCTATCAAACCAAATTTCACTATTTTATAGCTAATTCTAATTTAGGTATCTATTTCTCTTGATCTACAAATGATCTAAGATTTTCTTAAGCTTGATATTTAGATTTTTTAAATATTCAAAGGTACTTTCTAAAATCTAAATTCTATACTTTCAATTTTCATGAATTTTGAGATTACCTGCTTATTTTAAAATATCAGTTTCTAAGCTCAAACTTAATTAAATATCAAGTTTTAAAAAATTAAATTTCTAAACTTGGTTTGTAAGTCAAGTTAGTGATTTTGCTTATTTATATTCTAAAATCTTCTTCTAATTGTTTTTAATGCTCAAGATAATGATTTGACAAGTTTAAATCAAGATTATTAATCCCAAATATCCTTAATAACTTTACCTTTTTTTCCTATTTAACCTCTCTCTCTCTTAATTCCTGCCATTATCTCTCCTTTCATTCTTTCCTTCTCTTCTCTTCTACGGTTCTTTTTCTTTCTTCTTCTTCTCTTCTTCTTTAACTCAAATTCCATCATCAAGTCTCAATTCTAAGAAGACAATAAGAGAGATTAAAGCTAGGAAGAAAGTTAGGAAGTGAGAAATATGCAAGAGGAAGCTTCATCAACCATGTAGTAGTAGTTATGATGAAGAAAAGAAATTGAAAATTGATCAAACATGTAAGTATGATGTTGTCTCTTATTTTTAGTTGTTGTGATTGTTGTTATATGATGATTTAATGTTAATTATGAGTAAAGCTTGAGTATGAACTTGTAAATTTGTGAGATATTAGTATACTAGAACTTAAGTTGTTTAGGCATGAATGGATCAAAAAAATAGGAGAAGAAGAAGTATGAGTGTGGCTGAGTCGATATGGTGTCGGGAATGGTGTTTAATGACTAAAATATGTAGAAAAGTGGCTTGAAGAGGAAGAAGAAGAACAGGGGATGCATTTTTGGGCTGACATGTCCCTCCCCATGGGCCATGGCAAGGGGTTTAGCAACTATTGTGGTAGCTTCTGAGCCACCAAGGGGCGGTGGCAAGGGGCGTGGTGGCCTCTACCTCCTTGCCAATTTTCACACACTTCTTGATATGGGGCGTGGTGATCACCACCATCCTTGGCACGGCCCGTATGGATCTAAAACTCCTTTGTTCTTCTTTCCTTTGTCAAGTTAACTTAATTTTATCATAATTTCATCATCCGAACTTGGATTAAAGTGATTTCAAATGCTTTAAAAAGCTTAGAAAGAATCCTATAATTACTATGTTGTAAGTTCTAGGAAATTCTAGGAATAACAAACTTAAGATGGATTTGTTTCATTAGTTGTGTATAAGTAGTTAAGCTTAATAATATCATGATTTCTTCTAGACCATTAGAGTAAGGAGTTAATATAACAAGTTTAAACTTCTTAGATATAAAATGAACTTAGTTAACAAATCTAAGTCTCACTTGGCTTAATCTAATTTAGTAACTGAATGAGACTAATATAGTCTATACATATCAAATGAATGAGCTAATGGACTTGAGTTAACATGATTCTTATAAATGAAATGAAATAGTATATAACTAAAGTTAGTTGACCTAATGAACTTCACCAAAATAAAATGAGTTAGAGAATTAAGTTAAGTCAACATGAATCTTTCAAGAAAATGATTTATATGTAATTGAAATATATTAAGCCTTAAGTGATAAGGAGAATGTGTTGTTTTAAGTATAAAATTGTTATAACATAATTTTAAGTTCTTAAATGGATGTTTGTTTTGGTTATATTTTCTCTTCTATAGACTTTAGTCAACTTTCTATTCTTGTTTGGATTTCTTATGAAGGATGATGATGATTTGGTGATGATGCTAATGTTGTTGATGATTGGATGGTTGTTGAGGGTGATGCTTTGGTCTTCCTAGAGAATAGTTAAGGCTTAGCTTGGATGCCAGGTGGTAACAACAATCTCATCACCTTACTTGTGTTTATAATATAGTTGTGCTTAAGTTAATATTAATATAATCGATTATGCATGGGGTTGGGATTTGTTTGCTTTTTGATGATTGAATTGATCGATAACCTTTATGTTGTGTGAATTGTGCATTATAAATTGTTAAGTGTTTGAAATTTATATGGTCATTAACTAAATATGATGTAAATCTTAGTTGACCTTAAATAAATTGGTCATGCATTTCATCGCATCGCATCGCATCACATCCATTTGCATTGGTTGGGGTTCACATCACGTATTAATATTCCAATTCTATAGTAGTGCATGTTGGGACCAATGGGTCTACTTGTTGGCTACTAGTAGGGTTTTCGGTTTCGTAGAATTAAGCAGGCACCGAAGGACGTCACCCATGTCAGAGTCAACTTAAGGGATTAATACTCAGGGAAGGTTCTGTAGTTCTAAGGAGGTGGGCCGTTCACCAAAAGACTACTCGTGTCCTGTGAGGCTCTGGTGTGGGTTATTTCCTAAGCGGGTTAGGTGAGGAGATGAGGCTTAAAAAGAAGATTGATTGGTGAAGCAAATGTTTTGGTTCTATGTACAATTATTTCAAAAAGAAGTCATCACTCCTCAGTCTTGTCTAGAGTAGATAGAGGCTATGTTTCAATAAAATGAGTTTCAAAGAAAATCATCCATCCTTAGCTAGTCTAAGGAGAAGTTAGAGGTTAATTTTCAATAAAAAAATATTTATAATGAAATCCTCCCTCCTTAGCGATATTAAAGGGCAATTGATGGTGATATCTATGGTATAAAGAAATGATTTTTGTGCTAAGAAAATATGAGCTGAAGGCTCAAGTTGAGTATGCACCCCTTCCTTAGTTTATAGTTCTCTTAGGCGTTAATGGCCTGTATTAAGTCTTCAACCCCTAAGAGAAGGCATAAATCTCTGTTGTTTTGGATTCCGATCATCCAAACTGTGCATATCATATAGTTGAGTGAGCATTACATATGTTTGTTAAATAAAACTTGTTTGACATTTGATTGTGTTATGATTTGATTTGGTTATCCACTAAGCTATGTTTGAGCTCATACCCCTACAGTGTTATTACAGGAATAGCTGAGGCTTGGTTTTGGGATAGATCGGTGTAGAGAAGAACCTTAAAGATAGAAGACAATTTGTTATGAGAAATAGATATATGATATAGTTTGTTACGATTATATTTCTTGTATATTATAAGCTTGTTTAAGAATTAGAAATGTAATGTTGTAGTTTCAAGATTGTAAAACATAGATGTTTTATTCTATTTTACTATTTAGTAGGGGATACCGACTCTCTGCAGTTCTGATGGACTGTAGAAAATCGGATTTCCTTTATTTATCACAAATATAATTTCATATTAGGTGCTTACATAGTAATTATTCAGGTAGAGCCTTGCAAACTTTGACTTGCAAGACGGTTCTCATATTACGAGTACATACGTGAATATGATAACTTTAGGTTATCCATCTAGGCTTGTTTTTAGGGTATGAAATTATTTCTGTGTTTGTAGGAGCTATCTCCACTAGCGAAATCAGCTCTCGTAACACATGTAATTAGGGAAAAGTAAAGTAATTTATGATTACGTCATTCATGTGTAAGCGTGTGTGTGTGTATACAAGATTGATATAGCTATTCTAGTAAATAAATCTCCTTAATAAAGCTAATTACTATTGTACATAAACAAAAGATACTAGTTTACACATCTTGACATGATGAAATCAGAATAAAATGTAGGTTCTGATGACTTGGTTTAACATTGTCAAGCGACAAAACACTCTTAAGCTTATCCATTTCACTTTCTCTGATTTTTTCATTGCAACATTTGAACTTAAAGACTTTCCTAGTTTTTAACTTGAAGAGAACGGCATGCATGTTTCCTTTTGAATCTTTTTATCCAAATTAAGCTTTTTTTTTTTTTTTTGTTCAATATATCTTTATATCTCTTTGACTAATAACTTTTATCTCCCTAGTGGGATGCAATAGTGTTTAGTGAACATCTCTATAGCACTTACATAAAAAAAAACCCTAAAATATGGGTCGAATGAAAATAATTAGCAAGAATTCATTGTAAAATTGTGTTTATAAGATGGAATATGCTTGTTTATAAGGCTGGAAATGCTTTATTCACACATTCTCGTTTAACACATGATTCTAAAACTATATTTTGATAATAAATTTTAATTAGACTTTATTTAAGTAATTACTTTTAATAAAGGTCATAGAAAAATAATTTCCTCTTGTGTTAGATAACTTAAGGATCAAAATCTATGGATTGTGAAGCTATCGACGTTCGGTTCAAAAAAAACAACCACTATCATTGTTGGTCTATGCATAACTAGTGTGAGGACAAGGACTGTGTCTAGGTTGTTTTGAACATCATATGATGCGGTCACATATGAAAAGATTTACTCTTTTTAAGTGCGCAACTAGGGAGTCATTAATCCATTTATACTTATATGGGTTATTTATATGATTTAATATTGACGTCACCTTTTCATTATTTATTTATTTTCTTTGGGGCCAATCATTGTTGTTTGCTAAATTGATGTCTTTTATTATTAGGGTTATTTTGATTTTTACTTGTGTAGTTTCATGGTTTTCTTAAGTGTTTTTGAGTATAATAAATAAAATGGTTTAATGTGCTTATTGTCCAAATATCTTCACTGAAATGTGGAAACAATTGGAAAGTAATCCATAAAAAAGAGTTAATAATAATAATAATAATAATAATAATAATAATAATAATAATTATTATTATTATTATTATTATTATTATTATTATTATTATTATTATTATTATTGTTGTTGTTGTTGTTGTTGTTGTTGTTGTTGTTGTTGTTGCTGTTTTCTCTTCTTCATCTTCTATAATGTATTTTGAATCAAGTTGAATATCGGAGCACAAAGGTGGGGTCAAAGTTATATAATAAACTTTATAAATGATGGTATCCGATTAGTAGAAACAGAAAATGATACAATGAGTGAGTCATTTCATCTTTTGAAGATGGAAAATGAAAAAAAAAAAAAAAAAAAAAAAACTTTGTTTAGAATGCATTCTTGGTTGTACACAAGGTCTTAGATCTTGGTCTTCGATGCGAAGTTTCTAAACAAAGCAACGCTACGGTTTCCGTTTTTAACATATTAACGGCAGATCCGATATGCACAAGGGATAAAACTAATGAAAAATTATTGTAAAAACGACAAGTCTCAACTATGTAATTGAATCATATTTTCTATACAGTAACTTCACAAAATAATATTATGTGAGGCGCAATTAAATAGAATGTTTTTTATTTGTGTCCCTCGTACACTAAATTTGAAAATTCCAAATACCAATTGGAGAATAGTACATTCTACTGTTGAAAATGACTGAAATTTATTACAACGAAAGTGTGAACTTAGCAATGTCAATCAAATGCTTAGATCGATTTTATTTTATTTTATTTTTTATATTAGAGAACATAAATTTCATTCATTGAAACATATTTGGAAGACGGCTACATGTCATATGAAAATGACAAGGTAAACCGAAAGAAATAAGAATTTATCAATCTAACTCAAAATCAGATACGTCTTCAGTGATATAAATTCAGGAAAAATTCCCATACAGTCAGGGAATGAAACCAAGGTTTTTAATCAAGAAAAACCCATATATGATAGTAAACAAAATAAAAAGCATGTGCTAAAAAAAACATATCCCAAGGTGCTTTGTTGATGGAAGAATGGTCATAAATTGTTATATCTAAATCAAGACGACGTCATATTATGATAATTACATAATGAAAATAGCAATATAGTTATAGATCTTTATATTCATACTTAGACGACCTTTTATTATAATGGTATATAATGAAAATAGGAATAGTACTAGATGAGATGATTGAGGATAGGCAGTCAAAATATGGTTGCCACCACCTGATAGAAAAGGAGATAAAGTGTTAAAAAGAGGATAAAATGGAACTGAATTCAAATAATTTTGTATTTATATTCAAACTGACTTCATTTGGAGAATAGCTATCTCTCTACTGATCCTAAATGCAGAGTAAAACAACCCTCAGAATTAAATCATTGGAATTTATCATCACCTAACACAATTTTCATTAAGTAAAAAAAAAATGAAATGAAAGGGAAACACCAAAGCAATTTCTTAACAACATAGTTTCTGTATGTTGAAGTCAGCTCAATAATGATACACTATCATATTACCCAAGATCTTAGTCAACTATACTAGCTTCACTTGATCATGGGCATTTTAAATTCAATATAAAAGTATTGGTAGACAAAGACTTTTAGAAAGCATAGACTCCTCTCTACCAACTCCAATCGGATCATCATTCTATTTGCTTTATTTATGTATTTTTTTTCCATTTAGTTTCAGTATAGTTAGCCTAACTGGTTCACCACTACTCCAACATTAAACTCTAGAACTACCCAAATTAGATGTTCTTGGACCATGTCTCCCTGTTATGAAATTAAAATACAACTGGAGTAGTACTTCATTTTAATTGAACAGAATTGTTTTTTTTTCCTAATAGAAAATTTAAGTAGTAAATTGATGTGGATGCACATTAGCATGGCATCTTAATATTAAACTACAAAAATAAAAAAAAAAAGGCTGATGGTCCATTACACATAAATTTAAAATAAAAATTTACCATAATAATATCGTTGTTTCTCTTTATTAAGAGTGCAGTCATGATCATAAATGTGTTAACAATAGTTATCCAATTTTCACTTTATACCCTAAAAAAAAAAAAAAAAAGAAAATTATGTAGGAATGTTGGTGAGTAGATTTGACTCAATAATTTGAGGATGGGTAAAAATTATATAATCGTAATGTTTCTTTGATTATTAGTGATTTTTCAAAAGGTATAATTTGCTAAAACTATGAGGAGTTATATGCATTTGCAAGTTTTAACGAGCACAAATCAGTATGACTGAAAAAAAAATAATATAAATTAAGTAAAGTTTACAATCCATTTGTAATATAACTTTTGTTTGTTAAGATGTCTCTCACGTTTTATTAATGAGTGTCATAAATACATTGCATCAATCATTACTCACCAAAACTCTAGGATTGTCCAGATCTAAATTTCCTGCGGTATAAGTGCCACTTTTAAGACCACGGGTTCAGCAATCAGCACCAAAATAAAATAGGATCAGTTTCTTTAGGAGCACTTTATTGAAAAACAAAAGAAAAAAATTATATATTATTTTCATATATTTTTATTAAAACAAATATAATAATAAGTATTCAAATACTAGTTAAAGGTTATCTTTTTTCCATTTTATTTGCTATTCTCCATAGTGTAGTAGTTGACTAGAAAGTGGATTTGATTAGTTCTTCACTCATTTAATCTATCTTTTGATTTTTTTTAATGTAAACTATAATTAGGTCAGTTTGAGGTTGCTTAGTTGCAACAAACATGCTGTCCTGAGTTGAGTGGCTCCAAAGCTACTACTCTCTCCTTCTCTCTCTCTCTTTCTCTCTCTCTCTTTCCCTCTCTCTCTCTCTTTTAATCATGAATTATGAATGACTTGTGAAGAAGGAATACTATAGCTTACAGACATAAAATAATGGAAAAGAAGATGTTACCTTCACTGACATGCTTGCCTAGCTATCTATCTACTCATATACGTTTCAACATCTTTCCTTCTCCTCCAGACACACTTCTCTGTAAGCATTACACAATACATAATGTGAAAAATTTCCATTTATTATATAATATGTACAAAAGTTTTTGTGAATAATATATATATGTAAATATATGCATAAGTGAGAGCAATTAATTATTTTATTTATAGATATATGTATCTATAATATTAAAGTGATAAAGCCTAACGGTATGTGTAAAATAATTTCTCACTCTCCATTAAAAAACCACCTAAACATTTTATCACTAACTTCCCACCTCCCCATTATAAAACCGGTTGTATAAAATAGCTATTCATTAACTCCTAAACCTTTCTATTTTCTAATATACCCTCAGTATGAATAGTAATCCAATATTAAAATTAATTTTTTTCTCTCAAAATACTTCCACTAAAATGAAAAAAGTAATAAATGAAAATTTTCAATAGCTCTATTTCATTTATTAGTAATAATGTTATATACCGCTCAGTAACGAACGTTACAGCTTGAAAGTATCCCTCAGTTTATTATATCCATCAATATTGAAAATAAACATAAATGTCCCTTTTGAGTGCTAAATTAAAATTTGAAATCGTACAAATATATACTCGGTATATACCATTGTCTTAGATAACCATAAAGGAATCGAATGTCATGTTTATTTGAAATTCCCGGTTAGAATAATAAAAATGTCTATGCAATCAGCTAGACTAATAGAAACATAAAGATTTATGAATCAAGGTACGATTTATGTCTTGTTGTTTGAATTATGGATTTTTATTTGTATTGTAATTGTATATAGTTTGCATCTATAATTTATTTGTTATTATATTTATAACGTATTGTTTGATCAGTATATGATAAAATTATCAGTTTTTTATTGATACGACAAAATCTGTTTAAAAACTACAAAAATATAATACAAAAACATAATAACAAATAAACCCTAAATTGAGTCAAATTTGACTTGCTATATTGCTATGGGCGGTTCTACACAAAATGGCCTCATACTTGGGGGATGCGTGTTTAATTTGTAGTTAATTATATGTTTTAGTTTCTTTAATATATCTCTAGTAAGATGTGTGGCGGCAGCAGCTACGAAGGGATACTTTGCTTGTCACGAACCACTTCTTTGGTTTGTTGCCAACAAATTGTTGCCTCCAATGATAAGCACCTCTTTGATTGATTTAGTCCACTTATTACGTGCTCACACACATTTCATCCAAAATAATAATAATAACAATAATACATATCTACTACATTCCAACAACTTGAACTTGTCTCGAGACAATACGAAATAGGATTTTCGGGAATATCATAAAATTATGCCGACATCACGCATAGGATTTAAAAATTAAAACGTAGAAAATCCATGTATACACGTTATTCAAGTACCATGTGACCTTGGCAAAGGAATATACATCGCTGTATTATCTATATGTTTCCGGAAGTTGCATGCACACTCCAACTGCTTGGAAACTAGCTCAAAGACCAGTAAAAGAAATAAAGGTTGATTTATGTCTAGCATGATGTAATTAAACAGGATATGATGCGACACAATTAGAAATATAATTTTAAGAGAAAACTCGATATATGACATGAGATGTAACACGAAGACACGATTATAACATATAATCATGATTATCTTATAACTATATTATTTGTAATCTATAAACTTCTTATACTTTTGGCGCTGATACGAGTTGGACAGAAATAAAAATATAAATCCAATCTATTAACATGAATTACCAGCACTATTTATGTCTTGGCTTGATGATTATTAGAGTTGATCATGATCAGATACGGTCACCGGACAGGCTTGCTTTATGGACCGATCACCACACGTCCCATTGGATTTAAGCCGGAACTGCCCCGTCGGGTAGGTTCAGGTCTGTGGAGAAACCAAAAAAGTCTGTTAGTCTTGACGACACAAAATAATGAGAAAAAAATTTAAATTCATATGAATCTTGAAAAATTTATGTATTTATTGTATTTAATGTACTGCTATTAACAATACAAAAATTATATACACGTTTAGTAATGTGAGATTGTGTACTGATATCCTTCTTAGTTGTTTTTCTTTTCTTTTTTTTTCCTCCACATTCAGTATCACACAGTAAGATGAGTACAAGTTTTATATAAATTAAAAAAAAAAAAAAAAGAGGCAAATATTTTCAACTTTATTTAAAAAAAAAGAGGGTGAATCACTTAGTTTTTCAGCTCAAATTAAGTTGTGATGAGTTGAAAAAAAAAAAAAAGAAACTAAAATTTTAGTTTAAGTTGCTTCGAAGGATTCAAAATCTGTAAATTATTGGCATCGTGGAAACTAGGGAATCATAGCTAACAAAGGCCAATTTGTTTCTATGTTTAGGGACCTTATGGCTTTGCTCATTTACTTTGCTATAGACTAGGATAGTAATGCAGCTGCTATTACTGAAAAATGAAAAGAGTTTTAATAACATTTTGATTTGTTGTTTTATTATTTTAACGAGGGTATTATAGAAAAAAAAATAATTCTAGTATTGAATTATTATTCATATGCTTGATTAATAGATGATTATTTGATATTTCTTATAGAATTATTTTTACAGATAATTAATCGTTGTAATAGCTTTTTATAAGAAATAAGAATATAATGATATTGTCAATAGTTATATAGCCTAGTAGCATCATGTTCATGATCAAGTTCAGGTTCTCGTCTTAAGGTATCAAATTTGATTCCATATATCATATTGATATTTAGTGGCCACGACATTGTAACTATAAAAAAAAAATAAAGAAAAAAAAAACTACAATGATACTATTAGTATAGGAAAGTGAAAAGCTGGTAGTATGTGAGGTTGAGACCTATACCCATCAAAGTAGTAAATTATTGAAATGCCCCATATATTTGTTTTAAAAGCAGGGGGTTATTCTAGTAATTTTAGAGAATCTGATCTCTCAACTTGTTATTACAAGTAGGATAAAGAAGAATATTAGATGATGGATAATTGCTTTTACAACTAACTTACAAATAAATAAATAAATCAATAATTATATAATAAAATTCTAGATAAAAATATATAATTAAATTATTTTATTAAAATGTTAAAATAAAGTAAGAACTTGGAACCACTCTAAACTCAGTGTATGATTGAGCTAATAACCATTAAGACTCCTTTACTTATACCTTAGTTATATTTAAATAAATTTGACAATAATATTAATGTTGACTCATAATGATTAATAAATGTCCTGTAAATATGCTTTAATCAAATTCAAAGTATCTTAATGAAATTCCAATACAATAAATTACCATTAGAACATGATTCGAATGTGATAATTTACCCCTTTAATTCCAATAAAAATATTTACTGCCATTGTAACATCAATGGTAAATAACTTAATGACTGTGCTTATATAATAATTAATAACTAATATTAATGGTAGTATGGGAAAATGATTGTAATGACAAGTAAAGAGATGTTCCAACAGTAAAGTAATACCAAAGCTATAAATACCATAATAATAAATATACACTACTAATAAAAAATAAAGTAATAATTTCCCTATAAATGCTATGATAATAAATAAGATAATATCTTCATTATAAATAATTTAGTAGATGTATATAATAATAAATAAAAAAACAATTATAAATACCTATAATTACAATTGAAGGAAACAACTCATACATAAAATACTATTATTGATATAAACAAATATTGCTAATGATTATAAATAATTAAATAAGCAATGTACACAGGAATTAATAAAAGAAATAAGTGACAGAAACAATAATACATATACACATAACCAAATTAGCTAGTTATTTTGGTTGGTAGGAAATAGCTAGTAAAGCAACATTCCCTTAAGTTATAAACCATAAGTATTGATCAATGACTTAAGACTTTGATTGAAACTAGAAATACTAAGTTTAAACAATAATACTTGTGCTATAGTTTATATTTAAGATATTGTGGAAATTGTTTATCAGCACCTACGAATCATCTAAATTTAGGTATGCAGTGATATACGTATTACATGTTAGGATAGAGATTGCTAATAATCGAATTAAATAGTAAATTTGACTAATAAATTGTGTTGTGTGAGACATTGTTTTCTTGAGTTGGAAATCAAGAATGATCTTGGATCCTGACTCGATAGAGAGATGCTTAAGCCACTTTGTCGTGGTTTAACAAATAACTAATAAAGGAAACCATAATTGGTGCAATAGGGACTCAAATAAAAACTATTTTATAATAATCATTTTAGTTTCAGCAATGCTTAGTAAACACCAAAAGATATTAAAATTCTTGGGGAGGTGAGGGTTTAGAAGACCATGGCTAAATCTATCTCTACGCACCAAATTGTTAAATGAAATTGCATACTTAATTCTATAGCTTGAAAACTTACTGGATGTAATTTCAAGTTTTGTATCGTATTAATCTATATCATAGGAAGATGATTTCATGACAAACTTCAATTAGAGCATAATAGATTGGAATTAAACTGGAGCAAACTTCAATTATAGCAAAATACATCGGGGATCAATTGGAGCTGAAGCATATTAATAATAACGTTGCCAAATACTCATGATGAACATCATTTTTAATTTCAAAAGAATCTTAGTAAAATAAATTGTGGAAATTTGACCCAAAAAAAAAAGAATATAATATAGACTTCGGAAATCATAAATTTCTTTCTTCATATATTTGAGTTAAATTCCCCTAATGTCATTAATATACGTAATTTGGGGGTTGCTTATTTGAAAGTTTGTGGCTCACCATACCAAAAATTGATGCTACTACCTATCATCAGTCAGCAGATCTATGATGCCATATGACAAAACATTTAATAGCAATAAACAATCTATAAAATAAAGGAAAATATGCCAAATTCTATGAACTTGATAGCTCTGGTAAGGAAAAGCAAAAAAGTATGTTATTTCTGTGATTTATTTTGTTTATATATAAAAAAAACCCAACATGCACACTATGCACGTTTTTACATGTTTAAGCTTCCACCAACCTTTTGGTATGAATAAGACTTTTGTAGCCTGTGCAACATCAAAGCAGCACTGCAAGTAGTGATCCAACAGTAAGTGGCCTACCTAGCTTTCAAGTCCCCACTCAGGAAGAACAAAGCTAAAAAGAACATAAAATATTTATCTGATTATGGATTATTGAGATATTTTGTCCATTTCCACTATTTACTTCAATCCTATAAACATGGTAGCTTATAATAATATATTCGACTTTCTTAAGTAAATTTCTTTGGAAATACAGTTTATTTTACAACCATCTGTATATGATAATCTGATTTGTATTTCTACATAAATTATTCAAATAATCCAATATAATGAAAAAACAGAAAAGAGGTATATAATTTGTGAATTCATGGCATCAACCCCACTTAAAGTGATGTAATTCAGGTCATATTATTCAATTTAATTTTTGGTTTTTTGATTAATGAACCCATATATATATGTATGTATATATATTAGGATAAAAAAGAAATTGCAACCGGCTTTCATACTCTTTTTATTGGATGATGTAAATCCATTGTCGTCAAGGACAATTTAATAATGTCAGAACTCTAAAAAACCGACTGCAGTAATCCACGTGATCTATACTAACCTTCTGAATGATACTGTCATTACAATTAATTCTCCTATGTACAATCAGTGTACCTTGATAACAGGACATGCCGCTAACATTATGTGCCCTATATGGAGATAAATTTTAGAATTTACTACAACACCGGTTGTCTCTTCTTCATATATAAGACAATTTTTCGAAATACCTAAATCATAAAGCCCCATCAAATAACTTAATTATTATTGGATTCGTAACTATAAGGGTTCCAAGTTTGAAAAATCTCTAACAATTTGCCTTTAAAGTTTAAAGAATAAAATAAAATTAAAAAAATATACTATTTTTGGATGGTTCTATCCTTTTTAATTTTATTTTAATATAGGCTTGATCCTTTTCTAAATATGATCTCGAATCTGCTAGTGACAACATGGTATGGCAATTTATAATACAATATAAGAAATTTGATAGGTTGTAATTTTTTTTTTTTCCCCTTAGTAATTTTGAGGTGCAAAAACTAGATCGATAATTGCAATTTATGATTGCTTTTATAATCAATGGTGGTTTGATAAAAGTTAAAAAGAGGAGGATGAACATGAACTAATCGAATGTGTTTGGTAGAAATGCAAGCATGACAAAAACGCGAAAACAAGGAAATTTAGAATAAAGAAAATAAAAAAGGAAGGAAAAGAGCAGGGAAGCAGCCGCAGATTCCGTCATTCCAGGCTTGCACTCCAATCATCTAAACCAAAGGAATCGTTGAGGACAAGTAAATGGATTTGCTTGCTTGCTCGCCTCACTCTGCCCATAGCGACCATGAAGAATACGTAACAATTTTGACGGAACCGAGCAACAAACATCCCCTAATCGATATCGATACATGGCTCGACTTGATACATCAAAATAAAATTCGAAACCAGATTCGATTATCGGTCCCGAGTTTGACGTGATTTTCAAGTGCTTATTTATTTTACTGTAATAATAATTTAATTATAGTCTTATTTTTTATAAAAAATTATTACAAAGAAATAACAATTTTTTTATTTTATAGTTAGAGTCTAGGGGTATTTTTAAAACAAAATATATTTTTTATCAGATATAGCCATTCCTTCAATAAAAAAAAAAGATGAGGATTGTTTATTTATTCCACATTACATGGAATAGATATTCTTTTGATATAATTTTTTGCAAATTAAATAAAGAGATAGTACTAGGACTATGAACAAATAAATGAAATCGGCTGCAACATTTGATGAATTTTATATGTTTAAATCAGTATGAATTTGATGGAAAATAACACCTAGAAATAATTCACCGTAAAATACCATCGATGGCTGATGAATATATGGCTGATGAGTGGATGCTTTCAAGTGCTATTTTTTAAGAAAAGTTTTTATAGGTGGTACACACGTTATGAGTAAGTATCAATAATTTATTTTAAATTTAACCATATTCATAGATCATGAATGGTAATATCCATTATCTATTCTATGTGTCAATATTAAGTTACCTACCATGTACACATACACATGGTATATGTAGATGATCGAAATTGATTATAAAGGTTTTAAACTTAATTTTTATTGGGCTTAACTTTTTAGGCTAGTATAACAAGGTTTAAAAAGTTATATTTAGTTATTTGAGATAATCAACGAAGATTTAACATGGTAAACTTAAAGTATAACCCATTAAAATTGACTTGTCCAATTGTAACATTTCAAAAATTGGCTTACACACTATAAATAAAGGCCTTAATAGGCCTGAATCCATAAGAGTCTACTTCTATATCTATTATGAGAGAGACTCATCATAACCACTGATCGTTCGTCTCATCTAACGGATAACATCGACGACTAGATCCCCCCATAAATACCACTAATCTTCCACCTCATTTAGATAAGTGAAATTTTGGACAAATGCCATCGTAATGCCATTGTATTATTAGATGTCTTATCTTAGTGGATTGAACACTTTTCTTAATCAAGAACAACTACTGATGTATCATATTTAGTGAGGTTTGAAGCTATTGAGATCCCTCCCTGTTACACGTATTAGAGCTAATTGAGACTATTTACTATTCAACTGTATACAATTCTCTCTTAATCACTCTCATACTGAATTCTTATTTACAAAGTATGTATTATCTATTGAATATATTTTGGATTTGTTTTGTGTTTGGGTGCGTTATTTCCTCTACGTTTGCTGCTTACTTTAACAACGATAGCATGCCAGACAACAGGGCCTTTTGTCACAGGCTCATAAGAAAGAAGATTCTAGTTGCTTAGAAATGTGTAGTGAAGATTGCATTTAGATTTACATTTAATGCTCAATTTTTTGCATTCTCTGTACACTGTAAATATTACATAAAACGAATATGAAGCCCCGGTCTGTTACAATGTTTTTGATATCTAAAATGCAAATCTAAACACAATAATATATATATATATATATATATATGTAGATTGATCAACACATGATTACATATTACATTCTCAAAATTTGATCCAAATTCTGTAATTACGTTAATATATGCACAGAATCCAACTAATATTATTGTAGGAACCTAATATTCGCCACAACACTCGATTAGTATGCTAAATTAATATAATTAAAGTTCAAATTTTTTATGTGAAAATTAAATATTCTCAAGAACAAATTGATTTAGATTTTGACAACTTGTACTTGTAAGTTGTAAGTGTAATATTGGGTTCAAGTTACCAACCACTTTGAGTCCTTTTCTTGACTTATCCAAGACCTATAGGGAATTAAAAATTAAACTGAAACCTGCCCAAAGCCTTGAACAGGAAGGATCACTTTATCATTCTGTAAATAAAGTGCCTCATAAGTCTAACCTGCTTACATACGCACGTCCTTGAGAAAGCCAGTTGTTATCCAACCTTTTACCTAGTTTCACCGTGATCCAATTACAAGGTGTAGTAAAAAATATCGTGGAGACACACGTGGACACTGGTTGAGACCCGGCCTACTTTGAACCAAACTTACCGGTTCTTGGGTTCAAATGATTGAACTTGGAGTCGGACCTATCTTGCATGATCTTATGGTCGCTATTGGACCCATCAAGTCATAGGATAGGTTAATAAGTTGGACAATTTTTTTTAAGTTAAATTTAAAATAAAAATATACATATATCAAAGAAATTAAATTTTAATTTTAAATAAGGTAAACTTTAAAATAAAAATAAATTTGATTTTAAGGGTTTTATAATCGTTTAACCATATCTTAAATGGTGTTTGTTTTACTGGAATAGAATAAGACTAGAAAAGAATAATAATTCCTTATTTTATAGTTGTTGTAGTTTTGAAATAAAACAAACTTTTTGGTTAGGAATAGCGATTCTTTCAGTAAATGGAAGGAATGAGGATTTCTTATATAATCCGTATCTCATTGAATAAATATTCTTTTAATAGAATTTTTTGCAAATTAAACAAATGAATAAATATGCTGTATGAATAGAGTTATAATACAGATTCCATTCCATTCAACTAAATATAGTAAAAGAGTTATCAAAGATATGCATTTAACTATATACAACTACATCCGACATTACTTATAATGTTGTAAATGTAGAATTAGAAAAGATCCACGGTGGCCATAAAGAAAATTAAAAAAAAAAATGTTCTTATTGTTAAAAGAAATTATATTTTTCTTTTGGAGATATTTATATAACCAAATTAGATATACTTTTATGGTACATTAATTTCATATACTGTTAGTAATAACACATTAAATACTATGAATTGAAAATAAATTTTTATCATTCACCCAGAAATTGCTTAAACTTTTAATGTCATTTATTTACATATATTTTAATTTTCTTTTCTTTTTCAAGATTGTTTATAGATTTAGTTAAACCCTTGGATCCATGGAGCCATCGAACCATAATCAAGTCTAGATAGCCTAAACTCACTAGTGGCAGGTCAAATTGTGTTGAATCTTGGATCAGACCCGATCCGTATTAGGACCTAGTGGAGACCTTGATGACAAGTTGAGAAAGAATAATTTGCTACTACTATTTTTGCACACTTCAAGAAACGTTCTGTATGCGTTTGTTTTTGGGCTTTTTCCCCTCTTAGATTAATATTCTATTCTTTATGCGGGTATTTTCTCTCATAAAAGATTAGTTTTCTGGAATTTTTAGTGGTGTTTTATTTATTAAAGGGTTGTTAATACTATTTTTTATTTAACCTTTTGGTTTGGATCCATTACCTCTATTAATCTAGGTTAAATTAAAGTAAGATATCATAATTTATATTTTTATCAATTAAATGAGTAATTATTCTATTGGGAAAATAATAAATTGAAAAAAAAAAGGTGCATGGTGAACAAATAAAAAATTGGTGAAGTAATTGTGAGGAACATAAACTTTCATGTATTTCAATAGATTCAAATCTAACAATTTAACTAGGCAATGTTTGAACAGCCAATAAGCCGATTTTAACTTAACAACAAAAATAAACGCATAGATTATTATTCCGGTGGGACTAACTAGAAGAAGCTCTCTTGATTAATGGATACCATCTAAGGTATGAAAGTGAGAATTAGGTGTAATAATTTAATTTGGTGTTTAATTGTTTTTTTTTTTTTTTTTCAGTTATAGAGTTAGCTTCATTAGCTTTGTTAAGTGCGCTGGCAAAGTGTGAGAAAGAGAGTGTGAAACGGACACATTACGTTAAACACCTCACATCAACTCCTAATTTTGCAAAATTTCAGTTACTTTCTGTTTAATTTATTTATTATCATTATTGGCACTCCCAGCTCCTGGCTTCTCTTCCTCTCAATGTTGTTTGCAACTAATTTAGTACATAGTATTACCATATTTAAATGACTTTCAACCTTAATGAACTCAAAATAGGAAATTCATCAATCTTTACACTCCAATAAGAAATTCATACTTAGTAACTGTCTCATTTGGATGAGTATGTCTTGCATTTGACACCAAGGCCTCACTATAAATAAACACATTCCACACCACTCTTCTCTTATTATTGCTATAACCATTTTTATTTCCCATCTCTATTTCTTCCCTCTTTTTCTTGCTTCCCACCAGAATCATGGAAACCCCAGAAGAGCAATCCACCATGGATGCCAAGGACTACACCTACATATTCAAGGGGAAGAGAACCAAGCGCCAAAAGGTTCATTCTCCGGTCCCCTTCGGCATCTCGGCCGGGGAAATCACCCCGGTCAATGGTCTTGCTAATAGCAACTCTAGTAATACTTCTCCTACAAGTTCAGATGAATTCCGTGGTAGCACCGAGGAAGAGGAAGACATGGCGAATTGCTTGATTTTACTTGCACAAGGTCATAGGTTTCGGGAGCCCGTTAAGCAAGCTGTGGAAGGAAATCGGAATGATGATGCTGTTCATCCTCAGGAAGAGCAGAAATTCAATAGTAGGAAATTCCTAGAGAAGGCAGGGTACCATGTTTACCAATGTAAGACTTGTAACAAGGCTTTCCCTTCATTTCAAGCGCTAGGAGGTCATAGGGCTAGTCATAAGAAGCCAAATAGCACAATAATCCTAACAAGTCCACTGTGATGGTGGTGGAGGAGAAGATCAATAAGCAGTTGCTATTATTCGAGGAAGATGATGATGAAGCGCGGCTTAGAAAAACTTCCAGCCTTTCTCTACAATTGAGTAACGAAAAAATTGGAAATGGATTCCTAGGCGGCGGACAACACAATAGGCAGATGGCTAAGGTCCATGAGTGCTCAATTTGCGGAGCGGAGTTTACATCGGGACAGGCTCTAGGAGGCCATATGAGGAGGCACCGTGCCGTGCAGGTGGGGACTGGCACGGCGTTGGCCTTGACCGCGGTGCCGTCCCTGGAGACTTCTGAGGGGCTGCCTCCAAGGTCACGGACCGTCTTGTCGTTGGACTTGGATCTCAATCTTCCTGCCCCGGAAGATGAAATGTTGATACCAGCTTTCGATTCGACAGGACAACAACAACAACAACAACATCAGCAGCAGCAACGTCAAAACCATTTAGTATTTTCGACACCAGCTTTGGTGGATTGTCATTATTGAGGGGTTGATTAAAAATCATTTAATTCATTTGTTTTTTTTCATTTTTTATTTTGAGATCTTCATTTTACAAGATTCTCAAAAAGGTCAACATTGGTGTTATTTATCACAATTGTATTGAATTTACACTTTCAAGTTCTATACATTTTTTTTTTTTTTTTGTAAATTTTCTTTCATTTGTATTTTCAAGGATTATTTTCCCTTTCTGAGAAAAGGAAAAAAAAAATGAACACTAAATTTTTCAAATTGTACAAAATTTTATTTATATTTTGAGAGATTTGAGCAAATTAACTAGTTGATGATTCAAGATGGATTTTTCAGATCATGAAATATAATAATGAAAAGAAATGACAACCATTTTCCTTTTTATTTCATGAAAGTAAATTGTTCTTGTTTGGTGGAGAGGAAATGTAAAAGACAGAGAGGTTTTAGGTATTATGTTATAGTTATCTAGTTCTTGTCACCGCCACCACAGCAACCAAAAATCATGGCTTTGAATTCTTTGTTTCAGTTACAAGTAACCCATTGCTTACCCATCACTACGGCCAAGAATAGAATATAACTGCTTAATAAAGCCCGTTAACTACTAAGTATAGACGATCCTTGAGCGAGCAGTGACTAATAAAATGAAAATTAAATAAATAAATTTTGCTAGAATTTTTATCCCCTTGCAAATATACCTCAAAACTTTCAAATATTGCGAAATCTCTTATATTTTGACAAATTGGCAATATAAAAGATATTTACAATGCTAGTTCCAAAAACAGGGAAAAAAAAAACAATGTAAAAAAACAAAGTAAGCTAAAAATTTGGGAAGCTATTTGTCAATTTATTAAAATTTAGAAGATTATATATAATATTTTAACTTCTGTTCATTTCATTGTAATTTAAATTCATTGTAATCTTATTTCTTATGGATAGCAATTAGATCATTTAGTTGACTATAATAGCGATTTCATAAAAAAATTTCTATCATAAAAAATATTGAATAGTCATTCGCGATTCAAACTTATAAATGGTAATTTAATATCGGGATTATCTTTTTTTCTAAAATATCCCCATTTAAACAAAATAAATAAAGAAAATTTTTATTATAGCTCTATTTCATTCTTTAGGAATTTTATTACAGTCTTATTCATTCAGCGAAGTGAATAGGTCATAAGTATGTCCAGATTAAAGTTTAAACTAGATAGTTGCATTTTATTTTTCATTAGAAATATCAAACTTCAATCCCCTGTTAGTGTAATTGGTGAGTCTGAGTTATGTAAGGCATAGACCAATAGCTTTTATATAGAGGTGTGCGAAAAAACCGATGGAACTGAAAAGCCGAACCAAAACCGTGAAACCAATCCGAAAAAATATGGTTAACTAGTCCATTGGTTTCAGCTTAGAATTACGGTTTTTATTTTTTCTGATTTTTAGCTTCTATTTCGGTTTGTAACCACAAAAAACCGATGGTTAACAGTTAACCGTTTCAATATTTATAAATATTATATATATAAATTACATATATATAATTATTTTTTTAAATATACATATATATGATTTACATATACATATAATTTACTTATGTTAATATTTCTTAGATTTCGATTAAAATACTATTGTCCTATGTTTGATGGAGTTAATGTGGTGATTGATTTGGTTTGATTTTATTGATAATGATACATCCAAAGGTTTATTTTTCCTCTTTTTCTTAATTTGATTTTTTCAGCTCTTGTAATATATATAATAATTTAAAGAAAAACTCTTTGATAAAGACTAAAAAATAAGGTTTGTTGAAATTATCAATTTGATTTATTGAAATCGTTATGTTAAATGGTTAAAAACCGAAAACCAAATAAATTAATCGAATAAAATGGTTAACCATTAAGGCGATTAACCGCTTATAATGGACTGGTTAAGGATCAGGATATTAAATACCGATTATTATGGTCAGGTTCAAAAAATAGGGCCACGGACCCGTTAACCAATCCATGAACACCCCTACTTGTATGGATAAGCCATTGCATATCAATCAAGAAGTCATGGGTTCAAGCTTGGACAAAAGTAGATTTGCCTTTTACAGATTTAGGCATGGGATAGATATATTTAACTTATCTGAAAAAAAAATATAAAAAAAGGAGTCTGAGTTGTGTTTCTTTTAGGAAAAACAATTTTCTATTTTTTTTTATCAATATAACATTTATGTTATTTTTGGTTTAGTGGAATAAGTCTAAAAAGAAATAGCACTTCCTTTGTTGATGGGGATTTTAAAAAAAAAAGTTGCATTTTGTAAGGAGCAGTAGCTTCTCAAATAAAGAGAAAGGATAAGAATTTTTAATCTATTTTAAATTACAAAAAAAAAGTATTTTTTATAGTAAATTTTCTACAAATCAAATAAAAGAATAATTTTTCTATACAAAAAATAATTCCATTATAATAATAAATAAATGCAACATTAAAGTTTGGGGGTTATTCCATTCACATCGGTATCAAGTGATAACCTATTCCAACATCTTTTAATAATAAATAGCAGTGGAAAACAATAGCAGCACTGGATACTTGTGGTGGTTATTACTTATTATTTGTAATAATAGAATTGTCGATATAGAAAATAAGAAACAATGTCCCTTTTTAAAACAGAAATCAAAATTTCCCTTCTCCATTAATAATTTCTATCTATTTACACCACCACCATGACTGATCCCTCCCATCATTACTTTAGGATTATCTTGGCTCAAGTCATCAAGTTTTCTCCTAATTTTAGAATGAAATATGGACCGTTGGATTAACACAATTAAGTTGTGGCTATTCAATTAACAATAAAATTTTAATTGGATGGTAATTTCATCGTATTTTGGTAAGTTCGTCCGATTATGGTAAGTAGTAAATTTATCATATTATGTTAAGTTCATCGCATTCTAGTAGTTTGTCTGCTAGTTTTGTCTTTTAGTACTAAGTAGTAGTTTTATTCTTTAGTATTAAGTAGTAGTTTTGTCCGATTGTGGTAAGTTTATCCTATTTCGATATATTGATTTTATACTAATTTTTTGAAATAGTAAGTTTATTGTATTCTGGTAAGTTCGCATGATTGTGGTATGTGTTATATTTGTTGTATTACGATAACTTGTCATATTATGATATTTTTGTCTAATTTTGGTATGTAGTAGATTTGCCTATTTGGGTATGTTCATTATATTCTGATAGTTTTGCCTATTACTGCTAAATGGTAGATTTGTCGTATTTTTATAAGTTCATCGCATTCTAGTAGTTTGTTTTTTAGTACTAAGTGGTAGATTTATCATATCTTGGTAAGTTTGTCGCATTTTGGTAATTTATCCTATAGTTTTTTCTTTTAGTACTAAGTGGTAAATGTGTCATACTCTAGTAAGTTTGTCACATTTTTAAAGTTTGTCTAGTAATTTGTCTTTTAGTACTAAGTAGTATATTAGTCATACTTTGGTAAGTCATACTTTGGTAAGTTTATCACGTTTTGATAGTTTATCTAGTAGTTTTCTCTTTTAATACTAAGTGATGGATTTATCATACTTTAGTAAGTTTGTTGCATTTTGGTAGTTTATCTGTTAGTGCTAAGTAGTAGATTTGTCTTATTATGATAAGTTTGTCGTATTTTGATAGGTCGATTTTATGCAAACTTTTAGAAGTAGTAAGTTCATTACATTATAGTAAGTTTGTCCAATTGTGGTATGTGTTATTTTTATCAAATTTTAATAACTTTATCGTATTATGGTAAATTTATCTAATTTTGGTATTTAGTGGATTTGTTATATTCTAGTAAGTTCATTACAGTATGGTAGTTTATTTGTTAGTGCTAAGTGATATATTTATCAGATTTTGGTAAGTCTGTTGCATTATGGTAAGTACATATCGTTCATAACATTTATGTGTCGTACATTTATCATTGCATTATGGTAAGTTTATCATATTATGATAACTTTGTCCACTTTTGATATGTGATAGATTTATTGTATTTTGATAATTTTTTGTTCAATTATGGTAACATTGTATGGATATGACCAACTTAACTAGTCACGATTTAAAATTAGGTCGCAAGTGGATAATTTAAGTCAAGTTTTTCCCGTTACTTTATTGCTAAAGGATCATTATTACTAAAATCTTAAAATAAAAAAATGCCTTCTAAAAAGCGACAATGCCGAAAGTAATATATTAACTTAATAAATCGTAAAAATTATATGTTTCGATCATTTCACAGTTGTTAAATTAAAAGGGAAATTGCAAATTATACCCTTAAACTCTTACCTAGGTGTAGATTCATCCTCTAAATTTCCAAAGTAAGCTTTTTAAGCCCTTAAACTTTAAAAAATTGATATAGTTAAGGACATTTAACATTTTCCTTTTAAAACAAAACAAGGGAAGTTGCAAATGATCCCCTCGAGCTTTCATCTATGCGTGAATTTATCTCCTAAACTTTCACCCATTTGTGGATTACACTTCCCCCCTTAGACGCCCCATTTTTGCCCTTAAAATAATAATAATAAAACAAAAACAAAAAAATAATAATAAAAAAAGGATTAAAAAAACGTAGAATATGTGTCAGAAAATAAAAAATATATCATAAGAGAAAATAAAAATTTATAAAATAAAAAATTAAGACAATTCAAAAGAAAAGGAAAAGAATTTTAATTTTGAAATTAAAAAAAAATAATATTTTGGCTCGATCCAGATCACTTAAATTTTATTTGAGTGGCCAACATGATCACCCTGTTGGATAAGTAAACACATATATACAGGGGAGAACGTGGTTCGATTCGCTAGAGGCAAATCTAAATTTTCTTCTGTTAGGAGCATGCACGACACGCACCCATACGCGGTGAGCATATGATGTGCATGTTCAGCACGTGCACCGTCTTCGTCCTCAGGATCGTCCCCCTTTTCTATTTTTTTTTCATGCAATCAACTCACTTTGAGCTCTTCTTTGGCCTAGTTTCGATCTTTTTTTCACCAAATTGATGGAGGGATCTTGAAGAACACATGGGGTACTATGGATTCAAATAAGAAAATAGCTCAAAAGCTCACATTTTAGTAGATTGTTATACAAAATTTATGCCTATTGAGTTGTTTCACAAAAACAATGGATAAGTTGAACTCAAAATACTAAAAGAATCGATGCACCCATTAAGTTTTACACTTTGGTAGCCGCAATACGTTTATAATGGTAACGAAATAAGAAGTCGGATATTAATTAGCATAAATTCCAATCAACCTACATTCTTGATTGTTTTTCTCACTTTACTAGAATAATTGATCTACACACATCTGTTTTATAAATTATGAGTAAAACTCAAGATAAAATGTTTGAATACATTCTCGAATGTGTTTTATCTGCTATTACTTTTTTACTTGGAAGTTAGCCACATGGGCTGAAATGATTAAGCATATTGATAGGGGATTTGAAATCCCTCCAAGTCTTCCATAGAGAATAATGTAGAGCTATCTACCCTTTTTTTTTAGTTTGGAGGTGCATAACTTGTTGGCCCTTGATCGTTAGTATTGAGCTACTTATAGTGCATGGTCCTCTAGCAATGGTGTTAATGATTCCCCTGAGAGCTTAGTTTGGTTGGCAGTCAACATGGTTATTAGCTTCTTCATATTCTTTCTCTATTTTGCAACATTAAGTCAACCATTCAATGTTGTTGGCCATATCTGCAATATATAACTTCAAATATCCACACTAAATGGCATCTTGAATAGCATTCTTCAACTAAAAGCATTTAACTTTGTTATGGCCATGATCATGGTGGTAGTCATAATACTTGCCATTGTCACATCGATTAGATTGTTCCTCATTTTCTAGGGAGTTAGCAAAAGGTTCTTGCTGCAAATCTTGAGGAAGAGTGATCACGTTTTTTCAATATATGCTTTTTAAAACTCTTTTTAGTTATATTCAATTTCCTTTAAATGCGCAGATCTTTAACCAACAGTGTATCGAGTGCGTGTATAGTAATAAAATTTCTGTGAATATCGAGTCAAAGCTATAGGGAGTGAAGACTAGCTCTCAACTATATTAGTCCAATTCATAGCTAGGCAAATCAAAAGTTGTTTCTCTTTTTAGATTCTCTTTTATAAAACTAACGTACAGAAAAATCTTAGATTTCTAACACCTTTGAATTGATTAAGTTACAGATCTGAATAATCAATCAATGTATGTTACCGATTAGAAATACAATTGCCAATCCAAATTGTCAATGGGTTCAATATTTTAACCAAATAAGCACCTGATAATAATCCCTTCTTCCAAAGTGAACTATTACCCTAGATTTACCAATCAATGTTCCCTATTCCCAAGAAGACGATAAATTGACAAATCTATGTAATTTACCAAACTCTAAAAGAATTCAAATTCCATATCCCTATGTGATTTCAAATCCCAATTAGATACTCATAAAATCAATTAGAAGAGAATTTCTCAATTGCAATCCGAATCCATCATAAATCCGGATGTAATCCAAAATACATGATTTGTGAAATATTATCAACAATCCGAATATGAACAAAGATTTTATCAATAGCAGAAATCATCAATCATATGAATTAGATCAACAACTCAAAACCAATTTAAGATCAAAGGAATCAAGCATCAAACAATATCCAATAAGAGGATATAAGAAAAAGAACAAATTAACCTTGTTACTGGAATCCTGTTCTTGAAATTCAAACACAAATGTTGTTTTCCACTTGAATTTGGTGTAGAATCTGATATTAAATTAAAAAGTTAACTACTTTAGTGTTCTAAACCCTAATCTATCAAGGAACTATGGAAAAATATCAAAGAAAATCATGCTTAGGGTTTCTCATAACCAAATGATACAACAAGAGAAATTTATATATGAAAAGTTACAAGGAAAATACGCTGGCACTATACACCACGGTATACTTTTGGATCTAGCCGGCCTTCTTTTTTAAAAATTAATTTCCAAGAGCATTTTTGAATATACACCGACTTCAATGCTAGCAGCCTTGAATCTCCAGTAGCCAGTGTATATTGTAAAAATTATTTTCGAAGCAAGATAGATGGCAGCCTTTAAGCGGTGTTGATGTGTAGAAATTTCATGGTGATTTTTGACTTAACTCCAATTGGAATTTGCCAAAACTTATAGCATGAAAGTTTTAGATTTTTTTTTTTTCTCTTTCAATAGGATCTTGAATCATATCAAACGGACCTCGGATGAGAGAAATATGTAGAATTTACTAAAACAGTGTCAATCTACAAATCTTACTGATAATTTGCACTTGTAGTGACTTCAAGATGATTTTCAACCTTAATTCTTTCATAATTAGCAAAAACTCAAAACATGGAGATTGTAGATCTATCTCTTATATTTCCATAGGATTTTTAATCACTTTAAAAGGAGATTAGATAAGAGAGATATCTGCAATTTACCAAACTCTATCATTTTCTAAAACATGAACATCATCACTATAGTAGCAGCAAATTCATGACACATTTTGGCCCTGATTCATTCCAAATTCACTCATGACCAAAACATGAAAATTGAAGATCTCTCCCTTAGCTTTCAATAACATTTTAAATCATCTCAATAGGAGCTTGAATTAGAGAGATATGTTAAATTTATGAAACATCGCCAAAACTATCCTAATACTTGCATGGCCGGCCTTACTTGATTTCTTTCCCAATTTGTATGAAACTTCTCCCAATTGCTTGTATTTGTTGCCTCAGTCCTTAATGACCTGAAATAAAAATTTAAGCATACTTAAGTATCATTTCTATTCAATTTTTGTAAAATCTATAATAGATAAACATGATTTGATCATTGCAAATTTAATTAAAATATGACTTTATCAAAGAGGTCTCCTATTGTTATTTCGGGAGGGAGGGAGGGGGGGTGTGATGTTGTAACTTGTGTATACATATTGATAGTCACTTCTTGTTGTTATTACTACCTTTATATATATATATATATATATAGAGGGGGAGTTTTGGTCTTTAAGTTAATTGATCGGTCTTTAACCAAAGCCTTGTCATTCTTTCTACCTTAGTCCTAATATGGGTTTATCAATTTCTTAGTAGGCTTGAATGTTATTTTCTCACATGATACATTTTTTTCCCTTTCCAAGAATTAGTCCAATAACATAGGCTTGCTCTTTACCAAAGACTTGAAAGAAATCACTTTGTGGATCAACCTCTTGGATGATCGCATGAAGAGAAACGTATGTCTAATTTTGGGATGAAAATCTTTGCACAGACTCTTTCAGAGCTTCTCTAGGTTGTTGCCTCTCTAGATATAAGAACAAAGTGTCCTTTTTAGAGGGTTTATTAATCATGAAATGCTTCAACAAGAGTTCAACAAACACCTGGAAACAGGTAATAGAATTTGATGGGGTCTAGCTAAGTGCTCCTATTAAGGTGTCAGGGACAAGTTTTGCAAATGAGATCATTGTTGAACCCATGGAGTCATATCGACATTCAAAGATGGGCCTAGTGGTTTTCTGGTCTGTGGGACTATAATATTTTATTAAAAAGGGAAGCTTTGCACCTAAGAGGACTACCTTGTTCTTAATGGCTTAAACTAAAGGAGATATACCATGTGCTACCTTAGATGAGGCTCTTTCCATGCTCTCCTTTTCCTTAAAAGAGTTTTTCGTGATACCATTAAGTTTATCGTCATTTCATTGCCACAAAAGGCAGTCTATAGTTATCTCTACAACAGTTACATGGGAGGTTGCAAGCTTGCTATATTCTAGTAAGAGTGCAGTTGTCGTAATTTGCAGATCAAGTTTGATGATTAACTACTCCTGGTGGTAGGAATGGTGATGGATACTCATCTTGATTGTTTTATCTATTTACATCAAATTCATACACCTGTAGCATCACAACATTCACATTCTAACTCATCCATACAAGCTTGGAGCCTTTGCATGTGATAATTCAAGCTACTAACTCGCAACATATTCATTCTAGTTCTTTTAAACTTTGTGGATTGATAACAAGAGCTACTACATTAGAAGCGTAGCTTGCTCATCTACATGGGAGGTGTCCAGATTGTTGATGTTAATTCATTTTGAACTTCATGCCACCTTAACCGAAATACTTTATAAGTTTCATGAAACAAAGGAAATTGACTCTTTGTCAATTCTCATAGATGGTGCTAAAATGTTGTCACCTTAATATTGTCGATAGAGTTGATTGGATTGGAGCCTAAATATAATTAGGCTTGCAAACAAATACAGTTTAGTGGACACCATGGGATTGTCTAATGTGGCTACTTCGGCAGTTAAGTTAATAGAAGTGTGTGGAGTAATAAGTAAACAAAAAAGACTAATGTTGGCTAAATGTTACTAGATCATCCTTAATGGTATCTAGGTCGCAGTTATATAAATGCAATCACAGTTAGTTGAAACAAGTAAAGGCATTTTGTAAAGATAGTGGGAGTACATGGCAATTACAAAGAGCAGTTATAGGGTCACTAAGTCACTTTCCCAAGACTCATGGGAGTGGAGTTAATTGACTTAGGCCTTACTAAGCTAAGCGATTTAGGGGTACCGAGTGTAGTATCTTAGTTTGAGTAAATTAAAGGGCCTAATCAATCTACTTGATCTCTTATCCATATCTTAGGCTTATGGCAGCAGTAGGCTCACAAGCAATTAGTTAGCCTATGTTTAGAACAAATTGAGTTGAGGTTTAAAGAGCCCTTTACTAAATTTATCTATCAATAAAAAAGAAAGGAGGCCAAAATCGCGGTTCTCTATTTGATCCATTCCTATATACTAGTCATGTCATTATGTAGCAATTGCATATAATATTACCTTGAATCATAATAAGTTTTTTTTATGCATCCCACTACATACAAAGTGTAAAAGTTAAAAGAATAAAGTCAGAAATAAGAAAAAAATTAACAAGATGAAAATATATAACAAACCTTAATAATTCAAAACATTTATAACTGGTTAACTTGTATAGAATAATGGGAGAACAAAGCATCAATTTAATAAGAATATAATGGAGTTGTAATAAGCATTAGGAGTCTATTATAATATTTTTTGGTATAAAAAATAAAATAAATAATTATTCAAGCAGAGTAAAATACCAATAAAGTCTTTTATCTTTATTATAAAGAGATGATGATTATATACGTGATATTTTCAAGAGAAATGTATTTATAAAAAAATTGAAAACAAACTATTAAACAACAATTCATGTGTGTGGGACATGAATTATTATAATTTGCATCATAATAATCCATTATGAATTGTCATTCCTTTTAACTAAACGTTGTAATAAAAGTTTTATATTGAAAGAGGAGAAAATGAACGGCCATTCTCTTCGAGTGTTAATAAAAATTAAAAAAAAATTTAGATTATATTAAAAGAATTATGAGAAAAATTATCTAAAGTTTTTTTTTTTGTATTTTTCATTAATACTTTTCACTTAAGGGAGTAAGATAGATATCGTTAAGTTATAAATCTACCTTAAAGTTAACTAACATTATTATTAGCCCAATCATTAAATTTGGGCTTCAATATCTTTAAAAAAACCCGTTAGCCCAACAACAAAACTCAAACTCAATCTTTTGCATTTAATGTCCACGTCCATAGGAACAGCCTCCAGGGTGGATTGAAAAATTTTGAATTCGTGAGTGCCTCCTCTGGTGTGCTTTGCCCTAACCCTAGTGGATGGAGGAGGAGTAGGAGAAGGAGTCCGTGCAACCATTTTCATATCTTTACAACCCTCTCCCTCTCCGTAGCTTCATCCTCACTTATTCCATGTACAGCTTGTTGCTTTTCTTCTCACTTGAGCTTGCTAGCTGTTGGAGACAATGCGTGATGGGTTTACTTAGTGGTTCGTAAGGAGGGGCTGTTTGAAGTTGCTTTTGGAGCTCTACTGGACTATTAGGGTTTTCCTAAGGCCTTTTCTAGGGTTGTGTCTGCAAGTATGCGACCGCTGTTGCTTGTTGATCAAGCTTAGTTTAATGGGGTTCTAGCACCCTTTGTTTGATGTTGGCATGTTGAGCGTGTGTATTCCCTTTGTCCATAGCAGTCTTTGACTTATTAATGCCAAGAGCTCCGACCTTCTTTGATCTTGTAAACGGTTTGGGGGGGACCGGGCTTACTATTTGAAGGTAAATACGTTCTGGATGTTAGATTTGTCTTAATCTTGCTTCATGGCCATTTGGCTTTGATTCTTGGTACTGATTTGTGGAGTATGATGTTCCGTGCCATTTGATTAAAACATTGGTTGTCTTCCCTATTTTCTCACATTGGCTATCCTATGTCTGCTAGTCTTTTCAGCTATTCCTATTATTTTGGCCCTTTGCCTACTTATTGAGGTAGTTGGCTCATCATCTTCAAATTAGTTGTGGATTTGAGGGGATCCGCAGCGTTATGGAATTGGTGTATCTGTCCTTGTTACCTTTTGATTTGTTGGATGGGCCAATTGAGAGTTGCAGCAAATATGAACTTGCATGGTTTATATGCAATGGCTGGAAGTGCATACTCAGTTGATGCCTGTCTGTTCCTTCTCAGTCAGGTTGCTATCATCAACTATTTATAGGCATCATAGCCTTCTGTTTCATTGTATCTGTGCTACCTTTTCCTCAGGAATTGGAGAGAGAGGAAGGTTAACTTAAATTGGTGGTATAAAATACTTTGGAAGTGTTTGGTGGATGATGGTCTTGTCTGGGTTGTCCAAGATAGCAGTCTTTCCCAGGATGCTCATTGGCATGTTTTCTAGCTCTGTGTCTGACTTTACTAGATTTTGAGTATTCCCATTTTGGTTGTTTAGACTACCTCGAAGTGAATTGGACCAAGGACTATGATACATGATTGTTGGACTTGTTGGTTCATTGTGGAAACTAACATGTAAACAGGTGTCTTGATTGGAACAAAGCAATATATCTTGATGGATGGTTTCATATTTTGGCCAATGGTTTCGATTGGTCTATTATTTTTCTACAAGCTTTTCAGCTTGGTATTTCACCTTTGGTGTTCTTGTGTCATATCGAAAAGTATAGGGCTTAATGGTTGCTCACATGTTCTCTTGTTGGATGGTCTGCTTCCCATAAGGTTTATGGCGCTAATGGCTTTGCACTTTCTGGAACACTACCATTCAGTTAGAAGCAGAATAGAGGAGCGGATGCTGATTTGAATTAGTGGTTTATATATGGATGGGTGATATTGAAGTTTTCGGATTGCAAGTTGGTTACATGATTGGCAAATGGTCTCCATAGCGTGGCCTTCGATTGCATGTTTGCTTCCTACTAGAATTTTTAGTAGTCCCTTTCTGGCAGATGAGACATCCTTGGGATGGATTAAGCCAAGGGGTCCGATACCTTATTGCAGGATGACTGATTGTAGGGTTGTGGAAGCATGGATCTCTAGATTGGGCGCGTGGGGTGGATGTTGCCATATGCGTGCCTTCATGTTCTACCTATACCTTTAGATTGCTCAGTGCATTTTCATTGTTTGTGTTCGAGTCCGCTTTGATAGCATCAGGTTTTGGCTTATATTTGCACATGATAGTATTTTAGCTTCAAAATAGTTGTTTTTTATGATGTAATTATCTTTTGTCAACCACCTTGTTAATTTTTTCCATTTGTAGATCATGTATATTTACTTTAAGCATCAATTTTGATTCCATTCCTAATTTCCTACTATGTGTCTTATGTTTTGCCATATGAAATAGTAGCTATAAATATTAATTACAAAATAACTGTACAAGGAATACAAAAGAAAGACTAATAAGGCATTTGATGTAGCAATTCGTGATGGAATATGAATTCGACCTGTTAAATTGTCAAAACCAGTCTTTAAAAAAAAAAAAAAAAGAGACAAGACAGAATTTTCCTTAATAAATTGTCTTCAAATGCCTTAAATTGAAATTAAACTCTTAAGATTTTTCTAATTCTAGCTGCTTTATGCCTATCACCGGAAGGAGAAGACATGCTATATATTTGAGATATGCAATCTCTGGACTTAATTAAAGCTAACATTTTTTTGCTCAGATTGGTGCTAAAATTATTCAAATCACTACCTTCATAAATAAAAAAGAAAAGGAAAAAAAAAAACTTTGATTGGAAAACGAAGGTGGAGCTAGAGTTGTCTCATGGTAAGGATGATTGTTTATGGTACCAACGAATTTTTGTTGGTTTTAATTTGCAGCTAAGTCATGTAATGAAGTTGTCGGTTGATATAACTTGAAGTAACGGTTTGATCTCTTGTAAAATGGATTGAAAATCATAAGTTAAACTGGCCATCTGGTCCTACCACATACCATTGGAGGTTATCTGACAGAGGACAGAGAGCGCTCCTCGGCAGGGTGTGAGTCTATCACGAACCAGCTCTCATAGTTCCAGAATCAAATTTTCAAAACTTGTGATCATGGGATACAAATTCCAGGTTGTCAAGGACTCAATATCCCCTACCTAGCGTCATTTTCAATTATACACATTCCCAGAAACCACAACCAACAACAAATGTTGCCAGACCTACTTCTGCCATGGAATCCTCCATCCTCACAATGTCAAGTTTGAACCAAGGAGCACAATCAGCCCGTGGCCTGAACTCAGTCAACCAAATAAGGTGGACTTGGTGTTTATATGTCACGCTTGCCATTTGGTAGTCTAAGTTACGCAGTGTCCATGAGTCCAGGACAAGTTATGATGTGCTTGGTGTTATGTTTGGAAATGAAGAAGAAAACGATAGTGACACCTCTCAAAGCCTCCCCCCAACCCTATCTCTGCAAGTGGCCATCATTTTGCCTGTACGTTTCTTAGCTTAAGCTTCCAACTGAGCTTGCCACCCACCACTAGCAGCGCACAACTGGACCCAACTTGCACCCAGAAAAACAATTTAATCATGCATCTGAAACGTGATTTTGATTACTTCAATCCATTTTATGAATAATCACTAGTGTCAAACATAAATCCCCTTACCTTTCAACCAATTTTCACAACATGACCCTGATTTTGGACAAATCAAAATCCTGTATTGTGATAGAAGTTAACAACATCAACATTTCTTTCCAGTGAAAGACAAAGATGCAGTACTTATAAATTTGGGTGGTAAAAAGTCTCCGTTTGCTAGGGCCTACAAGTTAACCTGTCCATGTTCACATGGCTTATTTAGGACAATGATAGGTCAATGTTAAATTCGAATGCACAATGAAAATAGGGGAAAATAAAAGAAAAGCATTAAAAAATCAAAAAGCAATCATCCAAACTTGGAATATTGAGAAACTTCCTTGTCAGAACCCTTTTACATTCATAAATTTACTTGAAGTTCATTGTGCAAGCCTTCATCTGTACAGGGACACCAAAGCAGACATTTGATCCTTGCACACTTGGAGCCATTAGTTTTTGGTTACATAGAGCTCCCACAGGCAATCATTGTCAAATAATGGAAAGCAACATCATTTATTGGAAAGCAAAAGGTTGTCTTGTAACTATATGTATTTAAATATGACAAATTTCACCTTGGATAGACTGATCTTTCTTGCTCTTCTTTGTCCAAATTTATGCTGCAAACATGACAAGGTATGTACTATATGATCCGATAGGAAGGTACTGAAGCTATCCTATTAAGCACTACTATGAAGCTCCACCCTGAGCTTTGTTGCTCCATATTGGACATTCACTAGCTGTGCAGCAGCACGTGCAGCAGCAGATGCACGCTCAGCAGAAGCAATTGCAGCTCGAGCTCTCTCTAAAATTTCAGATGATTGTGGTCTTGCCTCCATTTTTGAATCAGCAACTGGACTTGCATCACTCTTTCTTGATGATGCCTCGATTTCATTTGAAACTCGGGACAATGAGTTGGTGGGAGTAATAGAAGCTTCATGGTACAGGTGTTCGCATCATTCTTTACCACTGTTTGGCGGTTTCCATTTGATGATGACTTGATTGAAACATTTATGTTAGGAGCTTGTGGAGATTCAACGCCATTGCAAACTTGTTTTGGTCCAGCCTACAAAGAACAAATTGCAGTGCACCAAGAATTTAATGACAGGTTTTTTAAAACTCAAGAATACAAAAATATAGGGTGAAACATATGTTTACAAACCTTAGAAATAAAAATTACCCAAATACAATTGAGATAATTTTAATTACCAAATTAACACTGTAAAATCGCATATAGAATAAGCATTTTATTTTATTTTTTAACAAATGAAATGCAGAAATAAGATGGGATTTAGCAAAAGTTCTACAATGCTAAATCGCATATTTAAAGAGCAATTCAATATATTTATACATAAATTGCATATAGGAAGTGCGATTCATGCTTGTACATGAGTCGCATGCACTACATGCAATTTATATGCAAAAACATGAATTGCATGTACTTTGTATCGGTATTTTAGTAATTATTTTATGTAATTTTTATTTAGACAAGTTGGTACTTATACAATTTCCCCTAGAAATATAAGTCTATTGAACATTCAAGCAAGGACACAGATTATGACAGCTGTAAGGATCTAGAAGGGAGAGATTGCAGTTGTGACTAGTGGTTCCAGCTGTAACTAATATTTCTAAAAAATTCCGAAAAATGATTTTCATTTATTTAGTGGAATAATTTCCCTCATATGGGGCATAAACGTTTAAGAACAAATCAAGCCTAAGAAAAGTTAGTGAAAAATGTTAATTGTTATGGTGGGCTCATGAACGATCACCCCCGTAGACTTCTTCTTGGGGTAATTTCTCTGGTTAGACATCAATCAAATAAGAACCATATTGTCATTGTTCTTCTTTCTCACTTCAAATTAATTAGAATTAACCATGGAGAAAGGCAAAAGATATCATGAAGCATGGAAAGTATGCTCCACTTTCTGGCATGTTTTATCTGTTAGACACCAAAAGGGTCAAATATAACGCTTTAAATCTGCCATCACAACTGCAAAAATAGACATCCTGCCTCCATGAGAATCTTCTTCCCCAGTCAACCCATCAACAACAAAAATTGTTATGGAAACTCATCGTATCAGCAACAACTTCAGAAGCTGGCCTTCCTTCCATTGCGGATCAAATAGAAGCTCTGTTGCCACTAGTCAGGCAAGGCTTCTTTAGATCATCACTACATGCAACATCAACTGTCTCCTCAAGCACCCTTAGAGGGTAAGTTAGCCTTCTATCCAACACCAAACAAGAAAACACTCAAACTAAAAGTTTAGTGAGAGAAGCACTAATGAGGAATATTAAAATGTTGGATCACAGCAGACAAGGGGAAAGCTTTTGTGTATAAGTGGCCTACTACAACCATTTGGAACAATTGACCTGATCTTACTATCCCTGACAAGTACATTTGACCTACCAATTACATAAACAACCACCCATCAAGATACATTGTGCCACACTTTAGAACAGGCTTGATCCATTGGGCTCTATATATGATAGGCCCCGATATATGAAAAGAAGTGGGCTAATAGAGGGTGCTGACACTTGCTCATTGAAACCCAAATAAAACACACATGAAATTTGAATTACTTAAACTAAGCAACAAGTTCTTCGTGCAAGAAAGAAACTGATGGAGACCATGTGATTTGAAGAAAACTATGAACTACACAACGAAAGTACAATGAGGAAACCTTTATTCCTTTTTAATTAAAAACTAAGGGATCAGAAATCAATGGCCTTTTCAAGAAGAACAATCAAGATCATAAAGAGACTGAAGTGCATAAAGATGTGCATGACAAGCAGTACTTACACTTATCTATTTATATGGCTCGATCTTCTGCTGCAAGGATACCAAAGGACATCATTTTTCACCCGAAGTAACTTTCCTCAATGCTAAATAGTGGGTTAATCCCAAAACATTGACTCATTTAGACAAAAAGAATATGGTTTAGCACTTCGGGATTAAATCTCAAGGTTCACGGATATGAACCATCTCATAGCATGATAACAACAAAGGGATAATAGCTGATTATGGAGTCACATTGTAAACAGAAAACACCACTTAGATGCCATTGCCAGAATAACCAACCATATAGACAACTATTTATCCATGCTTATGTCTAAGGACGGGGTGAACTTCTCAGCAGGACCATAGAACTATACGAGCCCCCATCAGAAAAAAAAAATATAAACTTTATTTTTCTGATAAATAGTTCTGAAATTTTTTCCATGACTTTGAAAGATATCCATGAAGTAATACCATCCTTTAAGAGAACACAGAGGAAACTTCTTAGAATATTGCTGGGAGTAGTGACAGATGGAAGACCCTCAAATCGGAGAAAATTGTAAAAATAGATGAGAAATTGTCTCCTCTATATTCATAATTTTGAGAAAACAATGAAGCATTTTACCACCAGTTGGAAAGCTACAGATTTTATTAACTAGAAAGAAGCAAAAAAAGCACCATTCCACCAGTTGAGATGTTACCAGCAGGTCTTCGTGTTTTTTAATCAATTCTGCTTCAGTACTGGAAGAGTCCCAACCCACATTATGTTCTTGTGCAATGTCCTTTAAGACTTTGAGTTTTAATTCTGCTGATGGAGCACTAACTGAGAGTTTCTCAATCAGCTGCAGATATTATATCCACAATTAAGCAAGAAAGTGTAACTTAGGAAAGAACAAGCATCAGCACCTTGTTAAACCACAGAAAAATCTTAACCTACTTACTTCACGATTAACTCCAGACTCTGGACGAAGCTCAGCAGCTGCAGCGACAAATTCCTTCCCATACTTTGTAGTGAACAAATTCTTGATCTGAAGCAAATCTGGCACGTCTGAGCATCGGGGGGCAGCAAAAATTACACTAGCAATGGCTTCACGCAAATCAGTTGGACATTCCCTGTCATTTGTTCCATCATTCTCCTTAAGGTTTGAAAGTTATAATGACATAACTTTACCTACTCTATTCATGTTTTAACTAGAGGTTAGAAAACTCAACCACAAGTTGCGAATACTTCTGACATACTTTTCAATCATCTCTATACATGACCTTTCTATACACATGTGCCCCTAAGGTAGCTACAGATACAAACATTTTCAAGTAAATAGATGCCCAAAAAATGTATTATCTGTATGTATGTACGTACGTATGTATGTATATATATATTTTGCTTTACAAGAGTAAAACTGAGAAAAAGTTGAAAATCAGAAAATTTTCTGGAGCTGAATAGTGCAAGTTCTTAAGTTATAAACATCCAGCTAATATAAGAGCAAGGTTTATGTTTATGCACGTCCATGCATGATGTATGAAGTAAAACAAAGAAAAGACTAATTATAAATAAGAAAAGACAAGGGCCTTGGGCTTAATCTCTGTAACATCCTTGTTTATCAATAAAATATGGATGCCAAATGACAGAATCCTAGGAAAATAACCAACAATTATAAAATTATTAGCAGAACTCCAACAGCACATTTGGTTCTCTAAAATAGCATCTCTTCCAAAATAATACCAATGGGTTACCTCTCCATATTTGGTTTTCAAAATGGAACAAGCAAGAATTCTAGAAATATTGCATATTTACCCAACAGTTTGCAATGATTTTTTTCTATATTAGTGTAATATGATTTATCACATTATTCCCAATAAAATACCACTAGATTCAACTGAAAAAGTATATCATATACTTAAAAAAATAAACGCAATATCAATATATCATTGCATTCATTAACATATGCTTAGTATATATAAGCATAATCTATAAATAACAGATAAATACTACTAAAATACAAATAGATGAAGATTTGTATTAAGCAATGGATCAAATGTAATAGTATATTGCACACGCTTCATCAGGGCTAATATGAATTTGGTAGAAAAAATCTTCACGTGCAAAGGCAGCTCCATGTTTGTTTTGGAACCACCAACTAGGTACAATTCAAGATGACAACTGAAAGAGAAATAATTCTAGCAAACCAGGGGACAAAATAGCTGGTTTAAGTTATTTGAAGAATGGTTTAGTAAGCATTTTAAGTTTAACCTACTCCAATGGCCAAGCATCTTAATGCAAGGTAGCTCTTCAGCTTGAATAAATATCATAGTTGGCATTAAAACAAAATTCTATGAAAACCTTCTGAGCTCAAATAACAATAACACATATACATAAGAATATTGAACATCAATCAACTCTAGATGTCTCAACAAATCTTTCAAATTTCTTAGACACTCATGCGATCATTTTCTCCAGTTTGCTAGTAAAACTTTGCTTCCTTTAGTAAAACTTTGCTTCCTTTTCCTTCACAGACCAACTCGCCCATGCAACACCAATTGAGTCCTTTTTTTTTTTTTTTTTGGTTAAATTAATGATTCCAAAATTTGGAGCACTAAATCAGCGAATTGAAATTCTCAGCTCAGCTCAATGATCAGCAAAGCATCGATGGAGTTTGAATTGATTGTAGGCCTAAAATAAAGTTATGAGCAAAACACTGACAATGTTCTTTGAGGAGTTCAAATGCTTTTCTGTCTACCATATATATTTGCAAAGCAACCAACATACAACCATCACTATTAAATATTATTCACAGTCAGGAGATGCAAAACCACTTGATGAACAGCAAAAATGTACTGGGAACATATATATAGCATTAAGTCTTTACTCCAAAGTTTTACCCAAATGAATTGCTCCAGCGCTCACACTGACTAGAATCAAAGGTAAATAAAGGTTAATGTCAGGACTACCCCTAGACATATTGTTGTGGATGCTAACCAAATTGCTGAGATATTTCACAGCAAACCAGAAAAACATAACCCCCCATATCATCAGCCATCAAAGAACATGGATTTAGTAACATAATGCACAAGCCCGATCAATTGTACAAAGTTTAAGGGAGAAATCTTGATTATATAGGACACTCATATCATGTGAAGTCACATAGAAGCATCTATTACCCTATACAAGTTATGTTGTACATAATTATCGGCAAGGGAAACATAGAGGTAAAATAAATATACAAGATATGAAGATATCAATCACAAGACGCTTCATTTGGGAAATGAATGTTTGTATATATTGCGGATCAGATGTCTCTTGCTTACTTCTGGCTTTCAATTATAGGCGTGCGAGCATGGATGAATTCACAAAAAAGTTCCAGTATATCATATGCAGCCCTCATATTCTGTTCACGTATGACATGCTCCACCTATACCATGAAAAGATAAGACAATAAGATCCCAATACCATATCAGTAACCTCAAGAGTCTCAAAGAATGAGAATCATCCTGATCTAATCTCCAAATCAGAAGAGAAGCGCTACCCGAATACGAGCAATGGCTTCTTGGCCAGCCAGCAAGAATTGGGCTATTTCTTTGCGCATAAATTTAAGTTGTAAATCTCTCTTATTCTGCAGCAACTTCATGCGCGATATCGCTAAGGTTAAGCTTGTCTTGCTACAGGAAAACACATAAAAATAACTATCAATGTCACCATACAAATATATAATGAGAACATCAGTACATTCAAATTATGCAACAATCAAACCTATGTTCCCATCTTTATCCCAATAGCAAATACAATTAGCATTGACATTGACACAGGAAATGATGGAACATATCCAGCACATAAGAAAAAGTAACCAACCTGGTGACCAATTTTCATCAACAACAATAACAACACTTTGGCCTTATTCCCACCATATGGGATTAGCTATATGGATCACATTCCACCATTGCATTATATCAAGAACCATATCCCATTAATACCTAAATTACCGAGCCTTAATCTTTTTCCTTCCCAAAACAAACCCCCGCCCCGCCCCCCCCACCCAATGTTAGGATGGGAGTTCAATCATATGAGAATATGTTGGATTGGAAACATTCAAGAGAAAATTGGAGTAGCATCCACGATTGAGAAGATAATGGAAGCAGGGTTTTAGATGGATCGCCCATGTGCCAAATGTAATTTTAGGATACCAGTTAGGCAGACCGATGCTTTGTGAGACCAAAAAAGATGTGGATTAAAGTAACAAATATGACTTTTATTGCTGTTGGTGAAGAATAGGCTAAACAAGCCTTGATCTTTCCTTACAGAAAAATAAATAAATAAATAAATAAACTATGATTTTTCGTACAATTCGATACTGACTATAGAATTTTTCATAGGATCCAGAGTGATCTAGCGCCATGTCTCAGATAAGAGAAATTTCTTCATTTGAGAACTATTGCCTACAATTAGCAACAATACAACAAAAGTTAATAACTTTTACCTTCTCAACCTGATATTTTGGCCTCTAAGATAATCAATACGGTACAAAGACAGACTCTAAGAAATGAGAATTCCCCAGAATTAAAGTGAAAGGCTTAATAATACTACGTGCGAACTTCTAACTTAACCCTAAAATAAATTCAAACATTAAAATCAACCAAGGAAAGAGCGAAATTGAAACGGAAAAGAGGGGAGATTTGTGAAGAAGAATAAGAGAATAAGAAAACCCAACTCACCATTTTGCGCCAAAAACGCCCCTGTTGAAAAGCTGATTTAGAAGTGACATTACTCCTTTCTGAACTGAAGAAGAAGAAGAGCCAGCTTCTTAGCTCAAAATTGTGAACACCAATCCAAAAGGAAATTCGGATGAGGCAATTAAAGTAATAGATTAGATCGTAAGAGCTAATGATTGAAATTCAGGAAGTCGTATCGTGTTTTCTTTTCTTTCTTTCTTTTTTATTATTATTATTATTTGTTGGAACGAGAAGGAAAGTGCTGCTGAGTTTCAACTGTGTTTGTTAATTCAGTATTTTTATATGTTTTGTTTTGCGTCCATGTCAAATTTGCATTGCTAATTTATCAATATCTTCGTATTTATTTGTCCAATTAATTATTAAAATTATCAATTTTTTTATGGATTTTTCTTTTTTGAGAAATATCTCTTTAAAAAAACAAAAATATATAATATTAAAATGATCAGAATATGACGAAGTGAAAATATTAAAAGAAAAGAGAGAAAAGAACAAAATGATTATTTGAATTATTGTTTGCAATTTTAAAATGGAAAGGAAGAAAAAAAACTTTTGTATGGAAATATGGCTTTTTTATAAATTAATCTCAAAATACAATAAAAAAAATTCAAAATATAAGCATTGAAAGCATAACTAGAAATCGTGTGTATGACCACTCCAAAAAGGGTGTGGTCGATGTTATTGTTGTTGCTACTAATGATGATTACAATGACAATGACAATGTCGATAAGTGAGACGTTATATTAGTGCCATAGATCATAACCCGGTCCATGCTATTGCTATTACTATTGCTATTGATGATGATTACGGACTTTGAGTGGCGTAAGGCAAGGAACTTGAAATTCTCATACGCTTTGCGGCAACTTGCTGGCCAGAAACTCGGATGAGTCCATGGCTTGATTAGTCCAGTGAAAAAAAAGTTCTACTAATTTTCAGCTTTCATTATGTTTTACTCTATGTTCTGATGTTGGAATGAAGGGAAAGAACAATAAATGAGGTCTTGGAGCAAAGATGAAGAAGTATAGCAAAATTTACACCATTTAAGTAGAAGAAAAGAAGAAGAAATAAAAAAGAAGGTAGAGTTTTATGCTTTATGTCAGTGAATAAACTGTATGTTCTATTGCATGTTGATAATTTGAGCATAAAAGTTGTAGAAGTGATTTCGAGATAGCTAGCAAGTAGAGCTGTTCCCACATCATTTACAGGCTAAAGGAAAGAGAATCTAGTTTGGGATTTTCAAAATGCAAGGAGTTTGTGAGAATTGATATCCAAAGGATTAAGTCTAAAAAGAAAGATGGTCTCTATGATATCCATGTGTTTTTTAAATTTACCTCACAATGGTTAATTGATGACGTATTTACCATGTGTCCATGTAAGAAAACTTAATGTTTCATTATATTATATAGAGGGCGCAAGTGCTCACTAGCATTAAAAATAATAAAAAAAGAGGGCAAGCTTGGCTGCATGCCCTATTTTGAGCAATCAAATGGCACCTTTGATGCTTATATTTTGAATATCTTTTTTTTACTATATTTTGATATTATTTTTTTAAAAAATAAAGTCGTATTTCTGTATAAAGTGGTGACTTACTTTTAACTAAATTTTAAGATAAATTATACATATTAATGTTTACGATAAATTTATTTAAGAAATCAACGTTTTGAATAGTTAAAAAGAGGAATAAGTGGGTTCACAAAGTGATTAGCTTTGAGTATCAATATTTGAATTAATTTTCAATTAGGTTTCCTTAATTTCCATCAATGGTCAATTATTAATACATTATTCACTTTGTGAAAGTTGGTTACTTATTTTAACTAATTAAAATGTTAATACCTTGAATTAACATATCCCTAAACATTAATACTTTAAATGAATTTCGTAAAACATTTGTAACTCAAATGAATTTATCATGCTTTCGATGTAATCTTCCCTAATCTTTTTTATTAAGTCTTCTTCTCCTCCTTCTTTCCTTTTTTTCTTTTTTAAATACCCTTGGGAAAATGATAACACGCAAAAATGATGCATTTTAGTGTTTCTTTTACATTTGGCACCACGTTCTCTTACGTATCCCATTGAATAATAAAGGATGTTTCAATATTCTCTCTCTCTCTCTCTCTCTCTCTCTTTCTCCTTTAATCACATCGTTCGAAGAAATAGCATAAAATGTTTGTGGTTGTAAATATTTCAAAATGGTTCATTTCATGGTCATTTATAGTTGATTTCTAGAGTTAAGTTGAAAACATTAATAATTTATCTTTTATTTTCTCTTGCTTAATTCAGAGAGCTTATTTTATAGGAAAGGTGCTTGCTATCTCTAACTTGCTGTCTCTTTTATGTCCCTGCCAACTGATATCTAACACGTGTCTAAAAAATTAAAAAATATAAAAGTCTCTAAAATAAAGAAAGCACTTGACACGTGTCAAATATTATTTATAGGGATACAATGGAAACAACAAATTGGAGACAACAATTTTTTTTCCCATTTTATATGTCCTTTCTTCTTCGAATATCATTTCTTTCTTTGATAAAAGTAGTAGCACTTCACTAGTCTACTAATTCAAGAACATCTTTTCTTTTCAATGGTTTAGGGTATTCTCAGCCAATGGTTCTATAAATGAAGTATAATATGTGAAAGGAATTTCATATTAGAACTTTTAAACACGAACATTAGACAAAGTAACCCAAAAAATTTGTTTATTAAAAATGAAAATTTATAAATATGATATTTATGAAAAATAGGAATTTATAAATGGAAACAATAAATTATATGATTTAATTAATCACTACAGTCCAAAATTCCAAGATTTCAGCTCTAAACTTCATGGGATGATATAAATGGCTAAAAGAATTGGAATTAAGGGAAAAAAATCACTTTTTCCAAACAAATTAAACCAATCCCACCAGATGAAAAATAATTTCAAAAATAGGTAGGTTAAACTCACCTCTTGAGGAAACAAGTTTAACTTGCCTAAAACTAGGATTATTTTTATCCCAGTAGCATTTTTGTGATTTTTTAAAAAATATCAATATTAATTTCCTTTTCCCAAAAGAATTGTATAGTTCATAAATTAAAGTCAAAGTAATTTATTAGCGTCCATTTGGATTGTTTAATTTTCATCTATATTTTATTTATATCTGCTCTATATTTGTAACTTATCTGCATCTTAGCTGTTTGATATAGTTATGAGTAAAAATATATTTTTTTTATCTGTATCTGATTCTTAACAAATATATGTTTGAAAACAATAAAATAAAATGTTAAAATGATCAGAAAAAGATGAAACAAACAGACCCTAAGTAGCTCACTTGTAAGTTGGATAAAAGCCACTGCCATTTCACTTGAGTGAATCATATGACTCAATGAATTGATGAAATATTGGATTAATATGGTGATGCTTGATATGTGACCACTTTAATCCCTTGTGTGCTTGGTTGTGTTGTATAATTACTATATCTCATTACCATTTTCTTATTGTCTAATTCACCAATGTAAATCCCTTCAGTTCATAAAATGTTGACACGTCGATATGATTATGAAAATGATTGATATTTCAGTTTTTATCAAATATATGCTTAGTTTTATTCTTAATGATTGCATCATTCCACTATTTACTAATTTTATTAGAATTGCTATAAATTGGAAAAGAAGGTATAGTTAAACTCTTCAAGCAAAATAGGGTAAGTGATCTACTATTCTTTATAGGATGAGCTTTTAGGATTAGTTGGTAAATACAATTACTTATATTTGACCAAGTAATTGTTTGTTTTTTATGATTGTATCTAGGAGTATCGGTATTATTAGGTTATTAGATGTGTTGGTCATGGATTGGTAATTATGTCTGTTAGGGTGCAAGTATGAGATTGGAAAAAATCCCACATGGAAAATATGAGACTTATGTGAAGGGTTTATAAGAGGAAAGACCCATTAATCTAATACTTTAAGTTTTTGAGTTATAGATGGTGTCAAGCCCATTTTATATTCCTTCATAAGGTATATTTGAATGATTTGTTCCCATTGAAGGCTTCATTCTCTCCAGGACAATTAGTATCAGAGTTGATAGTTCGACTGCGAAACTCCTATAGTTGGCCCTCTATATGGAAAGAGAGTTTTGTGGTGTGACTCATTTGTGAAAAACCTTAATGTATGGAAAGTAGGTAGGGAGTGGACCGCTTACAAAAGAAAGCAGTTTAATTAACTCAATTTGATAAGCTCTTGTTGAGGGAAAGTATGACCTAGTCCATTGTGGAGGCTCACACTTGAGAAAGAGATTTATTAAAGTGTAAGTGTGAGGTCGGAAAAAATCCTGCATGGGAAATATGTGACTTATGGAAGGGTTTATAAGAGGAAAGACCCATTAACCTAATATCTTAAGATTTTGGGTTGTAGATGGTGTCAATCCTATTTGTGTATCCCTTCATAAGTTTCGTTCGAACAATTTCTCCCCATTTAAGGCTCCTTCCTCTTCTAAAAATGTTACATTGAAAGGGGCAATGATTTAAAGTGATATGATGCTATGGATTGGATACTGGATATAGTGGTTATAGATTGGTAATGGTGTCATTTCAAAGAGGGTAATAATCTAGGGTGATATGATGCTATGGATTGGATTATGAATATGGTGGTTATGGACCATAATTGTGTCATCTCGAAAGGAGCAATGATCTTAAGGGTGATAATCGATATGATGCTATGGATTAGGCATTGATGCTGCTGCATACAAGTGTTTCAGATTAATAGTTGTTGATTAGTGATTTGCTATGATATTGCCTATTTTGTAGGGAGTAAAAATTGCAAGTGATTCATACTTGTATTATGGGATGTCTCTAACAAATGGTTGTAAAGGATTGCTAGTGCTAATGATTGACACCAGCAAGTAGTAGTAACTAAAAGATGAGATGACTTATATCAGTTGTAAAGTGTTAAGGTAATCCACACCATGTGCTTGGCTTTGGGGTATTAGAGAATATCCCAACTAGCTTGGTAAATAATTGATAAAGGCAATTAGACTCATATTTTCATGCATATTGTGTTATAAATTATTATTGATTTTATAGAAATTATAAAGAATGGTACTTATTTATGTTTATTGTGATATTTCAGTACTTTAAGAACTTAGAGTGCAAATACAAGCAATTCAAAGGAGTTTTATGCAACAAAAAGAAGTGCGAACAAATTAGGCAAGTCAAGCATTAATCTACAATTTACACCTATGAAGTTAAGATAAAGATCATCGACCTTAAAGCTGGCCTACAATGTACATCGCTCCTAAGCCACCGACCTCGAGCCAGCTTATGTCCACTCGAAGCATTCCCCTATTTTTCCCTATAAATACTCCTCATGTAGACAATTTTGAGGATCTTTTTGCAATTCTTTAACTTGTTCTTTACTCCTAAATAAACCTAGAGAGACTTGAGAATAAAAAATAGGGCATAGAACAGTAGCTAGTTTTTCCTCTTTGCTTTTCTTAAGGATTCCACATCGGGATTAAGTGGAGAATATTATTTGTACATGGATTTGAGTATGGGATCCCTATTCAAGGTGATTTTATTCCTTTTTCTTTAATTTCATTTTTATGGATATTATTCAAAACTTTCTCCTTATGCTTTTACTAGGGTTTTGAGTTATTGATTTGGATTATCTCGATGGTGTTTATTGTTGTTGATTGATTCTTTGCTTATGTTCGAGTTTTTTATGCTAATTCACTGAGCATATATTTTAGGTTGATCTTGGAGTACATCTTACATTAAGATTGTAAGAAAATTCCTTTCTAATCAAATCTGTGATTAGCTAATTAGATTACAAATCACATAGGGATATGGATTTTAATTTAATTAAGGTTTAGTAAATTATAAAGATTAGTCAATTAATCACTTTCCTAGGAATAGGAAAAATTAGTTAGTTAATTTAGGATAATTACTTTCTTTGGGAAAATGAGTTTTTACTTGTTGCTCAATAGCTTGAAAACACTAAACCCATTATCAATTTGGATTTGCAAGTAAATTTTGGTCAGTGGCATACATTCAATTATTATTCTGATCTTTTGGCTCTAAACCTAATTCATTTATAGGTGTTGGAAATCCCAAATCTTTGTAGGTTAGTTTTACCTTAAAAATCCAATATTTTCACTTTGCCTAGCTATGATTAGGACTAATATACTGGAAGCTAACCCTTATTCCTTGTGGACACAACTTGGTACTTATCGAAATTTTATTAATGCGTACGCATCCGATACACTAGCTTGTAAATATTTACGCTTTTAAAAATAATTTAAAAAGAGTTTTAAAACAAGCGTGATCAATTTTTGGCGCCGTTGTTAAGGAGTTATTGGTGCTAATGTTAGTTTTAAGACTTTTGTAGACTCAACCTTTTATTTGAAAAATAAAAAAAAATTGCAAAATGAAAAAAATTCAAATACTTTATTCATTATTTGTGAATACTCGTCTTTGGTCCATTTGTACATATCTACTCACTTTCTTTTTCTCTTTGTAGGTACTTGAATTTTTTTTATTTAACACCAAGTTTGGTGATGAATTTTTGAGCTAAGGATAACATATAGGTGATTAACAAGCACCAACCTTCCCATATTGTTGTACTACGGAGCTTCGAGTAGAGGTATTAACATTTAGGTAGCATGAGGGAGAGCCTTTGTCAAATGCTTGGAGGAGATACCACAATTTGATGCTTAAATGCCCATATCATGAGTCACCTAGTTGGTATCAGCTGTTAGTATTCCTTAATGGAGTAAGAGCCCATGAGAGGATGATGATGCGAAAATGAAGTGGAAGATCAATCTTAAGTCGCATGAAGCCAAGCTGTCTGAAATGGAGTCAATGTCGGACTTATGTCCCCAACCTAGAAGGCCAGTGCTGTTGGCATTGAAGGGCAAGTCTCCGGTTTATAACATGCCTACATATAAACAAAGCTGGCATGAGAACATGATCATTAGGCCGCATTGATTGAATACCGATGGAATGCCACCGGCGTAGAGGACTAAGCCACCAGTGTACATGCTGGCGTATAGATTCTATTCATCTCATGATTTTATTTTTGCTTGTAAAGGCCGCCGGCTTACATATTATGGCCACCCACGTATGTTTATCGTTAGAAACAATTAGTTATGTGTCTTTTAGATTTCTTTATGCTTTTATATATAGACCTATTAGCTTGGTATTGAGATAGATTATCTTTGAATATAGTTTTCATCTTAGAGAGTTTTTGTGAGAGAAAGCTTTTCTCTTATATTGACAGGATTGTCAATATCTTCTCATGAATATTGGTTTTTGTTAATCTTTATTCGTGTGAGTGTTCTCATCAACTGTGTTTCAATTGTGGCGAACCTAGTTAATTGAGATTTGTGAGTGATATTGAATATTCTTTTAACAATTTGTGAGAGTTTTATAAATCGTGAGTCATAGCGATTTATGATTCAATTCACCAGATAGTTCAAACTTTGTAATTCGTGGGTTATATTGAGTTATGAATTCGTCTATATCCATATTTTTCAGTTTCTTTTATCTATCAAGGAAAAACCCTAAAAAGATCCTTTCTTTTCTTGTGTGAGTTTTAAAGAAAGATCATATCTTTCTTGTCATTTTTAGTTGATTTCTTGATAACAAAAATGAAGAGCCCTAGTTTATTGAATAAAAGAATTTTTATGACCCCTTGGAATTCATATTGGATGATGATAGAGTTAGCTGCTGGAGAGAAATTAACATGAATGGTGGCAGAAATGGCATTTGGAATAATTGATGAATTGATAGGTAGCCAATATAGTGATTCGAACATTTTCGCTCCAGTAGTGTGTTTGTGGTGTGGCAAACCGCATGAGAGCTTTTAATGCCAAAGAGGTAAACCTGATCAGGAACTAAACACCTCGACTCAAGAGTGGCATCACCAAAATGAAGCTCTAAGACAAGAGAATGTAGTTAGTTCTTCTATTATCCTTACGACCCTAGCTCTAGAAAAAGAAAAAAGTATTGAAGAGATTGTGAGAGGTTTAGAGCAGAAGTGGGAAGAAAAGTTTGAAAAGCAACAAGCTGTTATAGGAAAATTGAAGACTCAAGTATCAAGTTTGATAGAATTTTTATTCCAATTGAGTCTCTAAGGCATGATGAAGAGAAAGAGGGAGTAACTGTGTCTAATGCAGAAAAACTTAAGAGTACTCCTCTAGTGGCAGTGAGGTTAGAGCGAATGAAGAGAAACTAACTTGGGATATGGCCATTGAAAAGCTTGCGAATTTGACCATTGTGGGATTTGAGAAGTTAGAAAAGCAAATTGAAGGTATTTTGAAACCCTCTACCCCAATTCAGCCAATAAATGAGATCAGTGCAAAGACAAGCAAGCTAGTTGAGAATGAAGAGATTTCGACTTCTACTCCAAGTCAATTGGAAGAGGTGGTATAACAGAAGCACACTCCTGTAGTAACTAAGCCTACTATCAATTCATATAGGCCACCAACTCCTTTTCTAAGATGATCAAGAAAGAGGAAAGAAAATGAGGAATATGAGAAATTCCTAGAGGAGTTCAAGAAGTTAGAGATCAATATTCTCTTAGATGATATTATGGAGCAATCACCTCACTACAAGAGCTTTTTGAAAGAAGTGATGAGCAAGAAAAGGAAGACGGATGGGAGAGTGATGGTCATGTTGACTCAGGCATGCACTAAGGCGGTGAAGAATGCACTTCCCTCTATAGGAGATATTCAATTCAAGAATGTATTTTGTGATTTAATCACAAGTATCAATTTGATACCTTTTTTTTTAGTGAAGAAGTTAGGATTGGGGGCTGCAAATAAGAAAATGGAGATGACAATTCAATTGGCTAACCGTTCTATTAGAAGACCTAGAGGGATAATTGAGGATATGCTATTGAAAGTGAATAAGTTCATATTTCCTGTAGACTTTGTAGTATTGGATATGAAAGCAGATCTAGAGATTCCATTCATCCTTAGGCGCCCATTCATGGCCACTGCTGGAGCTATAATTGATGTGAAGAACAATAAAATGGCATTGAGGGATGGAAATAGGGAGTTAAATGTGAATATCGTGAGGCATTGGAAAAATGACCCTAAACCGACCATAGCAGACACAACACCTAAAAATCCAAGAGTAGAAGTTTGTAAGAAAAGAAAGGATGATGGCAAAAAGATTAGCCAATTTGATCCACCTTGAAAAAAAAAGTCAGAAAGCCAGACTAAGACTATAAAACAAGTTCTAGGTGGGAGACAACCCACCAATATCTTTGCTTTGTGAATATCCTTCCATCTTTTGTAAATATTCCTTTTTGTGTTTTTTTTTATGCTACTGTGATGTTTTTTCCCTTTTTGTGCAGATAAGAGGACAATCAGGGGCTAAAGAGCATGATTTTAGTCCACATGAGCATGGACTTGCAAGGTGGATATAATTGGATAATCCTCTATTGCTATATTGGTTAGAACTCAAATTTCTTCAGTTTTTTTTCTTCAAAACTGGGGAAATACAAGTATTAATTTTTCTTTTGTGTTTTGTATCTTTATTTCTCTCCTAATTATGCTGAATTAAGAATAGTGAGGACATTATTCAATCTAAGTATGGGGAGGGGATAATAGGATATGGAGAATGAAGTTGAAAATAAATTATTGATGTATGAATTATTGAATTAATTACATATCTATGACATATGAACCTGCATTGTACCCATATTGTGAACTTATATATGCCCTTAAGCATATTATGGAAAATTGTAGGTCAAAATTTTTAATTTTTTTTTGAAACTTTTCATGAAATCTGGAGATTGTGCTAAATGTTGTTGATAGTGTTTGTGAAAGAAAAAAAAATGAAATTGACTTGCTAAGGTTTCTTACTCACCTTCTGTTATGATTAGAATACTTAGTTGAAATTAAGTAGCAAAATCTTTAAGAAACAATTTACCTAGTATTTAGCTTTAGAATTTGAAGTTTGAGAGTAGGTCGGATACTTAAGTGAAATATAAGCAGGTCTACTTCTACATAAATTTAGCTTGTATATCTTGTTTTGAGTTGTTTTGAGAGCATTTCAACACTTAATGAAAGAGATAGAAGAAATTCTTTACTTAGTGATTTTTATAAAAAGAAAAAGTCTTAATTTTATTATAGCATTCAAAAGAAAAAAAAAAAAAAAAGAAAGAAACAAGCATAGCCTTTACTCTACTTAAGTCAAGTGTATCCAAACTTGAATGTTAGAGTGAGGGAGACTTCATTAGGGTCCCTTTAAACCAGCTCACTTGGGTGATGAGCCCAGGATGTACTGACTCAATAAATGCTTGAAAAAAAAACTCGACACACGAACTTTGGAAAAAAAAAAAGAATAAATGCTTGAATGAACCAAAAAAATGTAAATGCAAAATCAATAAGTGAAATAAGATTTATAATAAAGAGGGAAAAAATTTAAGAAAATAGTAGATACCACATGTTTTCACTCTGTGTTGCCTTGCTTAAAGAAGTAATTAGAAGGAATATATGCCTGCTAATAGCCAGTAAAGTTTAAATGTGTTTTTTTCCTTACTGAATTGAGTATTTACTTTTAGATTAGGACTCTTTTGCTAAACACTAAGATTAAAGTTTGTTTTCTCTATATTAGCTATTAAATTTTGATTATAGTAATCTAATTATATATATCTAGTCTAGTTGCAGCGGTAAGTACTAACATTGTAAGTCAACTCTAAAAGAAAAAAAGATGCTTGAATTTGTGAAAGCAAAAAAATTTTGCACTCTCAGTGATAGATTTTTCCTTTGGTTTTATTTATTTGCTTGAGAACAAACAAACGTTTAAGTATGGGGAAATTGATAAGAGTAATTTAGACTCATATTTTCATGCATATTGTGTCTTAAATTATTATTGATTTTATAAAAATGATAAGGAAATTGTACTTAATTGTGTTTATGGTGATATTTTAGCTTTTTGAGGACTTAGAGTGCAAATACAAGCAATTCAAAGGAGTTTTATGCAACTAAAGAAAGTGTAAACAAATTAGGCAGGTTAAGTATTAATCTATAATTTACACCTGCTAAGTAGAGATAAAGGCTCTGAAGCTGGCCTATAATGTACACCAACCTTAAGCCGTCAACCTTGAGTCAGCTTATGTCCATTCGAAGCCTTCCTTGTTTTTCCCTATAGATACTCCTCACGTGAACTATTTTAAGGATCTTTTGGCAATTTTTTGGCTCATTCTTTTCTCCTAAATAGACCATGAGAGACTTGAGAATAAAAAGAAGGGCATAGAATTAGGGGTGTGCAAAAAAACCGATGAAACCGAAAAAACCGAATCGAAACTGTAAAACCAATTCAAAAAATATGGTCAATAGGTTTGTTGGTTTCGGTTTACGATTATGGTTTTTATTTTTTCTGGTTTTCGATTTGATTTCGATTTATAACCACAATAAACCGATGGTTAACGGTTAACCATTTCAATATTTATAAATATTATATATATATATAATTTACATATACATATAATTATTTAAAAAAAAATATATATATATATAATTATGATTTACATATACATATAATTTACCTATGTCCATATGTCTTGGATTTTGATTAAAATACTACTGTCCTATGTTTGATGAAAGTTAATGTAGTCATTGATTTGGTTTGATTTTATTGATGATCATACATCCAAAGGTTTGTTTTTTCCCTTTTTCTTAATTTAATTTCCTTTTTTCTTTTAGCTCTTGTAATATATATAATAGTTTAAAGAAAAACTCTATGATAAAGGCTAAAAAATAAGGTTTGTTAAAATTATCAATTTGATTTGTTGAAACCATTATATTAAATGGTTAAAAACCAAAAACCGAATAAATTAACTGAATAAAGCGGTTAATTGTTAAGACGGTTAACCGTTTATAATGGACCAGTTAAGAATCGAGATATTAAAAAACCGAACATTACGGTTAGGTTTAAAAAATAGTGTCACGGACCGATTAACCGATCCGTTGACACCCTTACAAAGAATAGTAGCTATTTTTTTTCTTTTTGCTTTTCTTAAGGATTCCACACTAGGATTAAGTGAAGAATATTATTTGTACATGGATTTGAGTATGGGATCCTATTCAAGGTGATTTCATTCCTTTTTCTTTAATTTTATGTTATGGATATTATTCAAAACTTTCTTTTTATGCTTTCACTGGGGTTTTGAGTTAGTGATTTGATTATCTTGATGGTGATTATTGTTGTTGATTGATTTTTTAATTGTGTTCAAGTTTTTAATGCTAATTCACCGAGCATGTATTTTGGGTTGATCTTGAAGTGCATGTTGGATTATGATTGTAATTGGAAAATTCCTTTCTAATCAAATCTGTGATTAGCTAGTTTGGATTACAAATCACATAAGGATATGGATTTTAATTCAATTAAGATTTAGTAAATTATAAAGATTAGTCAATTAATCACTTTCTTAGGAATAGGGAAAATTAGTTGGTTAATTTAGGTAAGTACTTTCTTTGGAAAAAAGAGTTTTTACTTGGTGCTCAATTACTTGAGAATACTAAACCTATTATCAATTTGGATTTGCAAATATGTTTTGGTTAATGGCATATATTCAATTATTATTCTGATCTTTGGCTCTAAATCTAATTCAATTATAGGTGTTGAAAATCTCAAATCTTTGTAGGTTAGTTTTATCTTAAAAATCCAATCTTTTCAATTCGCCTAACTATGACTAGAACTAATACACTGGGAGCAAGCTCTCATTCCTTCTGGACATGATTCGGTACTCATTGAAATTTTATTACACATGTATCCGGTACATTGGCATGTAAATATTTACGCTTTTAAAAAGAATTTAAAAAAGCTTTAAAAAGAGTTTAAAAACAAATGTGATCAATAATGTACAACCATAAGCTACTCAAGTCTTGAGAGTTTTGGAGCGATCTTCTTTGCTATCTATTATTGTGGTTTGAGTATCTGGTGGACTAACAAAAATACAGAAAATAACTTCACAAAACAATAGAAAGGAAGACCAGAAGGAATGTTTCAAAGAATAATTCCAAGTGCTTCAATTTAAATTTTAATTTCAAGAAGATTGAGGACATAAACATCACGAATTTCCGACAATTATGGGAACAACTATGCCCTATCAAGTCTGGTCCATCTTGAGAAGAAATATACATTTCTCATCGTTTATATGTAGAAATCCTATACTTATTAAAGAGTTGCAAAAATACATACATTTTAGCAATAAGCAGTAATAAAAATAATGATAAGCTCACTATCTTTTCCTTGAGATTACCATCCCGAAAATGGAGCTGGAGCTGGTGCTGGTGCATGGTGCCTGCATCATATATTCCTAGACAGAAACAGTGATAGGAATAGGAACAGGGTGATTTGACAAAACTACTTGGCAGAAGTACAGTTAAATCCATGGAGAAGAGTTGAGTTAGATGGACCTACCACATAGGAGGAGATTTTCAGGTGGTGGGCGCTCCTTGTCAGGGTCTAGATCGGGATCATAAACTCGCACATAGAGTTCTTCTCCCAAGTACCAGTTTTTCAAAATTTGGGATCTTAGATTCCACATCCCAGGGTTGTCCAGGAATACATATACTGCAGTCCACTTTCCTGGGTACACTTGCACTGTTGACCGAACTACAGGATCATATAGATTGTAGGACCACCGAGATTCTGGAGACCATTCTCCATCACCAAACCTAAATGTTCGTGACACGTCTTCTATTAGCATTATTGGATAATATACATCTTCAAATTTAGTTGTTTATGTTGTTAACGAACTCACCCGACAAGAAAGAAACTAAAACCATCCAAATGCCAAGCATCCATGGCATCAAGTGTATTTTTGAAGATGATTTCTAGCCATGTTTTGTGGGTTCCTGAGACAACAGAGACCCCAAAACTAGCATTATTGTTCACAGTCAGAACAGGGAATGCATCTAGTTGATATACGCCTGATCCATTTTGGATGTGATCGGCGAGCTTTAGTGGAGTACTAATCGTGTAATATGATACATTGTTAACAACATAACGGGGTAATCCAACGATATCAGCCACAGAACTTCGGAGATAAAAGGTCTGTCCTATTGTCACATTAGATACATTGAAAGTTCCTTGTGGATTAGGCCTAGCAGCTCCTGTTGTTAGGTTCCATCTACATCAAAAGCGTGATGGTCATGCAAGAAGAGCAATAATTGTGACTGTAACCAGCAAATTGGAATGCACCACTGAAACATCAATTACCTTATTGATTTAGCTTGATTGAGGGAAAAGTTGACATCATGCGGATCAGGTCCTGGAGGTAGAGTTCCATTAACTTGTGTAAGAGAATTAATGTAGTGTAAGATAGCCTTGCCGTAAAGTGCATTTGAGTCTGCTATATCTATCATCTTAGGAGTTGTAACAATAAAATAATCAGCTTCATCTTGATCAGCTGTTACCAGGACTGAATAGGACTGGCCAACATGAACATCAAGAGAGTCCAATGTTATCTGGTTAGTGTATGATCCTTCAGTTTCCACTAACACCATGCAATGGTTTTGAATTCTGAAGTTGAGACTATATGTATTGCCCACATTTGAAATTCTGAATAAATATGTCTTCCCTGTAGGCATACGAATCACATATTAAGATGAGTTCATTTTACCACAAATTGGGTGAAAACTAGTGTTTTGCTTGAGTCGTTGATCAAGAGTGTACCTTTTGTGACATTAAAAGACTCGTATGACTTGGACATTGGGTGCCAATATGGGCCTTTTCCATTCATCAAAACCATGTCAGCCATGTGATTATATGCATTGACATGATCAGCCATTGATGATCTGATATCCTGGGCAACAGATATAGGAAGGAAAGCATGTTGGTACTGATAGATGAATGAAACTCTTAAACTCTGAAGTGATGATGCAAGGACACGGAGAATAATAATGTATTGCCTTGTAGTTGTCGTAAAACCAATCACCAATGAGAAGGTCGAATTCTGCTTCAGGTTTTGGGAATGGTACACTGATCACAATACGATTGTTGACCCGCATTGGTCCATAGCCCCCAGCAGCCTTTTGGAACATGATAGAAGGGAAGTAAAAGAAAGTACCGATTTGATCTTTGGTTTGGAAGACATAAGTCCAGTTGGTACCAGGTTTTATTGGACAATTAGTGCCAGAAACTCCATCTTGCCAGGAGTTGAGCCTCTGCTGGATACCATTCCTATATCAACAGAACCAATTTATTTATCAAAAACAAGAGAAAGAGAAAGAGCACAAGTGTTTGAATTCTTGTGCATGATCATGTCAATACACAAGAAGGAAGGTGGGATAAGATTGCTTTGTTAATACCATGTAAAAAGAAGTGGTTCATCCAGATTGTTGAAAACGTTAACAATGACAACATCATTAGTTGTTGCATTGATGAGAGGTCCAGGAAACATACCATTGATAGTAATAACCTGTTCATCAAGATAATCTTTTCAACTTATCAAAAGAAGCATTGGTAAAGACACAGGGTGAATTGCAAATACACTGGAAACTATTAGTAGGTGCTGCTAGATCCCCTAAATTTTCTCAGATGCCTTCATCTGCTCCATAACATTCAAAAAACATCCACATACCGCCAGTTACCATATATTGGCCTCAGTTTCAGAATGTGCATATTTTTCAAAAAGTTAGGCCAAAGCATTTATGGGAGTTTAGAATATCTATCTATATCTGACCAATAGTTTTGAAGCGTATTTGCATGTACACTAGCAAAGCTCACGGGTTTGGCAGAACTCCATACCGGCTGATTTTGAGATGCTGGTTGGAAGGTGGTATCATAGGCAACATTCCAGTTGTGGTAGATATCAGCAGCATCAGTTTTCCGAAATGTTCCTGCTACTAGTGTTATCCATAGCACTAGCCAAAATTGTGGCTTGAACAAGCCATTTGAAATGCAAATACAAGGCAATTCTTAATTTTGCTGATGTGCAAGAGAGTTATATGGATGGCCCCCATGCCTTAACATGTACACGTATGTGTGAAGGTGGAGATTTCTATGAACATTGGAAGATAACAGCCAGAAGAAGGGAGTTTTCATCAGATAATCTTAACAATGTGAATATTCCAACAATATGATTCTTGGGATTAGCCGGCAATAGCATTCAAGAAATCGTTAATTTACATTTGTATGACTCTTGTTTTGTTCATCGGTTAGCACTGGCCTAAACGTATTATAAGCTGTTTTTTGTCTGTTTTCATATGCTGCTACTTAACTTAATTGAGTGGGCACAACTTAAATGGCCAACCATAATGTAGGGAATATGACTTTGGTTAGTTTCAATGCTAGTGGAAAGAGGATTCTCAAAAGCCAACTAAATAAAGGTATGTTACAAAAATTTTTGAACTACTTATGGGTATTTTTGACCAAAGACTGGAAAGGAGAAGGGGGAAAAAGAAATTCATGTTAAAACACCTAACACGGATGTTTAACGTGAGACCATTATCCTCCAACTTTAAACACACATACTCACATACCCACTACCAAAAATTATGGATGCCCAAAAACAAAAAATGTGCTACAAAATTTCTTAAGTATTATTATTATTAATGAGGTTAAATTTTTGCCTAATGGACTGCTGATGATACAGAGGTTGTTTTCTCTTTAGGATGAGTAAGGAGTCATCAATAAGACAACATACTTCTAATTTTATTTCTTTAATTAATACTTCTAGTAGAAGTGGAGCTGGAGGATGACGATTGGGCAATTAGCTTTGCAGTGCTTCCTATCATCTTTGTTACGTCGGCAGAGAGAAACCATGATGAATGGAAATGACAAATTAGAAGTGATCAAGGCAAATTGTCGAGAATGATAGACCCACCAGATGGAATTCGCAAGCCCTAATGTTGCTAACGATCCAGATGCTTCATAAAGGGTGTAACATATTTACCAACTTCATAAAAAAAGTTACCAAGATATAATTGCGATTTTTGTTTATATTTTTTTGATATCACAAGTAATAGCTGTGATTCAAAAAGCAAATTCAAAACTCAAAATCACATTTAGTACTTGTTATTTTAGAATAAAAAAAAACTTATAGAAATTATTGATGATAAATACGATTTTCAAAAGTGCATACCATTCTTAAATCGCATCTTAATTATGTGATTTTTGTACAAATAAGAAATCTCATGTCTTACATGCTATTCTTGCAATTGTATTTATGTAAGTATCTTTATATAATTAGTATTTGTGTGAAAAATTTTATAATAAATTGGTAAATAGACAAATATCTCAGTTCTAAGGTATTCTTAAGTCATCATCTAATCTTTGAGATGATTATAACTATCAAATTGAGGATAATTCCAAGGATTAAATCATAGAGAGAATTGTTTATTTGATTGGATTATAGGAAAAACCCATCATAGTTATTAATTATTAATTCTTGATATTAATTAGTAATTACTAATTCTTCAGACTATCAAATTGTTTAGTCTCCACAATAGAATTACAACCCAATTCAACCTATCAACTCAAATTTAAAAAAAAAAAAATTTTGAAATCATTTTTCTAAATATCATAAGTTTCACTAATATCTAAATTTTCTATAATTGTCTCCATAAGAGTGATATATGTTATCATGGCTCTCACCATTATAGTAATCATTTTGCTTCGAACTTAAAATAATAAACTCTAAATGGTAGACCCTAATAAAAAACCATTTGTGTGCATGAGTCACAATCTGAGATTTTAAGGGTAAAGTGGGAGTGTTTGGCTTTATCATGTAATGTTGTGAATGATATCAACTGGGTAGTTTATTTTACGTGTGGGTATACTCTGAAGGCGGGTTTAACCTCATATAAGAAAATTGGTTGGGAGTTAATATTGCTCTTTTGATGAGACTGTGGCAGATAGAGAACAAATTGACATAGTTTAGCCTCTCAAACATAAGCAAGGCTGAGGCGACACCAAGAGGGTGCTTCTTGTGCAAAGGATGGACTTGAAACAAACTTAGGAAAACAATAGAGAAGTCTGACTTACTATCAGGAGTGGAGTTTAATTAAGTTAATCTTAAAATTATTTATTTATATTCACTTGCTATTACAATTATATTACATCTCATATTTATTAGAATTTCGTAACGATTTCAATGTGACATTTTTTTAAAATGTCATGAAAAAATTTATTCAAACAATAATTAAAAGTATTTAATGCATTCATGAGAGATGATATATGTTACTTGAAAAATAATTATTAATAAAAAAATATAGAGTTATATATATAAATTTTTCTTTTAATAAAAATAAATCATAAAATATATCTAGATATGATATCTATTCAATAATTCGTATTAATTTCTTAACATTGCATGTAGAAAAAAATAATATTGCAAAATCAAATTATAAAATTAATGTGCAATATGATTACTTTTAGCATAAATAGATCATAAAAAAATATGTAGATATGATAGCTTTTCATTAATTCATGTACATTTTAATAACATTAATTGAAATAAAAAAGTTACTAAATCGAATTATATAATTAGTGTGCAATAAGATTCAATTATAATGTGGATAATAATAATCATTGTTTTATGATAAAAGAACTTAATGTAATTAGTTATTGTAAAAGAAAAAGTTAAAAAAAAAAGTTAGTGTAAGAGAAAGAGGGAGATAGTAGCTAGTGTAATAAATGCATGTTGAAAAAGTAAAAAAAAAAAAAATGTACAACATTGGGATTTGAACCTATAAAAGAAGATACTTAACCACTACACCACATTTAGTTTTATGTTATTGTTCTCTCTTTATAATATATGTAACATATAATTTTTTTGTTTTATTAAAATACATTTAAAAATTAATTTTTCTCGGGTCTGGGGGGGTCAAGGCCTCCATTGCCCCCTTCCCCAGATCCGCCCCTGCTTACTATCTAGAATATGAATAAAGAATAATTAAAGGGATGGTTAAGCTTGCACGGGTATTCTAGAAGAGTAAAACTTCTTGTCGCATAATAAGTGTTATCAGAGTCAACTTTTCAACTCCATTAGGCTCCTTAATTGTATCTAGTATGGATACTGTGTGGGTAGTTCTTGTTAGTAACTAGGCCCGTGTGGATGAAGCTCAATGTGAAAAGTAACCATCAAAAGGGGGAAATTGTTGTCAAGAGGGGCAATTGTGTTGTAAATTGAGGTTATAAAAAAAATTTGCCCAAATCTTTATTAATATACTTTAATGGGCAGACCTACCATTGGGTAACTTAATAGGAGGTGATCTCGAAAGATGGGCAAATAGTAGAGGCTGAGAGAAGTTTGTAGAAGTTCAAAGTCCTAATTAAAGTGGAAGTATTTAACTTAGTCATGTAATATTGCAAGTGATATCAGCAGGTGATTGGTGTTAGGAGTGGATATACTCTAAAGTTGAGTTTGGCCTACTATGAGCAAATTAGTTAAACGATGATGCCACTCTCTTGTTGAGGTTATGGCAAGTCAAAACCAGTTGGAACAGTTGGGCTTTTCAAACATAAAAAGGACCATGGTAATGTTAAAAAGGCACTTCCTTTATGGTAAGGATGAATTTTGGTACATACATAGGAAAGTAGGGTGAAACAAAGCTAGGTTGCCGTCTAAAATATAAGTAAATGATAGTCAGATGGATGGTTGAGTGTCACATAGGCACTCTAAAAGAGGAAAACCTCTTGTCTCGTGATATACTCACTTACTAAATCTATATGTAACATTACAATTCAATCCTATCATTCAATCAAATCATTATTATTGTAAAACCACCATGGAATAATAAACATGAAGCTGTATCTAGAGAATCATTAAAAAAAAAAAGGCACTTATATGCTTTTAAGAATTGATTTCAATATAAGAGTTTGAGTTGGTTTTGAAAAAGGGAGTGGTGCCTATGAGTCAATTTTGAATTTTTCAAATAGATATCAAGATTTAGCTTTTTAATTACAGTTTTGAGAGTTAATTATAAAAACATTACCTCTGTTTTGACCAATTTGCAAATATATAACTTATGTTAATTTTTTTAATAAATGAGTGACGTGAGTTTAATTTAAAAGTCTTAATATTATTTAACAATTTTAGAAGGACACGCGTCAATATCTTAGTGGTCTTAAAAAATCAATATTACATTTTTTTCAATTTTTTGTATTTTTAAAATATTTTTTAATATTTTTATATATTTAATTTTATTTAGTAACATTTTTAATCAAATTAATTTTTTTTAGACCAATAAGACAATGGTATGTATTTTTCATATAGTATTCAATAATATTAACACTTTTGCATGAAACTCAGTTTAGTTATTGGTCAAAAAAATAACAATAAATACAAGTTATATGTTTGCAAATAGGTATAAAAACATGTAAGATTTTTATAATTAACTCTAGTTTTAATTGGTCAAAGTTTAAAGAAAATACACATGGTCATGCACATCTAACAAACAACACATCTAATTGTCAATCAATAATTAGGCAAATTGTGTTCTAAACATATCACATACATCTAGCAACAGTTTCAATTTATTTACCTAAATTCTGCCTAAGTTTTAGTTAATAAATTAAATTGAATCTTAAATTATACAACATGTCACAAATTAATAACTTATATACTAGAGATCATAATATTTAAGGCTATTATTTGATCTTCCACTTAATCATTGATTTTCCTTCATTTAACTCCTCTTAGGTCTTTCAAGTCTTTCTTGATTAATAGGGTATGTGAGGTCAACTTGGATGTTTGATTGGCTAGGTGGTTGATTGGGTTGCTTATGCAATCAACTGACCTAAGGATTAAGTTAGTTACATGTGCTTTTAAATGGTCAAGACATCCAAGCTAGCTTCAATGGTCAATCATACTACTTCATACTTCTTGTTTTTTATACTTCTTTTTTTTTAATTTTATATTTTTTATCTCCACATTTATCCTAAATTTATCCCAATTCATTCTTTAGCTTCAAAATATTTCTTTTCTATTTTTTCCTCTTTGATCAATTACTTTTAGGAAGTTAAAACTTTTATTTCCTATTACTTGTTACCATCTTCGAGTTTTTAATCATGCAAGAGTTTTTGCTTTGATAATACATAGAAATCATTATGATTTCCTGCTTATGTTTTGCTCTATCTCCCTGAATTATGATTAAATCCTCCGATGCTCTATTACTAGGATTGATTTAACACTTTTAATTTTTTGACAAGATTGCTTAACTCAATGTAAAAAGAAAACAATTCCTGAATTTTGTTATAAGATTCTACCTAGAGCTATACTCTAAGATATCACCCTTCAATCCAAATATATTGCGTTAGGAATCTCTCAATTAATACTTATAATTTAGATTTCTTAGACTGATATCAATTTTTTTATGGTTTTAATGCTTGGATTTTGTATTTGAATTTTACTTGGTAAAGATATAATTATATAAAGTAGAAAATAAATATAATGTAGGTAAAAGATATCATAAGGTAGATTCTAAGGTTACCATTATAAAGAATGTAGGATTGCTACTAGTCCACACCTTCAAATATATAGGTTTAATTGGTTGAGTGATAAAGAAATGTCTATGTCATAAGCTAGTAGGAGATTTTGTAATGTGATTCCTATGCATGCATCCCATTTATTATTATGTAGATTTTGGCTATTTAATTATATGCTTTTTTTTTCTAAATTTATTTATTTATATATATAGCTTTTCTCCATGATTACTCTGTACTTAGGGGATTGGCTTGGGTCTGTATTGGCATATTGGTGTTTGGTTTAGACTTGAAATGTGCCTTGATCTAAGTTGGAGTGTGATGTATCTGGTGTAAAGTTTGAATCAGTAGCAAGAACCTATTGCCTATTTTAGTAAAAATCTTAGTGACAAGGTTTTAACTACTTAGAATATGACAAGGAGATGTATGAACCAAAGAGAATACTTACCATATGGTAACACTATCTTTTGCCTTGGGAATTTGTGACTTACAGAATGGTTATGAGTCTTTGGAACCAAGTTTGTCAAACTCACGATTCTACATAAAATCGCCAAAGAGTCTATAACATAAAATCAAAATGTAAAAATGAAGTTCTCACGACTATATAAAATAGCTTTGAAAAAGCTTTAAATCTACTTATGATGATGTAAAGAACTTGAAATATTTAATCGATATAAGAAAATAAAGAAATTAAGTTCTTTTCTATAAAATAATTCTAATCCATAATATAACATACAAGAAGGACTAGTTGAGCCTAAACTAATTTTTTATTTTTATTTGAAAAGAATTATGAATTGAAGAAAAATTAGATCTCTTAGAGAGAGAGAGAAAGAGAGAGTAGAAACAGAATTGGAATGTAATATGAAATAATATAGCACTCTAATAGGCTTGTAAAAGTACTACTATATTTTTTATTTTGATTTATTTGACTAAAATAGGTAAAATTAGTAAACTCAATTAAAACATAAGATTCTATTAATTTTACGTATAAAGTCAATTAAACTAGTAAGATTCTACAAGAAAACTATTTTCTACATGAGTTAACTAAAAAAAAACCTCTTAAAATCATAAACTCATAAAATTGTTTAAGTAAATCACTACTTAACAATTATATTTGAAACACTTAAGAGAATAAGATAATTCAACTAAGCATAATGCCAAGTAGTTGAGTTTTTGTAAACATTTTCTTATATTATTAAGTACAAGTTCAGAATTTTAATATCGTGGATAGTGCTCTTTCTAGGTGATATTTACTTACTAAAACTTTAAAATCCTACTCACTTAGCTTTGGACATATACGTAAACATAAATGATGTGCACTTTAGGCCTATTGTTGCTAATGTGGGAAAGGAAAAATAGTCGTGTTTTCATTTGACAATGGTAATCTTTGCATTATTAACGTTCATGAGAGAGTTGTTAGTGCATGTGAGAGGATTGTTTGGTTAGAGGTTGTTACAACCTATGTACAAGTAACAGAGAATAACTAGCAACAAAGAGTAGCCATTCAACTAATCAACAATACAATAACTGATAAACAAATTTCAATTGTAATAGTTATAGGTTTAATAGAAATTGTAACATCCATAAAGATATATAAATAGCAATCAAATAAACAAAGAAAGGGAGACGGATTACATCCCAGTTTTGAAATCATTCTATAAGGTAAAATCAGGAGAGTGTCTCTCTCAAAATGGCTAGCTTGTAATGTTACTTGCATATTCACTATACCTACACATATACCATAAACCATTAGAAGATATAAAACTATAACAGATGCAAAATACAAAAGATAGAGAGGGTATCACTCAATTCTTGAAGAGAGCGTATGATATAGTATTTTGGAAGGGTTGCTTTGATAAAATGATTCCATGAATAAATTAGTTATTCCTTATATCATTAAAGTATGAAACTTTAATAGTAAGACAATAATGCGAGAAATAGCTTTATTCTATATTATCCTTAATCATTCACTATATGGAATAATAATGAATTAAGATTAGCATGTTGGCGGAATGATGATCATGTTTTACTAAACATGGATATGAGATATCGATTCAATACATAGATACATATAAGAGTACATTCTATTGGAACGACCAATTATAAGAATATTTATGGATCAATACGATAAGTATTTCTCATCACAATATTGTTTTAGTCTTTTGACCTAATGGCACCATAAATTCCTACATAGTAAGTTCCATGTTTTAATTCGTTCTTCATCATTTTTAATCGAGTGACTATAAGACTGTACTTGGACATAGAATAAGTTATGTAAAGGAATGTGAATGTTCGTAAAGAAATTTATTCCTCTCATTAATTTAGAGAGATATCTTTTGGGCCTCTTGATGAGTAAGACTGAGAAATGCATGGTCGTGCTCGAATGAACTGATAAGGAGTTATCAATGTCATTCGTTTAAAAAATCATTCAAACTTTAGATTAAGGAATATATGATTGAACAATACAAAGAGTGTATTGATCCATACCTTATGTGTAATCATAAGATATCGCGTGACAAAGAAACTAAATAACTAATTGTTTAATGGATAGAGTTGGATCACCAAACTTCACTTAATTTGGGTAGGCATAATGTCTTGGTAAAGGCCAATTATGTCTTATAGGTCTAAAAGTATTTAGGGCTACTGCCAACATTAGATGAATCTATACGGTCGCACACAAAAGAACGAACAAAATATGTTAAGGGTTTATATTTAAACCTATAGGAATTATTATATTTATTATTCTTAAATGGCTTAAGAATAATGAACGATTATTAAAGAAAAATTAATATTTATAAAATAATGTATTTTATTAAATAGTAAATAAATCTCTTTAGGGATTCTCAATTGTCTATATATAGATATAGACAGCCTTACCTAGGTTACTAGACGTCCTGACGTCAAATTAGACTCTCAAGAAACTTTGCAACCCAAAAGGAGAAAGAAAGAGAAAATTATGAGGGAATAATTCTAACACGAATTGAATTCTTGTTTGAGTGCTAACACATACATCGTTCGTGTGTGGATTTTGTAGTAGGTGCTCGTTGTCTACAACATCTACATCTGATTTGCCCTAGTGTATTCTAGAGTTTCTACCTGAAATATAAATTTGAATTATTCCTTCTCCTTTTATTCTAGTCAAACACATCGATCCTTAGGGTTTTATTTGCTTTGCCACTGTACAATTTTGATTAAATTCATATAAAACCTTACAAAAATAAATTGGGCCAGCTCTATCATTTGGAGCTCTCATTCTTTTGAGCAAGTCTTAAATATTTTGGAGATTCTTGAATTATTGGTGGTCCTTTCTCATTAAAGCTACCGAGTCTTATAATTTATAAACTATACTCTACCATTTACTCGGTTCAATAGGCAAGTGTACCTATCGTTTCTTAGTATGGATGAGTATATGGTCGTCTCCATAAGGAACAATTACAAGAACTAGTATTGATTAAATTTCCTATTATCTAGCAATCGAATGATTGAGTTAAATAAATTGAATCTAAAATAACAACTAAACTACACTAATTACCAATATACTAGATAGGACTAACAAATTAATCACAACAACAATAACAAATTCAATACACAATAGGTTTACTTTACCATATCAACATGATTTATAAAAATTGTTCTTCCAATTAATTGTTATCTGCAGAAATTCTCAAATCATGAGTATTCTTCTCATAATTACTCAATTCTAACCTTAATTGCATTCCTAGAATCTCCCCTAACGAATGAACATATCAAGGTTACTTTAACCTTAATTAAAGTTCCTAAACTTTACCAAACATGCAGTACACTTACTATTAATATCTCTACTAACATGAGTAATATGTTCTAGTAAATCAGATCTACTTAGTGGATTCGTTTCTCAACATCCTCTGTTGAGATCTAATGCAAGACTGTGTGCATTACAATATCTTGACTATAATGAAGTTAATTTACCAGAACTAACAATTAACAGGTCATATTCATCTAAATTCACACATTCATGTTAATATGATTTAGTAAACCCTAAAAACTATTTACTCATGATGCAAATTAAACAACACTTAGTAAAAATGACAGAAATAGAACAATAGATACACATAAGAATAGGGAAAGAAGGAAACCCCTTTATAATTACAACTTCACGATGATTTTACAAGCACCAACAATGGATTCTAATGTCTTTCTTAAGTTCTTCCTGGAGATTCTAAGTTACAACATATGTAGAACACATACAATTCAACTTTCACAAACAAAAACTGTCGGTTACTAACATGAAACGGTACGATTCTAGGAAGAAAAAAATGATTTGATACCTATCTTATATACTTTTCTTCCTAGTTGTCTATGAAGATGTGCAACTTTTGATATAAACTATCAAATGATGTCACTGTTTGGAAAAGTTTGAAAACATGCGTCGGCTACCCCACTAAGAATCATGATTGTGGAGATGACCTTAGTAGCTGATGACTTCGACTTCCCATAAGTCACGGCCGTAGACTTGCCCTTAGTAGCTTTTGGAATCCAACTTTCTTCAATGTCATGGTCGTAAGGATGAGCTTGGTAGATTATGGAATCAAGTTTTCTTCAATGTCACGGCCGTGAGGATGAACTTGGTAGCTACTGATCTTAAATTCTCCAGAAGTCACGGTGATGATGTTCTTAGAGACCTCTGAAGTTGGATTCCTCATTTTCGCGCATGTGATTGGTCTCCATGCTAGTCTATCTTCACTTCATTTAATAAGTCTTCATGAAATTCTTCCCAAAATCCCTTTAATTGTTTCCAATATATTTCGATTTTACCTGAAATGAATATTTTTCCTAATTAAGTACCAATTCTAAGATAAACTTGTTAATAAACTAGAAATTGGACTCAATTATTTGTCAAGGATAAAGGTAAATCAAGCCTATCACTCTCATTACTAATTGATCTTGTTCATGATGGTAATCATGGTACTTGAAACAAGATATGCATCATAGAAGAGCAATTAGAGAACTTGCAGTTGAATATTAATCAAGAAATAGATGGAAAGCTTGGTGTGTTCATGGAAGAAGTTAAACAAACTATTAGCAATAGTTTGCAGAACGTTGGAAATCAGACTCAAAGGAATAGTTCTTAGCAAAATTTGAATAATTTAGAGTCATCATATTCGTCGAGGTGGATGTTCAAGATTGAGAATTTAAATGAACAAAAACGATATACAATTCCATCATGTGAATCAATTTACTAGTAAATGATGTAGATTTTCCATACAGTTTGTAAATTCTAGAGTAGATTGTTTGAGATTGAAATTACCTTTCTATGATTCATTTCAAGAAACTTCTCTAATAAAGCTTTCTCCTACAATCATAAATATCATAAAGAAGGCATTCCACTTTTTTTGTCCTGATACAATTACATGGGTACTTCAAGTAGAGCATTTCTTCTATTTTTACCACATAAAGGAACACTATTATCCAAAATTAGCAAGCTTTAACATGCAAGATTCAGCTAATATGTGGTATAAATGTATGAATGAATGAAACAACTTTAAATCATGGGATCATTTTGATAAGGCACTCAAAATCTTATTCGAGCCTTTTGACTATGGTTGGAAAGAAGACAGATTTTACATTGTTAACTAGCAAGATAGTAGACTTGATTATGCTACAGAAGAACCTTAGTTGTAGATATGAATGATGTGTTGCATGAAATTTCAAATACTAATAAGCAAGTGAATGTAGTCAATAATGTAGTGGAATTTCATTCGAGCTGTAATTTTTCATTTCTGATTAATTTCTTCTAATCCGATTTGTATCAAACCTTAACCCATTTGATACAAACTCGACTAGGAATTAAAAGAAATTTTAATTTTTGAAAATATTTTGGAGTCACCACCCGATCAGAATCAGGAAAAATTATAAGTTAAGATTAATATGATGGTTAATCCTGACTTAGTTATTGTCTACGAAAAATTGATTTAGAACCAAATTTTATAACCTAGAGATTTTTGAACTCAGAGGCTACCCTATTAAAACTATATGTTGCCACTTTAAATCATAAATTAAAATTTTATCCTTTTAATGCTAAAAAAAGACTACTAATGTACAAACTTTGATATTTACAATTTATCATTAAAGTTTACAAACTTAAACAATATTTAAAAAAACAATAAATCAATTCAATATTTACAAAAGAAAAAGTTTTTTTTTTCATTTTTTATGTCATCCTGAAGATGTCTATGTACCAGCTAATCGAGATCAGACAATATGTAGTTATTTTTATGAAAACTTTAATTTGTTGATTGATTTTAGAAACTTGAAATATTGTCACTTTAGGTCATTAAATTTTATTACTTTAAAAAAATAATCAATCTTGAGCTAAATCCTAAATCTATTAATTTAGATTTTCAACAAATTTATAAAAACATTTTTTTTAAGTGATAAAGATTTTTGAACAAAAGGTCACATAACATAACAAGCAAATCTATTTATATTATCTCAAATTAAATTATAATAAAGGATCCCAATTATCAATGTATTGATCAAGACAAATTAAATTTCATACATACTACCATGAAATATTTACAAAACTCAAAATTATGATATCATAAGGCATATTACCTATTAAACATAGATTCCGGTCAAGTTAAAAATTTCATATATTGAACATGAAGACTTTAATCAAGAATTTCAAATTGAAGCAAGACTGTGAAAATCACATGTTCATAATATCGATAGAGTATATACACATCGACGCAAAATAACACATATTCACGTGAACAAGTTATCAATAAGACATATCATAGTAGAAATCATAAAAGAATTTTTTTTTAACAATCATAAAACTTTAAATTATAATTATAAAACAAAGACTTTTCTTTCTTTCTTTTTTTTTAAAAAAAAAAAGATAATATCATTAATTACATGTATTTTAAGTATTTCTAAAAATCAACACAACACTAGATTATTATTATTATTATTACTACTACTATTATTATTATATTATTACTGTTAAATAAGACAAGAACTTAGGGAGATAACATGTATATATACATCATTCCTCCTTTTTTTTTATTAATTAATTCTAATACTATCATAGTGTTATTGTTATAGCTTACTATTATTATTGATTTTGTTATTATTAAATAGTAAAAAAAAAAAAAACAAGAATGGAAACTTGCCTGATTGTTTACGCAGGGATGAAGGATTTAGTCCAGTCGGAGACCCGTTGGGTTGTGTGGCTGGCAAGGTCAGGTTGTGACGGCTGGCGGCACGCGCAATGATCGGACGTTGCTCGGACGGCACTTATAAGGATCGACAATCAGTCCGTTATGGGCGTTTCGACCCGAAATCGACCGAAGAGGGACTGTTCAATGCTGCACGTGGGTCTTGATCATTAAGAAAGTTGGAAACGGATCCAGGTCACCTTCATGGATCAGGCGACAGAGTAGCGTCCGGCGAAATGGAGATGCAGTGGTCTGATGGTGTTGGTCATGGGGGAAGATATCATCCTAGCTAAATGAAGGCTCCTGGACACTGGTGCGTCGTTTTTAGCCAAAAACAACTCGAAGATGGTGTTTGTAGAGATGGCAGTCACGACTTGGATGGTCGTTGGTGGCCGTAGTTGGTCGGAGCTGTCTTTGGTGGGTCTATTGGTGGTTGATGATTCCGACCATTTCAAAACAGCCTAAATGTACCAACTTAAAGCTTGAGCTGCCAAGAAGCTTCCTGCTGGATTGAAGTGCGCAGGTCAGAGCTCTAAGTTGGGTTGATCGCATGGGTCTTCAAGTCGTGACTGGAGCAGGTGTCTAGTGGTAGGGGGACGGCTTCATGTTCTTTATGATGGTGGAGTGTATCAGACTACCTGGGGCTGATCTTTGAAACATTCTAGTGGTGTTGGATCAAATTATGCTGTCATGGACGAAATTGACAAAAAGGTACGGGTGGACTTTCTCGAAGTCGGATGGGGATTGATCCGACAGGTTGGGTTGTCGGTTCTGTTGCAGGAGGGTCTGCCAACGGAACACAGAAAAAAAAAAATATATAATATATATATATATATATATATATATATACTGCACTAATGGTGCTTTTGGTGGTGTTTTCACCCAACTTTGCCTAGAAACCCAATTCCTTAGAAATCCTAACTTTCAAGAACTATTTAGATTTGAACTTTTATGTGATTTCCTTTGTGTTTGTGTTTTGTATGAAATTCTTCTGTTTGTGTTATTTTTTTTCATTATGTTCTTCATATTGTTGTTGTCTTCTTTATTGATATGTGTTAGGTATTTATAGGCTCAATATACTCACCTACCTGCTTACCTACTACTTACCTACCTACTTGCTTACTTATGTGCTTATCTTATTTGGCAGCTCGCTGACATATTCATTTACCTCATCTAGCCAATAAACACATATGGAAAAAAAAAAGAGAGAAAACGAGTAATTTGCCTCCTCGCTGAATCGAATCTAAGTCTCCATTATGCATGCTAGTGACTTATCCATATAGACTGTTAATCTGTGCCTTATTCTGATTTGCATAAAAAAATATTTATGACTTAAAAACTTATAATTAAAATTAATACTATATCAAGCATAGAAAAACTTTTTTTTTTTTAATTTGTCATTGCTAATAAATTTTCTTCTTTCTATTTATATACGCATTTTTTGTGATTTGTGGGGTTAATACAATATTAATTTTTACTATAAATTAAAGTCTTAAATAGTCAAAAATGAGGCGTCTACAATGTCAATAGGAATTTGTTGAAGTTCAAACTGATATGTCAATGCAACAACAATATTGTCTTATCAATGTCACTAGTAAGGCAGAACAAATCATGATAGGTAAAGAAATATTAGTGGCAGGTTCTGACATTGATTGTGATTTTGGTAAAGGGGAAGAAATTGTTGATATTACTATTTGGTTGAAGCATAATGAAATAGTAAAGATGAGTTTATTCCAATGGATGAAAGAAGGAACCAAGGAGCTTGATGGGTATTTTTCTGATGATCTGAGTTGAGGATTTGATTTTAATCATAAGGTAAATTACACCAGAAGGTTTCAACGTTTGGGGATAAGTTCATTTTAAGGTCTCAATGTTTCGAGTCATTAAAAAGAGGTCCCAACGTTTGAGGGTAAGTTCATTTAAGGTCCTAATGTTTGAAAAATGGGTTAATTTGGGTTCGCAAGGACGTGTCAATAGGAGAAGAGTCTTCTGGCTTTTAATTAAATATCCTCTCCTGTTGACAAGTATCTTTGGGACCTCAAATTGACCAACTTCTTTAAATATTAGGATCTCAAATGAACTTATCCTCAAATGTTCGGATCTCTTTTTAACTATTCGAAATGATGGGACCTTAAATAAACTTACTTTCAAACATTGGGGCCTTATAGTGTAATTCACTATGTAATCATATATTGCCTACTACTTACATACTTTTTAGTATGGTAGCCAACAACATTCAATGATCCCATCATCATTGTCGGTTGAATTTTTATTTTATTTTATTTAGGGGGTGTTTTAGATAGATATGGGGCACAAGCACATAGTGATCATGCTTTGATAGAAGCTAGGGATTTTGTACAACCATATTATACTGTTGTTGCTACAATGAAGAGGGTTACCACTAGCATACCTATGGTGTGAGAAAATGACACCTTTCACAAGCTATATATGCATCATTTGCATTTAAAGGAAAATTTTTGTGCTAAGATAGCAACCCATTTTGAAAATCATCAATAATTTCTTCACCAAATAAGAGACAACAAATGGAACATACAACCTACATCTTTACCAAGAATTAGAAATACACTAAACAACACAAATTTGTGCATTTTTGATTTAGAGTGAGGTGTTTTGTTATATATATGAAATGTCTCATTGATCACGCTTTTTCTATATGTACTTTTTTGAAACTCTTTGTAGTCTTTTTTAAAATTCCTTTAAACAAACAAATACTAATTGGCCAGTGCATTGAGTGCATGTGCAGTAATAAATTTCAGTGAATACCAAGTCGTGTCCATAGAAAGTGAGGACTAGCTATCAACTGTATTAGTTCTAATTATAGCTAGACAAATTAAGATTGTTTCTGTTTTTGGATTTTCTTATATAGAACTAAATTAGAAAAAATGTGGGATTCCCAATACTTATAATTGATTTAAGTTAAGAGCCAACAGATCAAAACAGAGATTGTATATATGATATGACCTAAAAATACACTTGTAGATTCAAATTGTTAATGGGTTTAGTGTTCAAGCAATTAAGCACTAGGTAACAATTCCTTTTTCCAAAAAAAGCAGTTACCTTCAATTAACCAATCATTATTCCCTATTCTTAGGAAAGTGATTAATTGGCTAATTTGTATAATTTCTTAAACCCTAATTGAATTGAAAATCCATTTTCCTATGTGGTTTTTAATCTAAATTAGATATTCACAAAATTGGTTAGAAAGGAATTTTCCAATTACAATCATAACCTATCATGAATTCTAGAATCAATCCAAAATACATGATTGGTAAATTACCTTTAACAAATCGAATACAGATAATGATTCAATCCATATCAGATAAACATTAATTAGATAATTCGGATTAATAACTCAAAAGCCTAATAAGATCAAAAGAAACAAGTATTAAACATCATCCAATAATTAAATATAAGAAAAGAATAATATCATCTTAACAAGAAAATCTGGTTCTTGAATTCAAGTTCAAATAACGCTTTCCACTTGCATCCCGGTGTGGAATCCTTATTCAAATAAAAAACAAAATCTTTATAGTCTTTAAAGCCCTAATTTATCATGGTACAAGGAGAAAAATCTCTCGATTCATGCCTAGGGTTCTTCTTTTTCACAAAAGATCTAATAAGAGAAGTTTATATATGAAAAGACACAGGACACATAGGTCGCTCATCAATACCGATGGCCTAAATCTCAAATCAGCTGTCATTTGATTAAAATTTTAATTTCCGAGAGCAAATGTGAATGTACGTCGACTTCATAGCCGATGGCAGAGGATTCCTAGATACCAACCTTCGTTGTTTAACAAATTATCTTTGAAGCAAATACGCTTACTATGTTTGAGCGATGTTGGGTCAGTGTAGGTTTACTCCGGTATAAAGATGATAAAGTTATATTTCACTCACTTTTTATTAAACAAAATTCATGTTAAATCATTATTGATTTTATAGAAATCTTAAGAAAATGGTACTTAATTGTGCTTACCTTGATATTTCAGGTCTCGAAGGACTTATCATACAAATACAAGCAATTGGGAGAAGTTTCATGCAAATTTGAGAAAGAAATCAAGCAAGGTTGGCCATTATGCAAAGTAGGCCGCTAGCCTTCATCATAGGACAGTTTTGGTGATATTTCATAAATTAAACATATCTCTCTCATCCGAACTCCTATTGAGATGATTTAAAATGCTAATAAAAGATAAGAGAGAATATTCAATTTTCATTTTTTGGGTATGGATAAATTCGGACTGCATCAGGGTCAGAATATGCCGTGAAATTGCTGCTCTTACAGTGATAGCATCCAAACTTTAGAATATGATAGAGTTTAGTAAATTGCAGATATCTTTCTCATCCAGATCCTTTTGATGTGATTCAAAATACTATGAAAAGATAAGAGATAGATATACAATCCTCGTGTTTTAAGTTTTGGCTAATTATGAAATAATGAAGGTTGAAAATCATCATTGGTTCAAGAGCCCTGTTGCCATCTTAAGTTGCAAAGAGTACTTGGCGGTGCCCCTGATTGGAATCACTGGCTGCACTAGTTATTACCCCTTAAGTGTCATTAGACAATATGGCATGCTGCAAGACATCACTGTCAGGCCCGTGTTGAAGCGAGTCACCATTGACTATCTGGATCCAACCAAGACCTTGGCAGCAAAGGAATCCAAGGTAAATCAGATAAGGGCTGTATGGGAAAATAGAGAGGTCAAACCAGTTTTTGAAATTGAGCCAGAAAACAAGGAGACTCAGAAATATAGGGCAACCAGGTGGTATATAGCTAGCCAAATGAAAAAGAACAAGGATATCCAGTATGAAGCTCCTAATATCCTTCAACCAGCACCGTCTGAACCTGACCCCAAGATGGCTGCTCACATGGAAACAGTTTCAACTCGCTTGGAAGTGTGTCATCGGGACTTCCAAGAAAGAGAGCAAGAGATGACTGACCGCCTGCAAGATGCTGGAAGTAGGATTGCATTTCTGGAAGCGGAGTTAAAGGTAGCTCGAAGAAAGATTCAAGCACTGGAAGAGAAGATCGTCTGCCCCACCAAGACCAGAAGACTAGTTTAAGAAATTTAGGATTAATTCTTAAGAATCAAGGTTTTTCTGAAAACCATTAGAAATTAGTCTAGAGATTTAGATCCAGTTTCTAGGAATCAAGGTTTTTAAAAACCATTAGAAATTTATGTTTTGTCTTTAGCTTGTAGTAATGAATGTTTTTTTTCAAAAAACCATTATTTTTCAATACAACTCCAATGAATGTTTTTAAATCTATTGGTCATTATCCCCATTTGCATCTGTATGATAGCATATCTTCATCCCTGCATATGTATATTATATTTTTTTAGTATATTAATAAAGTGAGTCCTTAGGTTTAGCAAATCCGAGTTTAAATCAAAAACTTGAAAGATAGCGCCCAAGCCAGTTAGGAGCCCTGTTTATACCAGATCTCGAGCTAAGATGTCCAACACCGGGAACAACCCTACAGACCAGACCACTGAACAAAGACTCAATACTATGGAACAAACTCTCCTTAGAGTTGCTGAACAAATGCAGACTTTAACACAAAGTCTTGCTCAACTTAAGACCCCTACAACATCAGAAGAATCCGCAGGGGCACAGAAAGGGAAAGAAATTGAGGGACAGCTCATCGATCACGATGACACACAAAACGAGTTCAATGCAGCTGAGCTAAAGAAAGAACTAGAAGCTCAAACTAGAGAGATGGAGAGAAAGTTGCTTGAAAAGATGAAAACATTTGACGGTTTTGATCAAACTGCAATCCTAAGTTTGCCCCAATTTGAGGAAGGTGCCTTCCCTGAAAAATTTAAGGCACCGGAGTTTGAGAAGTACGATGGGACCGGCTGTCCTAATATGCATACAAGGTTGTACGTACGGCGTATGGGGCAATACGCTAAGTTTGATAAATTGATGGTACAAACCTTCCAAGATAGCCTTACCGGTCCTGCGTTGGCCTGGTACGCCCAATTGGACCATCAGGAAGTCGATACTTAGGACAAGTTGGCTAGGGCGTTTTTCAATCAATACAAATTCAATATTGAAATGGCACCCTCGGTTTGGGATCTAAGCAACCTGAAGAAGAAAAAAGAAGAGACCTTCAAGGAGTACGCTCAACGCTGAGAGCATTGGCTGCAAGGATCACCACCCAATGCCTGAAAAGGACCTCACATTCACTTTCATTAACACCTTAGAGGAGCCTTTCTTCTCTCATCTGGTAGGGCATGCATCAGCGAGTTTTTCAGAAGTAGTGGTAGCCGGGTGCAGGATTGAGAATGCGATTTCAGCAGGAAAATTGCAGCAAGAGAAAAAGTATACTGCACCAAGAAATATCCCATACAAAGGAAAGGATTCAACTCAGCCTGGTTAACACTCGGGTGCAACAGTCCCACTCAATCATTTGTTTTGTCAACAAATCAGAATCAGAATCAGAATCAGCAAAGTGCAGTTCCAAATCAACAACCAAGGTTTAATAGACGGAACTTCACTCGATTCCGTTCCCCTCAGTCAAGTATTGACTAAACTAAGGGCCGATAATCTGATTAATTTCGAAGTGCCAAAGAGGATTACAAGCCTAGAAATTACAATCCTGAGCTAAAGTGTGAATATCACATGGGGCAAATCGGGCACTCAACTGATAATTGCTGGAGACTTAGGCATAAGATTCAAGATCTCATTGATGCAAAAATCATCCAGTTAGATTTTGTTGAATCCCCAATGTTGCTACTAACCCGTTGCCAATCATGGACGGTTATCAACGTAATCACCGCTGAAGGGCCAGAACCAGAGATCAACCTGGATGAATTGCCCATCACCATAGAGCAAGTAGCATGGAATCTTCGCCAAAAGGGTCATTTACTCAATATTAATTTGAGAGACCGCACCAAAACCAGGCCCCCATCTACAAGTTGTTGCAAGAGGGAACCATAAAGAGGGAAGATATTATGGGAATGCTGATCCCAAAACCAAGGAGATCAAGCACTCAAGCAGAACTATGGGAAAGATACCAGGCTGGGGATCCAACTGTTGGAACCCTGGGAGATGATGGAAAATATCAGTATTTAGTTGATTACTGGATGGAGCCACGTCTCTATGCTGACGCTCTGCAACTGGATGGGGTCCAGAATTTGAAGAGGAAGATAAGAAAGCAAAAGAAGATGAGTTTGTGGGTATGATCGGAGGTGGACCAAAATCCATCAAAATTGAGTTAGGCAAGGGCAATAAAGAAGGAGCAACGTCATCAAAGCCCAAGAGCTATACCTTCCAAATTCCCATTGCTATGAATGATTATAAAGCCGCTCCATTTGATTATAAGGCAGTTAACCATGCTTCAATGGCCATGGTTGGTGGCCTTACACGTTCAGGACGAATTTACGAGTCGGCTGGAAAGAATGCAACCATGAATGCACCACCTCAAAAATGAAGAAGGAAGGAAAGATGATGAGAAGTCAGCATTGGCAAAGTTGATGAAAGCAAGCGAATTCAAAGTCGTTGAGCAGCTGGCTAAAACACCAGCCCAAATATCGCTCATGAGTTTGTTAATTAGCTCTGATATACATCGTGAGGCCCTTTTCAAAGCCCTCAAAGAAGTGAGAGTTCCAGAAGGTGTATCAGAGGAAACTTTGGAGCATATAATCAATTCTATCTTTGCAAATGATCAAATTAGCTTCTCATCTGAGGAATTGGGAGAGGAAGGTGGTCAACACAATAAAGCCCTCTTCATTGTGGTCAAAAGCAGTGGTAAGATTATCTCTCGAGTGCTTGTCGACAATGGATCTTCTTTGAACGTATGTCCCTTGGCCACTTTAAGCCTATTGGGGATTGAACCATCAAGCATCAAACCTAGTACCACAGTGGTCCGTGCATTTGATGGGTCAAAAAGGGACATAGTAGGTGAAGTGGAATTAGAAGTCACCATCGGGCCTCAAACTTTTATCACTCCTTTCCAAGTGATAGATATCCCCAGAACATTCAATCTGTTGCTTGGGAGACCATGGATTCATGCTGCAGGGGCAATACCGTCAAGTTTACACCAAAGAGTGAAATTCATAGCCAATGGCCAACTCATCACTGTTATGGGAGAACAAGATTATGCCATCTACAAAGAGACAGCTGTCCCATACATTGGAAAAGAAGGAGAAGAGGACTTCGGACTCCAAATGTTCGACGAAGTCTGTATGATGAATGATGAAAAAGAAGCTCAGGTAGGAACCTTTGGGCTGGGTTATTCCCCCACTCGTGCTGAAGTGGTAGAGATGAAAAATCAGATGAGAAGGAGAAAGCTCGACAAGGAGTATGATCCGGCTATCAAAATCCCTCATATCAGCCATTCCTTTCCAAAGCCACATCATGTCCAAGCCAGATGACATCAAAGAAGATGCTTCACCCAAAGAGATGGTCTTGAAAAATTGGTTCTCTGTACCTTGCGCTAGTATTAAGTCTTTTAAGTAAGAACTGATCTAAAATTTAGGATTGTGTTTTGTGTTTTTCTGTTTTATGTGATGCTCAAATAAGTGTACTTAAACACCGTCCCAGTTTAATGAAATCTTTTTATGATTGTGTTTTACATATTCTCATACATTCCTCATTCATATTCAATCAGATCCGACAATTGTAATGAAGTTCAGGGATATCTCGCGCCTGTAATTAATGAAAATATCAATATCACCTCCAACCCTACTGGGTTAGACGTTGAAGATGATATTGATTATCAACTTAGAACACAAGAGATTTGGCAAAACTTTGAACAAAGAAGGATTGAAATTCCCGAAACCATCAAAGTGATTAATTTGGGAACAAGTGAAAACCCTAGGAATCTGAGGATAGGGGGAAAGTTGCCTGAAAGTGCAACACAAGACTTGACCAAGTTACTAGCTGAATACTTGGATGTTTTTGCATGGTCGTATAGCGATATGCCCGGTTTGGACCCATCCATCGTGGTCCACAGATTGCCAACTAAGGAGGATTTTAAGCCTAAAAAGCAAAAATTAAGGCGATTTAGACCAATTTGCTTCTTCAGATCAAGGATGAAGTAAAGAAGTTGTTGGAAGTAGGATTTATTGAGGTCTCGGATTATTCGGACTGGGTATCGAACATAGTGCCAGTACTTAAGAAAAACGGGAAAGTAAGAATTTGTGTGGATTTTAGAGATCTAAATCAAGCAACACCGAAAGATAATTTCCCGTTACCTCACATAGATGTCTTAGTGGATAATACTACTGGAAATCATCTATTTTCATTCATGGATGGATTTTCAGGGTATAATCAGATACTAATGGCGAAGAGGATAAGGTCAAAACCACATTCGTCACAGCCTGGGGAACTTTTTGTTACAAAGTCATGCCTTTCGGTCTCAAGAATGCCTGCGACCTATCAGCGAGCAATGCTTGCTATACTACATGATATGATGCATAAAGAGGTGGAAGTATATGTTGATGACATGATCGCCAAGACAAAGGAAGGAGAAGATCATGTAGCAGTGCTGAGGAAACTTTTTGAAAGATTAAGAAAGTTTCAATTGAAATTGAATCCAGAAAAGTGCACTTTCGGAGTAACATCAGGGAAGTTATTAGGATTCATGGTTAGTCAAAAGGGATAGAAATCGATCCTGATAAGGTCAAGGCAATTCAGGATTTACCTCCACCAATAACATTGAAAGAAATCAGAGGCCTTCTGGGGAGGTTAAATTACATTGCTCGTTTCATATCTCAGTTGACTGATAAGTGCCAACCACTGTTCAAACTATTGAAGAAGAATGCCCAAATTGAATGGAATGACGAATGTGAAAAAGCCTTTAATCAAATAAAGCAGTATCTGACAAATCCACCAGTACTGGTCACTCCAAAACCTGGGAAACCGTTGTTCCTATATTTGACGATTCTTCCTGAATCTATGGGTTGTATATCAGGCAAAAAGATGAAAAAGGAAAAGAAAGAGCTGTTTACTATTTAAGCAAAAATTTCAAATGGAGAACAAAAGTATTCAGAGATAGAAAGGACTTGCTGTGCATTAGTATGGATTATGCACAGGCTTAGGCAGTATACACTCTTCTACTCGATTGAGTTGATTACAAAGCATGATCCCTTGCGATATCTGGCAAACAAAACGGCTTTGGTTGGCCGATTTCAAAATGGCAATGCTACTTTCTGAATTTGATATTACTTATGTAAATCAAAATTCAGTTAAAGGACAGGTTTTAGCTGATCAAATCGCAGAAAGCCCAGTCGATGATGAGGAATTGAAGGAGCAAGATCATTTTCCAGATGAAGATATTCGGGTAGCAGAAACAGAAGAAAGCAAAAACTGGAAGTTGTATTTCGATGGAGCAGCCAACGTATACGGGTGTGGAATAGGGGCAGTCCTCATTTCGCCTAAAGAAGATCAATTCCCGGCATCAGCTAGATTAACGTTTCCCTACACAAATAATGTAGCGGAATATGAAGCATGCATCATGGGATTGGAAATGGCAATCCAAATGAACATTGAGGAACTCGAAGTATTTGGAGATTCATCACTTATTATCTTCCAAACTCGAGGAGAGTTCAAAACTAAGGACCCCAAGTTGATTCCTTATCATAATCACTTGGCAGAGTTAGCAGGAAAATTTAAAGAAATTTCCTTCACTTATGTGCCAAGAACTCAAAATCAATTTGCTGATGCTTTGGCTACTCTGGCCTCTTTAATCCAATTTACTGAGGGAGCAAGAATACGACCTTTGCAAGTCCGGGTAAGAAGTGAACCCGCATTTTGTGCCGTAATCGAGCCAAGTGAACCGTGGTTTCAAGATATCAAAGTTTTTCTACAAACGGGTAACTACCCTGAGTGTGCTACCAAAAAAGATCAGAAATCATTGAGGCGTTTGGCAAGTCATTTTTTGCTAAGTGGAGATACTTTGTACAGAAGGTCGTTTGACACAACTTTGTTAAGATGTGTAGACGAAAAAGAAGCCCAAAGGCTCATGGAAGAAGTTCATGAAGGAGTATGTGGACCTCATATGAATGGATACATGCTAGCTAAGAAGATCATGAGGCTAGGATATTTCTGGTTAACCATGGAATCAGACTGTATCAAACATGTGAGATCTTGCCATTTGTGTCAAATTTATGCAAACAAGATAAATGCTCCTCCAAAAGAATTACAGTCAATGACGACACCATGGCCTTTCTCAATGTGGGGAATAGATGTCATTGGGCCAATTTCGCCAAAAGCTTCAAATGGCCATCGATTCATACTAGTTGCAATCGACTACTTCACTAAATGGGTCGAAGCCGCTTCATATGCCAGTGTGAAAAAACCGTTGTGGTGCGATTCATCAAAAGAGATATCATTGCTCGATATGGAACTCCAGAAAGTATCATCACTGATAATGGTACGAATTTGAACAACAATGCAGTGGCTGATTTATGTCAGCAATTCAGGATTAAACATCGGAATTCTACTCCATATCGCCCACAAATGAATGGAGCAGTAGAAGCCGCCAACAAAAACATCAAGAGAATTGTTGAAAAGATGACTATTGCATACAAAGATTGGCATGAAATGCTCCCATTAGCATTAATGGCGTATCGAACCTCTGTAAGAGTATCAACTGGGGCAACGCCCTATTCCTTGGTATACGGGACTGAAGCCGTTTTACCAATAGAAGTTGAGATTCCATCACTCCGAATACTGGCTGAAACAGAGCTCGAAGAAGCTGAATGGATAAGACAAAGGATCGAACAGTTGAATCTTTTGGATGAAAAAAGGTTGACTGCAATGTGTCACGGGCAATTATATCAACAAAGAATGGCTAGAGCATTCAATAAGAAAGTCCAGCAAGAAATTTCCAAGAAGGTGATTTGGTTCTGAGAAAAGTACTGCCAAATATGCAAGATTCCAGGGGAAAGTTCACACCGAATTATGAAGGACCATACATAGTAAAAAAGGTCTTGTGGAGGAGCATTAGTCCTCTCCCAAATGGATGGACCTGATTTAAAGGATCCTGTGAACTCAGATGCTGTAAAGTTGTACTATACATGATCAATAAAAGTTTGTCTTTTCAAGTGATCAATTGATTTTTTTTTAGTGATTACAAGCAAAGTTGATATCCTGAAATTCTCTAAAGTCGGATCAAGACCTGACCACAAAATTTTTCCAAAATAAACTTCCAAGCAAACACCAGTTGAGTTGTCAGAAAGTGATTTGAGCATCTCATAATACTGAATAAATGCATATATGCAGTTTTGTCTTTTGGTCGTTCTTATTTTAGAAGAAAATACTGCTGCAAGAGTAACTAATTTTGATAGACAGTCAAAAGGAAAAAGAAACTTGAAGCATGCTTATTGATCATCAAGGTTGGATATTGAATCGATTGAGCAAACCAAATTGTCATTTTTGGAGATGTTCTTACCCAAAGAACTCCCAGTGGATCAAAAATCAGGAAAAATTGTGGTTTAGTAGTGTTCAATTAAAAATCCATCCTTTCAAGATGGTGTTCAATTCAAAATCCATCCTTTCAAGATGGTGTTCAATTAAAAATCTATCCTTTCAAGATGCTGTTCAATTCAAAATCCATCCTTTCAAGATGGTGATCAATTCAAAAATCCATCATTTTAAGATGGTGTTCAATTCAAAATCCATCCTTTCAAGATGGTGTTCAATTCAAAATCCATCATTTCAAGATGGTGTTCAATCTCAAAATCCATCCCTTCAAGATGGTGACCTTAGTTGGAACTTGTCCAAAAATTCAAAATGACATCCTTGCGTGATTGAGCGAGCAAAAAATTGGCTATCTTTGTCTTTGTGGCCAAGTTTTACTCAAACTTAACCACAAAGAGGGGCAGCTGTAGACACCCAATTTTTGCTCAATTTAAGGCTTGAATTTATAATAAAAATTAGTATTACGTCGAGCTCACAAAAAATAACAAAAAAATGCAAAAAAATAGAAAATGAAAGAATAGGTAAGTAAATAATAAAAAATGAGTATAAAAGAAGAAAATTAGAATTCAAAAAAATATTTTAATTAAATTAAAAAATATTTTTGGGCTTGATATAATACTAATTTTTATTATAATTGTTTTTTGACCCAATTAACTAGCTTATGTAAATGAGCTTATTTAATCTATCCTACTTTTGAAGCTTTAAATATAATCTATGTGCAAACTAGAACAAGGCACATGCCAACAACCTGTATGGATAAGTCATTGGCATGCATAAATGAAACCTGAGTTCGATTCCATGAGGAGGCAAATTATCCTTTTTTTTTTCTCCTTATTTTTTCCACGTGCTCTCATTGGCTGGATGAGGTAAGTGCACGTGTCAGCAAGCTGCTAGTTGAGGTAAGCGCACATGTCAGCAAGTGGGTAGGTGAGTGGTAGATGAGCGGTAGGTGAACGGGTTGAGCATCTATAATACCCGGCACGTAACGAGAATAAGGATATAGAAGAAAAACACAAAACAGAGAGAGAGAGAGAAAAAAAAAAAGAAGAAGTGGAGAATCACAAAAAAAAAAAAAAAAGATAACATAGAGAGAAAAATTCCATACAAATATGCAGCAAAAATCACTCAAAAAAGCTGGAATCAAACAGGTTCTTGGGGGAAAAAAAACAAATTAATTGTTGGTCTCAGTCTACCAGCGCAGTCAACGGTCAACGGTCAACAGTCAATGGTCAACGGTCCACATCCAGATCAACGCTCTAGATCAAAGTCAACAAGATCAGACGGTCCAGATCGTGCACTCCAAATCAAATCCGCTTTAATCCAACGGCTCAGGTGAGTCTGTATATTTTATTATATATTTAATATATTTAAATTACGGAAAAATAGTAAAAAAAATAGAAAAATGCATGAAAAAAAATCAGAAAAAATTTAGAAAAATCCAGAAAAATCAGAATAAATACTTTTAGTGTAAATTTTCATGATTTATTAGTTTTTGATATTTTTGAATATTTTATGAATATGTAAATGTAAGTAGATTAATTAAAAAATATACATATGATGCATGTAATATAGTTTTCGTGCATTGTATTTACAATATAATAAATTTTGGATGTGTTTTATTTATGTATATATGATAGTAATTAAATTTGGGAAAAATAAAAAAAAAAGTAAAAATGATAAAATAAAAAAAAATGAGTTTTCTTTTAAAGAAAAAGGGATTTTTTTGAAAAAATATAAAAAAATGACAAAAATATTTTCAAGAAAATGAAAAAAATACTTTAGTTTACATAAATAATGAAAGGATTTTTTTATCAAAAATATTTTCATAAAGCATTCAATTAGCTATGAAAATTCTTATTAAAATTATTCTCATGTAGCATTAAATCAGCCATGAATTCTCATAAAATGATTTTAAAAAAAAGAATTAGAAAAATTACATTTTTATAAAATAAAAATTAAGTGATTAGGTCATAGGATCATAAAAAATGGTTTTCATAAAAAATCAAAAAATTAATGAACTTAAAGTGAAAATAGTTCAAAAATTAAAATAGATCAACAAAGTAAAGTTCTTTTCAAAAGAACTACGTTTTGTCTGATCTCGATTAGCGAGTACGTAGGCACTTGTAGGGCGACAATAAAAAATGAAAAATTTTTTTGGTTTAATATTTTGAATAATTCTTTTCGTAAATATTGCAAGTCTTCAAAAGAAAAATGAAAATATATTTGTTGATATTCATACCTTAAAAAAAAAATAAAGAAAACATAAAAAAATGAATAATGTGATTTGCGAATATTGTTTCATAAAATATTATTTGAATTTTAGAGCATATAAATGATAGATTATAAAGTTAAAATTCCAAAAGCGGTAACCAATTTGGTTTTAATAGGTTAGCCTCCGAATCCATGATATCTGGTTTTTCAAAGTTTGATTTTTTTTAAATCAAATTTTTTTCGCAGACTAGTAGCGAAGTTAGGATCAACCGACCCATTGACCCTAGCTTTCATTTTTCCCTGATTTAAATCAGGTGGCGAATCTAAATGATTTTCAAAATTAAAATTTCTTTTAACCCTTAGTCGAGGATTCATATTAAATGGGTGAGGGTTTAACGTGAATCGGGTTAGAAGAAATTAACCAAATTATTGAAAAATCCAGGCTCGACAATTGGAGGAAAGTTGAAAATCACCATGAATTTTTTGTACACAACACTACCTCCAAAAATGCCAGCGTACAAGAAGGATTTCATCAACTTTCATATTTTCAACATAACAGCTACTAGGAATTCAACACTACCAACGTTGAAGCTAGTGTGCATTCAAAATTGCTCTCGAAAATCAATTTTTAAAAAGAAGGCCGGCTGATCTAAAAATTACACCGCCAGTGTATATGGCTGACGTACATGAAATTCCTCTTTATTTTCATAGCTCCTAGATCTAGATTAGGGTTTAGAACACTAAAGAGGTTTCCTTCTTGATTTTTTTTTGCAGTTCCACACTGGATTCAAGTGGAAGACATCATTTGTGTTTGAATTTAATAATAGGATTTCATTGACAAGGTTATTTTGTTCTTTTTTCTCATAGTCAATTGTTAGATGATGTTTAATACTTATTTCTTTTGATCTTAATTTGTTTTGAGTTGTTGATCCGAATTATACGAATGATGATCTTTGCTGTTGATTAAATCATTATTTTTATTTGATTTGTTAATGATATTTCACCGATCAGGGATTTTGGATTAAATCTGGAATTCATGTTAGATTAAGATTGTCATTGGAAAATTCTTTTCTAATCATTTCTGTGAATAGCTAATTAGGATTACGGATCTTATAGATATATGGATTTGAATTCAATTAGGATTTGGCAATTTTTACAAATTAGTCAATTGATCACTTTCCTAAGAATAAGGAATATGGCTTGGTTAATTTAAGATAATTGCTTACTTTGGGAAAAGAAGTTGTTATCTGATGCTTGATTGATTGAAAATATTGAACTCATTAGCAAATTGGATTTGCAATTGCATTTATGGTTGATAGCATATATTTGATTGATTGTTTAGATCTTTTGGATTTTAACCTAATCAATTTACAAGTGTTGAAAATCCAAGATTCTTTGTAAATTAGTCTTATATAAGAAAATCCAAAAACAGAAACGATCTTGATTTGCCTAGATATAATTAGGACTAATATAGTTGATAACTATTTCTTACTTCCTATGGACATGACTCGGTATTCACCGACATATTATTACTGCACACGCACCTGGTACATTGGCCGTTAAATATATGTGCATTTGAAGGAATTTAAAAAGAGAATTAAAAAAGTTTTAAAAAGCACATATGGAAAAAGCATGATCAAAAGGCTAACATCGTAAATCTCTCAATAGTCGGTATACAGATAAAAATTGAAGGCCGATTAATTTCTACTTCTACACTAGTATTGTTGAAGCCCGTATTAAAGATTTTGAAACTATAGGCAAGAAATGCCGGCTTAAAGCCGATGGCATTGGACTTGATTTTGCCAGCGTACAGGTACAAAATTCAAAGCTACTCAAATCTATTTCAAGGTCGACAGTGTTTGTTCGAATTTAGCTATGTTGATGTTGATCTTGAATGTAGGCTGGTGGCGTATACTCTATTTTTGCCAGCCTACTTTGTCCATGGCTCCAAATTTGCTAAATTCTCTTCCAATTTGCTTATGTTTGTTACATAATTCCTTAATGACCTGAAATATTGAATTAAGCATACTTAAGTACCATTTTTCTTATGATTTCTATAAAATCTATAATAGTTAGTATAGTTTGTACAGTAAAAGTGAGTGAAATATGACTTTATCGACTCCCCCATACTTGAACTTTTACTTGTCTTCAAGCAAAATAAATAAGAGCAGAAGAAATCTGTCATAAAGAGTACAAAAATTTTAAGATTCACAATTCAAGCATCTTTTCTTTTATAGATGATGACTTGCAAATGCGGTGCTTACCACTCTAACCAAACTGGGTACATATAATTAGATTACTATAATCAAAATTTAGTAGCTAATCTAGACAAAACAAAATTTAGCCTTATGTTTAACAAAAGAACTTTCTGTCTAAAAGTAAATACATGATCCAATAAGAAAAAACAACCATTTAAACTTCATTAGACATTTAACAGGCATATATTTTTTGCAACACAGAGTGAAAGCATATGGTATCTACTCTTTCCCAAAATTTTCTCTTTCTTTATTATAAGTCTTATTTCATTTGGTGCTTTAGCATTCATTTTCTTTTTGTTTCATACAAGCATTTATTCTTTTTTCTTTTCAAAGTTCAAGTATTGAACTTTTGTCTTTCCTCCAAATTTGTTATAGTAAGTTCATTGAGTCGGCACATCTCGGGCTTATCACCCAAGTGACCAGGTTTTAAAAGACCCTTACGAACTCTTCCTCACTTTAACATTCAACTTTGGATACTCCTAACTCAATTACTTGAGTTAGTGGAGTAAAGGCTATGCTTGTTTCTTTTCTTTTCTTTTGCATGCTGCACAAATTTAAGACTTTTTTTTTTTTTTTTTTTTTATAAAGGATCATTGTAAAGAGTTACTTCTACCTCTTTCACTAAGTGTTGAAAAGTTATCAAAATAACTTAAAAGAGTATTACAAGCTAACTTTTTCCTAGAAGTAGACCTGTTTATTTTTCACTTAAGGACTCGACCTATTCTCAAACATCCAATTCTAAAGTAAAATACAAAGTAAATTTTTTCCTTAAGGATTTTACTACTTAATTTTAACTAGGTATTTTAATTACAACAGTAGGTGGGTGAGGCACTTAACAAGTAAAATTCACATTCTTACGCATTCAAGATGTTATCTACAATTTTCTATACAATCTCCAGATTTCATGAAAAATTTTGAAAAAAAAATTTGGCCTAAAATTGCCATATCATGCTTTAAGAAAAAATAAATTTAAAGTATGAAGTATAACAATTCAAGTTCAAATTTAGATGTCATAGATATGTAATCAATTTTTCAAAATTCAGACATCAACGGTCATATTCAACTCAATTCTCCATATCAAGATATTTCTTCCCTCGCACTTAAATTATACAGTGTCTCACTATTTCTCATTCAACTCAAAATAGGAAAGAATAAAGATAAAAGAGAAAAGGAAAAACGATACTTCCCCGGTTTTGAAAATGTTGCAATTTGATTTCCAATAGGTACGGCAATAGAGAAATTATCCGAGTAATCTATCTTTTTAGTCCATTTTCTTGTTGTCTATATTCATGCTCTTAAGCTCCTGTTTATCTCTCATATGCACAAATAGGGCACACATATCAAAGATGCACAAACAAAAGACAAAAAAAAATATATTTACAGAAAAAAAGAGAGAGGATATTATTAGATTGCCTCCCATCCAACGCTTATTTTATGGTTTCGGCCTGATTTTCTGACTTTTTTCTTTAAGGATGATCAAAATTATTAGTCTTCTTCTTACATCCTTCATTTTCTTGCAAAATTCTACTCTTGGATTTTCTGATATTGTGTCAACTTTAGTGGATTTAGGGTTCTTTTTCCATCTTTTCATGGTCTCTCTATTGTCATGAATGGGCGTCCAAGGATGAAGGGAATTTCTGGGTCTTCTTCCATATCTAGTACAACAAAGTTCACTGGAAATATGAACTTGTCCACTTTCAATCGCATATTCTCAATCATCCCTCTTGGTCTTTTAATAGAGAGATCAAACAATTGAATTGTCATCTTAGTTTTCTTAATTGCATCCCTTAATCCTAACTTTTTAGCCACAGAGAAAGGTATCAAATTTATGCTTGCACCTAGATCACAAGAAGCATTCATAAACTAACTGTCTCTTATGGTGCAATTTAAAGTGAATTTCTCTAGATCATTCAATTTAAGGGATAATGCATCCTTCAATGCTTTCAGTAATGCCTGAGTTAACATGACTGTCTCTCCCATTCATCTTCCTCTTCTTGCTCATCACTTTTTTCAAAAATCACATTTATTGAGGTTATTGTTCTAAAACATTAGCTAGGGGAATATTTACTTCAGCTTCTTAAACACCTCTAGGAATTTCTCAAAATCCTCATCTTCTTTCCTCTTTCTTGATCTTCCTGGAAAAGGAATTGATGGCACAAATGAATTGACAGCGGGCTCAGTGACTATAGGAGTGTGCTTCTATTGTGCCATATCTTCCATTTGCTGTGATGTAGAAGTAGAAGTCTCTTCTTTCTCAACTAGCTTGCTTATCTCTGCTTTAATCTCATCTATTTGCTCAATTGGGGTAGAGGTCTTCTTAAAACCTATAATTTGCTTTCCTAATTTCTCAAACCTCTCTATAGTTAGAACTGCAAGCTTTTCAACAGCTAATTCCTAAGCTGGTTTTTGTTCTTTTGCTTCAACCTCATTTGCCACTGAAGAAGTGCTCTCCAGATTTTCTTCCTTTGACACAATTTTTCCTTCTTTCTTTGCTTCTTGCCTTTGATTGTCAATTGGAGTGTCTTTTTCCTTTCCATCACTAGAGTGCTCCCAATCTTCACTTGAACGAGCAAGTTTAAATATAGATGAAACAAATTCAGTTAAACCTGCTACTTGAGTCTCTAATTTTTCTATGACCGTTTATTACTTCTCAAATTTTTCTTACCATTTCTTCTCTAAATCCCTTACAATCTCTTCAATATATTTCTCTTTACCTGGAACTAGGGTAAGTGGATTTTGAGAAGATGAAGTTGTATTCCGTTGATTTGGAGTCTAAAAAATGTGACGATATTCTTGATTTGATATGCTGGAGTCAATTTCTAGCCTACGACCATGACATTGAGAGCTTTCATGTGATCCATACCATGAACATACTACGAGAGAAGAATTGTATAAGTTAGTGTACTGGCTTCATATGGATTCTTCAATTACTCCAAATGCCATTTCCATTGGCATTTCTGTTAATTCCCCTGTAGCAGCTAATTCTAGCATCATCCTATCATGGGCTCCTATTCCTTTAAGAAATATAGAAAACTAAGACCAATTAGGTGACTCATGATAAGGGTATTTACATATCAAATTGTGGTATTTCCCTTAGGCATTTGACAACGCCTCTTTCTCATACTGCCTAAATGTCCTAATCTTTTATCTGAGCTTTGGAGTACAACAATATGAGAAGAATGGTGCTTTTTAATTAGCCATCTCTTATCCTTCAAGCACCTGCAAAGATAAAAAGAAAAGTGAGTAGAAATGTACAAATATACAAAAGACTAGTATTTATAGATAAAGAAGAAAGTATTTTTTTTTTTATTTTGAATTTTTTTAATTTTTTAGGTTTTTCAAATAAAGGCCTAGTCTACAAAAATACCAAAATTGAAAGTAGCACCATTCACTCCCCGACGCCAAAAGCTGATCACGCATTTTCTATATATATATTTTTTTAAAAACTCGTTTTAGTATATTTTAAAATTCCTTTAAATAAGTAGATATTAACCAGCCAGTGTACCAGGTGCATGTGTAGTAATAAATTTTGGTGAATAGTGAGTCGTGTCCATAGGGAGTGAGGATTAGTTATCGACTCTATTAATTCTAATTGTAGCTAGGCAAATTAAGACTATTTTTGTTTTTGGATTTTCTTATACAGAACTAAACTTAAAAGAAATTAAAGTTTTCAAAAGCTGTAATTGATTTAGGTTAAGAGCCAACAAATCAAAATAGAGATTGAATGTATGCTATGACCCAAAAATACCTTTATAGATCCAAATTATTAATGGGTTTAGTGTTCAAACAATTAAGCATCAGGTAACAATTCTTTTTTCCAAAGAAAGCAATTACCTTAAATTAACCAATCAATATTTTCTATTCCTAGGAAAGTGATTAATTGACTAATCTGTATAATTTCCTAAACCTTAATTGAATTGAAAATCCATATTCTTATGAGATTTCTAATGCAAATTAGATATTCATAAAATCAGTTAGAAAAGAATTTTATAATTACAATCCTAACTTATCACCCTAATTGAATTGAAAATCCATATTCCTATGAGATTTCAATCCAAATTAGATATTCACAAAATCGGTTAGAAAAGAATTTTATAATTACAATCCTAACTTATCACCCTAATTGAATTGAAAATCCATATTCCTATGAGATTTCTAATCCAAATTAGATATTCACAAAATCGGTTAGAAAAGAATTTTCCAATTACAATCCTAACTTTCCATGAATTCTAGAATCAATCCAAAATACATGATTGGTGAATTAGCATTAACAAATCAAATACAGACAATGATTCAATCAATAACAGATAAACATTAGTCAGATAATTCAAATCAACAACTCAAAACCCTAATAAGATCAAAAGATATAAATATTAAACATTGTCTAATAATTGAATATAAGAAAAGAATGAAATCACCTTAACAAGAAAATCCCATTCTTGAATTCAAGTTCAAATGACGTTTTCCACTTGAATCTTAGTGTGGAATCCTTGTTCAAATAAAAAACAAAAGCTTTCTTGTAAAGACCCGGTCCTCTAAACCCCGAGATTTAGAGTACCGAACCCCCAACCACATATAACGTTTTTACATTATATGTAAGGTTGTCCTAAAACTAACAGTTTATGAAAATTGTTTGATCAAATCACTATACTTTGTAAAGAACTTTTTAAATAAAACAAGATTGCTAACAAAAGCAATCTATACATAAATTTACATCAAATAAACATCGTTTAGTGCCAATACATGACACTACAAAAATTACATGTTTTCTCAAAACATGAAAATCCTAAAGGATCTTAAGGTCATTACAAAAAGAAATTGGCTTAACTAACAAGCCTTCTATACATAGCTTGTCCTTAGCAAAAAGTCTTCTAAAAGTCCCGGGTAATCGGATCCTATTCATCCCACTCGTCCAAAAATCTTTCGAAATCGGACCCATAGCCTAAGTCATCGTAATACTCGTCTCCAATACCTGCAAAGCAGCAAAAGTGAGCCAGAAGCCCAGTACACAATAACCAATGCATAACAAGTCATCCAAGTGATGTAATGCATCATAGAACAAGTGGTTATCTTTATTACATTTTCTTTCACAAATCAACAAGAGGGTATTCAAACCCCGGTCACACTTCGGGAATCCAGGGATCCTGAGTAACAGCAGCTGCTCAGGGGGTTGATATAAGCAGTTCGAATACTTATATCTCCTATATCTATTTCATGAAGATAATAGCTTCTTCTAGGGTTTAAAAGCCATTGCCCGACTCTACTTAAACTCAGTCCATAACATGAGCCTAGTTCACAAGTTCCCATAAACCTTGAACTAAATCATGGTATTTCCCCCTAAGTTTAAGCAAATGTTACAAAGATACAATTCCTCCTATCGGCTACCCTCTTAACCAAAAGAATCGCTATTGCATCATAGCGTACCATTGCATCATGGTAAAGTCATTGCATCATGACTTGGTTAAGTGCCTAGCTAACATGTCATTGCATCATGACAGGTTTGCTGCTCCCCGGACCAGATTAAACAGCGTAATAGACATCCAATTCATTCAATTGTTAAGCCGAATCCATTTAAGTCAAATTAGAAATGTCTGGTCCTAGCAAACATCAAACAAGTTATTGCGTACCTGAACCCGTTAGTATAGAACTAGGATCTCTCGGTGATGAACTAACCGAAGAATCCTTAACTGTAATAGAAATGTCACAATAATCAATAAATCAACAAGTTTAGATCTCATTATCACAAATATATACATATTATATCCATATATCACAATTAATCAAAGATATCCAATTCATTAATTATAAAGTCACGAATAAGCATTTAAACGTTCTATTATATCCCAAATTGCTTAATAAATACTCAATTGCTCAAATAACAAACTTTGGAAACTTTTAGAAAAAGCTCTTAAAATTCAAAAACACAGGGGATACGCCGGTACTCAACGCCGGCGGCGTTGAGCCGGTGTTCAATGTTCTGAAAATGTACACTGCCAACACTGGCAGCGTTCAAGGGTACGCCGTCAGCCTTTGTATCCTACGCCGGCGGCCTTGATTCCCAGAAGCCAGCGTACAATATGGAAGAAAGAACGTCGGCTGACTTCCTAGCGAAAGCCGGCGGCGTTCAATCGGCTTTAAGAAATTTGGTTCTGTGGACTATCAACACCGCCTCTACGCCGGCGGCGTAGAAACCTAAATTGTCGGCGTACGTTCTGAAGAACAGACGCTGGCAAATCTTCAGCATAAAAGTCGGCGGCGTTGCAAACGGCGTTAGGAAAATCGATTAGGTGGGCTTTCTACACCGCCTCTACGCCGGCGGCGTAGAATCCCCAGATGCCGGCGTACGTTTTAAAAACAGGCTTAAACGTGAAACTCAAATCCCCTGTTTTTGAACTTTGCAAAATTATATCTTAATACACTTTAAACCTTCCTCCACTACATTTCTAACATCATATCCTCACTCATATCTATACTACTCAATTCTAGCAATTCAAAGCATGAATTCAACATCATTAAACACTTTAAAAACCCACTTCCATCAATTCTAAATTCTCCTACACAAATCCTCTTAACAACTTCCCAACATTTCATAAACATACAACAATGCATGCACAACCTCACACACTCATATAACACTTTCTCAACTCATCTCAAGCATGAACAAACCATTTAGATCATCTTAAACTCAATTCATCCAATAATCCATACAACTACTTCAAGAAAGGAAAATAAAACAACACAACAACCTTAACTAAATTAATTCAAGTATATATATATACCTTGTCTTGAGAAAAACTTTGATTCTTAAAACTTGATATAGACCTTGTCTTGAGCTTGGAATGGAATTGAAAGAAGAAGAAGAAAGGAAAGAAAGAAGAAGCAAAAATTCGTATAAAATATTAGAGCTGAAAAAAAGAAGCTCAAATAAGCTTAATTATGCATAAAACATATTCCAAATTTACCCCTTAATGCATACTTTAACTTAGGTTGCATTTGGCTTTAATTTGGGTCTCATTTGGCTTACATTTAGGGCATAAATGCTACTTAATTACAAGAAACTCAATCAACTAACTTAAGTGAAATTATAGTTGATTATTAATCTAACTTAACTTAACATCTTAATGTGCAAAAGACAACATTAATAATTTCATTACACACACATTAATGCATATAGAACAAAATATTAATGTCAACATATACATATGCATAATCATATATCTTAAACTACTAACAACATAACCATGCTCATTCAATTCAACATTTTAAAATAAATACTTAAACACATGGAATTTGAATAAAATTGAAATCTAGGTCATTTCATTTCTAGTCTCTAATGCCCTAATCTATCAAGGAGCAATGAGAAAAATCTCTTAATTCGTGCCTAGGATTCTTCTTTTTCACAAAAGATCCAACAAGAGAAGCTTATAAATGAAAAGACATAGGACAAATAGGCCGGTCATCAATGCGGTGGCCTAAATCTCAAATCAGCTGGCGTTTGATTAAAATTTTGATTTCTGAGAGCAAATGTGGATGTATGCCGACTTCAAGGCCTGCGTTGTAGGATTCCTATATGCCGACCTTTGTTGTTTGATAAATTATCTCTGAAGCAAATATGCTAGCTATGTTTGAGCTATGTTGGGGTGGTGTAAGTCTATGCCGGCATAAAGGTTTGCGCTATAAATCTCCTAATAGCCGACATACAGATAAAAATTGAATGCCGATTGATTTTTGCTTCTACAATGACAGTGTTGAAACCCATGTTGAAGATTTTGAAACTGTGGGTTAGCAACACCAGCTTAAAGTCGGCAGCGTTAGACTTGATTTTGCTGGCGTATAGGTATAGATTTCAAAGCTGCTCAAATCTGTTTCAAGGCCAATGGTGTTTGTTCGAATTTGGCCGTGTTGATGTTGATCTTGAATGTAGGCTAGCAACTTATACCCTGTTTTTGCCTGCAAACTGTGTCCATGGCTCCAAATTTGCTAGATTCCCCTCCAATTTGCTTGTGTTTATTATATAAATCCTTAATGACCTAAAATATCGAATTAAGAGCACTTATGTACCATTTCCTTATTATTTCTATAAAATATATAATAGTTTAGCATGATTTATGTAGGAAAAGTGAGTGAAATATTAATTTATCAACCATGTGTTGTGAAAGAGGAGAACACATGGTAATATTGTTTCCTCGTTGTTAGTATTATACACAGTTGTTGTACAATTATTTTTTGCAAACTACTAGATTTTGCATGCAAGGATTTTAAGATAGGAGTTTGCATGGATCAAGTCTTAGTTCAGTAGCACGATTTTTTTTTTTTAGCAATGAGATCTTACAATAAAAGATGGAAGCCCTTTCAGCTATAGCATTTAACAAGATAGGGGTTTATACAAATTTCATGATTGAGCTAACCCTTATGTTGTTCTATTTTTTTTTCTTTGGGATTTTTTGCAAGTATGAACAAGGTAACAAAGTTTTTAAACCTTGAGGGCAAGGTTGATTTCAAGGATGGGACAAGTTGTTACAACTTGTGTACGAGCAACAAAGAATAGCTGGTAACAAAGAGTATCCATTCAAATAATCAATAGTATAATAACAGATAAATAGATTTTAGTTGCAATAGTCATAAGTTTAATAGAAATTGTAACATCCATAAAGATCTATAAATAACAATCAAAATAAAGAAAGGAAGACGGATTACATCCTTAGTTTTGAAATCATTTTGTAAGGTTGAGTAAAGAGAGTGTCTCTCTCAAAACATCCAGCTTGTAGTGTTATTTGAATATTCACCATTCCTGCACATATATTATAAACCATTAGAAGATAGAAAACCCTAAAACAGATGCAAAATTATTTCTTGAAGAGAGGTGTGTGATAAAGTATTCCGGAAGGGTTAATTGAGAAGTAGAGGGCTAGGTTGAGTGAAAATAAAGTGGGTTGGCTCTATCAATGGATTGTAGAAATCCTGAAAGAAAACATTTTATTAGCCTAGAATGATGAAAGATGTTCATAAGATAATGAGAGAGTAAGGGGTGTGTAACTTATAAAATGGTTAGGAGAAAGGTTTATTTTGTGTTTACGCCTACCCATTTCTTCAACATAGATTGTTGATCTCAAATAGACTTAGGGCTATTATGGTTAAGAACCTATAAGATTAGGAGCCAATCATGAAGTAAACCTATAGCTAACATTTTATTGAATTTATTATTTCACCATACTCTTCTTTAAGAGAGGATAACCAAAGCGAATCAAACAAATTTAGAAAGACTCATAAGCTTCATTAGTAGCTATATAAGCACGTAACTAGCTAAATAAAATGATACGAAGAACTAATGCAACCAAGGAAGGAGGTAGTTACCATCTTAACTAGGTTACATAGCTTAAATCCACTCGAGAAAAGAAACAGGAAAAAAAGTATCGAAAGCTAACGGTCTATTTAAGTACCTAGGGAAGATCAGTGTTAGTGCCTATAGGATTGAGTTATCAAGTTTCATTGATGTTCAATATTTCTAATTTATCACTTGTCATTCTTGAAGGTGAACCAAAAACTTGGAATTGATACTAAGAATTCCATGTTGATTTTCCTAATTAATAGGGTAACAACAAGAGGACTCAATATTTCAATTCAGATAATCATCTAAGAAAACTTGAAGTCTATTGAATCCTATTAAGACATTTTACTACTTAATACACACACTCACTAGCCAGCCATCAAGTCATTCATGAATTAGCGAAATCTGCAGTTGACACCCTTAGTATCATAGCAACTACATGCTCATATCTACAAATCTCCAACCTACCATTTCGTTGATCAATTTAGGGTAATCGGATGTTGAATTCCATTCATATGGTTGTTAAAGCCAGACATGGGCATAGTTGGCAGTTCCAAAATGGAACCAAACTAGCTAGTTGCTTTCAAGATTCTGAAGTAGTTCGGCTTAGAACCGAATAAAACCATTGGTTCTAATCGGTTCTATTATAAAAAGAAAAGAAAATATTAGAGAAAAAATAATATTATTAATTTTTGAATTATTATATACTAATAGTAAAATTTATTATATATTCAACAATGTGACAGACAAATATAACTTAAAAGTATAGATAATTTGGTTTATATAAACTTCTTCTTAATACAAAATCTCATTCTTTAATAATGTGAGATTATTTTTTGTATTATAAATTTTTTTTAGTCTCTAGAGTATTTTTTTAATCCTATCTTACAAACACTACAATTAATGTGATGTGTTTGTATATAAATATATACGTTATCTAAACAAATTTAGAAAGAAAAAAAGGTAAATACTTTTAGAACCAATTATTATTTTGAGTTTAAAATTATCTTATCAAAACTAAAAGTTATTTATTTATTTTCTAAATTTTTAAATGGTTGTTTCATGGTTTTGGAACCGAACTAGGAGTGTCGATTCTACAAAACCAGACCGAAATTTTAGGAAACGGTTTCAATTTTGGTTTAGTTGGATTCCAAAATTGCAACTATGTTTACTTGTAGGTGTCCATATGACTAGGGATGCAACCGGGCGGGTTTGGGACGGGTCGTATAAGACCCGAACCCGCCCCGCTTCCTAATAGGGTTTCCCAAACCCGCCCCGCGACCCTACAGGATTTTCTACTCAATACCCAAACCCGCTCCTGTAGGGTTTTGACCTTGACCCGCCCCGTCCCGCGACCCGTTTAATTTTTTTTCCTCTTCTCAATACTTAGTTAAATTACAAAATTTAACGATAATTTTATCCTATAGGAGCATAATAGTTAGTTACAACTATGCTTGAATGAATTTTACAAGATATGCCATAACTTTATTAAGAAATATAAAGGTTTAAAACTATCATAAGAAGATTTTCAAATGTAGATGAAAAGACATTACTTCACTTACATAAATATACATAATACATATGTAGGAACCGTGCCTTGTAAAGACTCAAGAATAGAAAAATATGTTTTCAAAAATATCGATAGTGAGAGGGAAAGCTAAGAAGCAACAATGTCAGTGTGTAATGTGTTCACTGTGTTAACTGAAGGAGAAAATTCGTAAGGGCTTTTATATCTTAAATACAATGGAGATGCAGATCAAGATGTTAAAAGTCAAAAAATAATAAAAATATATTACATAATTGTGATTTTAAAATTTTAGATTTATTTTTTTAAATTATTTATATTATGACGGGTTCGAGTTACCCATCGGGTTTTCTTAATGACCCGAACCCGCCCCGAAAGCCTATAGGGTCAGCAAGTAATTTTTCAAACCCGTCCCGCGACCCTATAGGGTTTTTAACGGTTCGGGCGGGGCGGGTACCCTATAATGACCCGCCCCGGTTGCATCCCTACATATGACATTCAAGTCATGGTGACACTAATTATAAGGCATTTAACTTTAAGTGGCAGCATGGACACCTAGATGAGTGGCATCCATCAAGGCATGCAAATGGCACGTTATGGGCATCAAAACTACATTCTCACTAAAGTTTGTTTGGGTTGCCTTTATATATACATATATATTATCTATATCTGTTTTCTATCTAATTTATACAAGTTTGGAGTTCTTAGAAAGCTATTATATTTATATCTTATCTATTTTTGTTTCATAATTATAGTAAAGGCCGTGATTAAGAGTACACAAATTGAGATATAAAAATTTATGTACCCTTAAAGTAAAGTAGAAATTATATTTTATATATTGAAAATGAAAATTTTAATTTGTATTTTTGTGAAAATGGTTAAAGTGAAGGGAAAATAGGCCTAAATTTTACAAGGATTTATCATATATTTACTTATGTATACATACTTTTATTTTCATCTTTTTTTTTTTAATCCGTTTTTTGCACAAATATGTTTGCCCGAAAGGATAAATTTAAATTTAAAAATCAAGCATATGATAAAAAGATAAATTAGCTGGACCCTTAATTGCGGTACTACTCCTGTGCTCCTGTATTATGAGAGGATTATTTCCCCCGTTTCAAGTTAACCTATAAATCACTATAACTAAGACATTTTGATATGCTTTTTAAGGAAAAAAAAAAATTCATAAATCTATATTATTAAACGAATCCCAATTTATTAGTAATTAATATCAAAAAAATATATCAAAGTATGACAGTTACTCTATTTTATTTTTCTCTCTTCTCACTTTTTCTCTTTACATTTTTATTTTCTCTAAAAATAACTTATTTCACTTTTTCTTTTTTTTTCTCATGCAGCACTGGTGTATCACCCACTAATGCTCCATTATACCATTAACAACTAGACATCAATGCCAGTTCAAAACCGGACTAAGCCAAAACCAAAACCTCTTACTCCTGTTTTAGAAAATGGACATCCCGGACTAGAATTGGATGGGGTGGTTTTGATCTGATTCCAAGGGAACCGACTGCTTGGAATCTGGCTGTTCTTGATTCGATTCTAGAACTAGAAACCATCTTTTTTTTTCATCATTTTATTTATTTTAACATTAGAAAGAAGGAAGAAAAAAAAAAAAAAAAAAAAAAATCTCGCACCTTTTAACAAATTCTAGATTCGTATTAGTTGTTGTCTTCAGCATCTAGGCACAGCACAAGTGGCTTATGGGTAATCTTTGATCTTGCACTTTAGGAAAGTAGGAGGAACATGGAAATGAAAGGAAGATGAAACTTGCATTTCATCGACAATCTACCACAATTTCTACCGTCTACAAATCCCATTGCCCATAATGTTGAAAAGGATCTTCGTGGCTATGATATTTTTTATTATTATTGTTTTTTTCAGCGGACCCTCCCTGCAATTTGTAGGCCTCACGTGGCCTGACCGGGAACTAGTGGTTGGATTACTAGTTCTGAAACTATCCGGGCGGTCCTGTTTCGGTTTGAAACCGAAGTGTGTTTTTATCAATTTTGGATTAACAACCATTACTCCAGCCATTTCCTTTCTTTTGGTTTGTTTTTATCAGTTTTGGATCATCGGTTTATCGTTGGTGGTAAGTTGACGTTGTTAGATTGCAAGTCATATTAATTTAATAATATTATTAACGTTCCATTTTGCCTTCGATATTGAGATCTAATGCTATCTCTCACCTCCTAAACCTCCTACTTTCTAAGTAAGTAAAAATCATGTTTGAATCCTCTTCTCATTAAAAAGAAAATCATATATACTATAAATGATCATACCTCTTATGGTAAAAAGGAAAACCAATTTTGAAAATCCTTTTTTTTAATGGGATTTAATACCGGACTTTAAGTTGTCAAATCTCAAATATCTATCGCGCCTTACTTCATTGCGCCCAAACTTTGCCCTCGATAGCCTCCACACACGCTCTTCTTTGAGCCCAAAATTTGAGCTGTTGCGCCTTAAATTTGAATATATCGAGGCCTCGACTTGACCCTTGACCAACACTGTGTTGTCTTTAGCTTTGTGGAGCCTTGGGTTTGATCTGGTTGTGCCTCTAACTCTTTAGCACATTGAGTCCTCAAGTGACCCTCAATCACTAATATGGCATTCTTGAGCTTGTCGATGTTTGGCCTTTGCTTTGTCGCATCTTAACATTTGACTTTGGCTTGTCCTTGACCATCCCTGTTTCTGGTAAAACCTGCAGAAAACTCCACGAATACGCACAAAGCATGCATATAGATATATGACTAATTAAGTGTAGTTTACAACAAATAAATAGTTAATTGTGCATTTTATTGTCTCATCAAAATTTACATTGAACTCTCAAGTTCAACAATCTCTCTCTTTTTGATGAAGACAATTTATGCACAATTAATTCATATTTACTACAACATAACCCCCCTTAATTAAGCATCCAAGTTCTAAGAAAATTTGCAACTTTCCAGGTTTTAAAATAGATTTCTGATGCTTAATTTTAGGAAAACACAAATTACACTTAATATGTCATTCTCCAATCAAAATAGACTTCATGCATATTCTTAATTGTGCATCCCAGATTCTCTTACTCTTTGTACTCATAAAAAACAATACTATAATGGATAACAAACAAAAATAGCTCGAGTAAATGCCTCAATCACAAAGGCCTTCACGCATTGCCTACATCCATGTAGGACTTCACACCACTTACCTATACTTGGATAGGATTTGACCACACTTGCCTATGCTCACATAGAACTTCATACACATGCCTATATGTCGATAGGACTTCACGCACATGCTTATGTTCACATACGACTTCACCGCTTGCCAATACACAATAAGACTTTACCATACATGATTATACACCAATAGGCTTTCCAACTATCTTTTTCTATCTTATATTATATTATGTTAAATTCTTCTCCTCTGATTCAATGAAAAAGTGTGGATTTTGCCAAATAATATTACATATTTCTCACCGTCAGCTCTCTTGATCGTGATGTATGCTTTATGCACGCTTCAGTTTGCAAAGCCTTTGTTTCAAATTATAGTATATGAAAAAGGCACATGTAGTCACAATTATCAATGGTGCAAGTTATATTTTGAATATTTTTTTGCACAAAGGCCTTCTGTAGGTCTACATTTCGATTCTTATTTTTTAGCTTAACCTCTTTTTTTTTTTTTCAAATTATGTATTGTCTTCACTATTGCTTCTTCACATCTTTATCGCACCTTTGAAGATCACGCTTCCCCTCTCTAACATGCTTTTGAAAATCCCGGAATGTGCACCATCAGAAGCAAGGACAAATCCTCCATTGTAAATAGACTAGGGGTTGGCTTCGATAAATCATTTGAAACCCGAAACCCCAATAAAGGTTGGCAGTCTCATTTTGATGCTTTAATTCTGTCTCCACCAATTACAGAATGATTTATATACAAATTATATAACTTAACATAAATATTATTCATTAAAATTGCCACATGTTTAATCATTATTGGCTGGAACAATATTGATTGAGATAGTAAAATGGAGACAGCAAGACTATACTAACTGGGACAGCAACAATATACTAGCTTAGGTATCATGCCGAACAACCTGACCATTCTTACACTGTGTTGAAATCAAGAGAAAGAAATGGAAATCAAATGAAAATAAAAAAAAATATAAAGAAATGAAATGTAATAAAATTATATTTTTATGTTTGGATTGTTAGTATAAAAATGAAAGGAAATGAGATGAAATATTAATATAAATAGACTAAAATATCCTATACTTTTTAACTTTATTATTACTTTTAAAAGTATTTTTACAAGTTCACTTTGTTTTCTCCTGGTTTCCTTCCCTTTCTGCCCGATTTTGGACAAAAACGAATGTGCTTCAGCTTCTATGGATTTTTACCAGCTTCTTTTGTTTTTTTTTTGTTTTTTTTTTTTTTTCATTTCATTTTTAGCCTCTAAACATCACCATTTCCGCTAACTTGTTTTTTTTTTTTTTTTTCCGGTTTCAGCTATCCCAAACACAGCGTTAGTATTTTGCCTTGTACTGAGGACCTTTTAGCTATCTCTACACACTCTAATGAACGTAAAGGTAATAGGCTAGAAATGATCGTCTTTCCAAAGACAATATATACAAGCCATAACAATGATGGACAGTAATACAACTCGTTCTGATCACTATCAAGTACCTCTATGTTGACCTTTATATTCTCTAAGTTAACAAAAGAGTTGGTCCATCAGCTACAAAATCTACACCATACAATATAAAACTCACCTCCGATTCTATGAAGGACAAACAAACGTTGTTGTAGACAACTTTGGATAACCATTTATTATCTACAAGAAACATGATGTTTCAAACTACACAAGCAACCATAACACGCTAAGCAGCGTGTTGTCTCAAGTAGTGGCCGCAACATATGCAATTTCGCATTTTTGTTGGATTCAGATATTGATCTTTATCCTTTCTCTGCATTGCCAACTACTGCACTAAGAGCAGCAACCACCCTTGTGCGGTGGCTGATATACTTGTTTCTGTTGCAAAATCTGTCTCTTCACAGCGGTAGATCCTTTTTCTAATAAACTGGGCACCTCCAGCATCTGTGAGGAAGCATGTCAAGATTCAATTCGGAAGAATATAACGAATTAAACTTGCATGGTGGTTACTTCCAATTCATAAGCTCAGGCAACAATATACAATTGCGGCATCTAATCAACACAATCAACTATATAAGATTTGTTGCCAATAACCATCAGCTTATGATTTGAAGCAGTAACAGCTTTGATGTGCAAGAAAGTAGATAGAAGCATGCTTATCACTCAAATTTTGATGTGCAAAAGATGGCAATAGCATTACGCAAAGTGCTTTCTCGATGTTTTTGAAGTTTGTCACAGTTTGGTATTTCACAGAGCATACATAACGGTAATACTGAAAAGTGAATGTGCGGCAGAAGGACTGATGGAGTTGAACAAACACAATTGCTCACACTTAGTGAAGGTGCGTATGAACTTACTGGAAGCAATCATGTAGAAAGGAAAATGAATTCAAATAGAAAATTCTATTTGAATGAAACTTATTCTCCATCACCCAACCGAAAAACACGTAATGAAGTTAAATCGAGGAATTTTCTGGGGGCCTACCTTCAGTATTAGCTGCCTGAAGCATTGATGAACATTTTCCCTAGTTTTGGCACTACATTCAAGAAAGGAACATTTATGCTTTTGCGCAAGATCCAATCCTTCTTCCCTTGTTACAGCTCTCTCATTTTCCTGAAAGTATCTAACGAATTAGGTACACTATCCACAACATTAAAACATTTCTACAATTTTGAAAGAGAGAGAAGTCCAAGGACCCAAGAAAAAGAAACAAATTCTGATATTAGTGGCATGAAACTTACCCTGTCAACTTTATTCCCAACTAAAATTTTGACGCAGTCCTGATTTGTGGAGTAGAGCTCTACTTCTTTTTCCCATATATCTGACAAGTTTGTAAATGTTTCTCGACCTGTCACATCATAAACTAATTGAAAGAATGGATAATTAGTGAAGCATTGGATAGCCAGAATTCATAACCACTGCAAGCCATTCCATAGTTAGCATGTAAAATAACTTTGGCAATTAATAATAAATCAAATCTTTAGACATAATTTGAAGTCCAAAAATTTGATTAAAATTGACCTATATGTGTGTGTGCGCGCACACACAGGCGAGTCTATGTGTAAGGAGAAGAAACACTTGTTGCAAATGTGTATCAAGTACAAATCTTCATGAGTAGCTCAGGAGACAAACATTTATGGTGTAATTTTAACTAAGCAGAAATATTTGTATAGCCTGCGCTACGGCATTTATGGATTAAAATGACTTGCACATAAATAGATGAGATTAGTTACGAATATCGGAATGAACAGAACATGAAAATACTCTAATTAAACTCACCTAGCACAATTCCATGTGCGCCCCGGTAATAAGAGCTTGTTAATGGTCCAAACCTCTCCTGGCCAGCTGCACTACAGTAACATCTATTAATATGTGAGTTCTACTCACAAGGATGAATGGTCCAGTACTTTATAAAGTAAGCACTATATTACTATATAAAAATAAAAATATCAAGTTCTATCAGTGGTTGCATATTGCCACTCAATGGGGCAGAAAACAACTTTTCCCACCCTAAAAGCTAATAACAGACCATAGAGCTTTGTAAGTAGAGATCAGAAACTCCTGTCCAGCCACACTGCTGCCGGATGGAAAATTCAAAGCAGCCGTATTCTTGCTATATTTTTATGGAAGGAATCTTGAAGGCAGTATAAACTAAAAGTATGTGGCATAGTAATGGATTGAGAGCTGCAGACAGCTCTTTTATTCTTAAAATTTCCCAATATCTTGTGTGAACTTGGTAGGAAAACGATAAATCTGATTCACTAGTCCTATATATACTTCCAAATCTGTTGATGTACACTTGAAATAATTTGCAACGGCAGAAGTTTTCGATCGCCGTTGCTTATTCTCAAAGTTCTAGCTCTGGTCCCAAAAAACTGACATTTTGCAACAACCTCTTCATTGCTTGCAAAGCAATCCAAAATATCAGTACTGAAGATTTAGGAATATGAACTTAGAAATCCATACAAGGTATGAAAAGACAAACAATCGAACTACCTGTGTCCCAGATTGTGAGTTTCAATTTCTTTCCTTCGTGTGTAAGATGCTTGATCTTAAAGTCCACACCTGATATTGAATCATTAACCAGATATGTCAAGGTGATGTAAACTGAAAGGGTGTGGCATAATTATACTCCATGTTACGTTATCAAGTGATAAAAACCTGATGTATTCAAGAGCACAAAAACTAAATGGTAGGTCTCACTTTGCAAAATGCAATTTCACCCTTCAAGCATATTATACTCAATGAGTAATTTAAATATGAAAAAATGTCAAAGTTGGTATCTGAACTTTACATAAAAATTCAATTTGATATCTAAACTTTAGAGTAGTAATTTAATACCTAGTCAAAGTTTTTCATAACTATTTTTACTGGCTCACTAATATTATTTTTTACATTTTTTGACGTAGAAGAAATAATTTATCAATGCTTAATAATGCTTAATAGTGTTTGGAATATTAGTAAAAATTTATGCACAGCACAAAAAGTATTAAAAAGGTAGCAAAATGTTCACAAAAAGTTTTGATTAAGTATTAAATTGATTACTTTAAAATTTAAAATATTAAATTAAATTTTCATGCAAAATTTATATACCAAATTTGACATACTCTTTAAATATTCTCCTCTCATAGATAAGTTTTACTACAATTGAACCCAGCATAATTCAAATCAAAGCGAACAAAACTGATGGAGACAGGACTGGAGAAATCTTCATTTATTTATTTATTTTTTTGGGGGTCCTGGACAGGAGATATCTGGATTCAATTAAATTCACAAGGTTCCCCAGACTTAAGAAAGCCCAAGTTTCAGGAAAGTAATCTGATTAATGGAAGTCATTAAAAGCCATTTACAACACAAGCACAAGAAATGTCATCACTACATCAAAAAAATTACTTATTCGATGCCATGGTGAACTTAATTAGCTTGGAGGCCATGGACACATTCATAACTTTGCAGGATGCAAGAGGACACATGTTTCATGGAACGAACACAAAGGGGCAAAGTCATTACAGGATTCATTGGATGGTGAATCAATGAATCCTGTAAATGCTAAGCATCACTGCATCAAACAATAAATGCATCTTATCTGCAACGAGATTATTATGTATAAATTATTCTGGTGATTGTGCCTCCTATAACGAATGGCATACATGGATTTGGAAAATTCTCACATGGACCTGGTCTTTGAGGATTATGAATCTGAAGTACGAATACCTTGTGCATATCACTGACACTATGGACCGTGTTCCACAAAGACTTGAATGCAGATCTGAACCGGTAAAAGCAAAATCTCCAAATCAACCTCTTGAAATTTCTAGTAAGACATAAAAGAAACCAACCTTCCAATGGCCAGTGCCAGCAGTTGCAAATGGTGCTACTACCTATACTACTAAGGATGCTAACACAAATAAACTTCGTGTTAATGTTTGCAACTGCAACACAACTTTCAACATGGAATGGTGTGACTAATTTCAACCCTGAAAGAGGATATCATGTCTGAGTTCTATCTGACATCCTTATTTCATCATATTCAATTAGTCAAAGCATTGTTAAACTATAAATCTAAAAGTACACATTGGTCTTATGAAACAAACAACAACAAACATTCGTACATGTATAAAGACAACATCACTCACCTACTGTAGGAGAGACATCCTGGACTGTCTTAGAGATGAAACTCAAAAGAAGACTGCTCTTTCCAACACCCGAGTCCCCAACCAAAAGTATCTTAAAAGAATAATCATTACTACATTTAGTTCCTTTAGCAACAGAACCCATCACCCTTTTTGTTCAAAATACTATAAAAGAAGCTCCACTAACATCTTCCTTTCTTTTTCTTTTCCTATGTGCATGGATATAAACGGAACTAGGAAGTGCATTAAGCCAATGGAAACTTCCTCAGGATGGCACGTAGCCTTTGAAAAGACTTCAACATCTGTGTTGGTTTCAGGTAATCTATCACATATGTTAAGAAAGGAACCTGGGAGCACATGTGTCTTATGCAATGGACAGATGTCTTGTTCCATAGTTGTTTGTTTGGTCCGAAAAGATTTTGTTTTTTATTATGATGTGTTATTTTATTGTTTTGCTAACAAGAGGCTCATGCACGTCTGTATGCATTCAAAATTATAACATCTGGGTGCCGGTTTATCTGGCATTTAATTCTTTGTCCATTTGTCCATTGCTGACACATCAAAAACAAAAATCAAAATGTTATGCCGCTTCAAATAGGGTAATCGATCAACATATAAATATATGGATAATTGATAGCTAATTCCTTTTGAGTTACCATTCAGTCAAATTTCCCATGTTTTTAAGTTTCTGCATACGTATCTAATGAGTATCCGGCCGTGTTTGTTTTGAACAATAAGGTTTCAGACTTTTTAAATTTTGTTATGATTAATGCTTTGCTTTTATCGTATATTACTTCAGAAGTCCTATGCGGGAGAAAAGCTTTACCCATGTAAACACGCCAGTATGTTAATGCGTAATAGATAAGTATGGATGGAATTTTTAGTATAAATAATTTTTAAAAAATTTATCTATTATTACTTAGTACTTCACACTACTTATTTGGATCCGTAACATGTTAATATGGATGAATTTTTTTTCCTAAATAGTTTATTCCTATTTGTAACCAGAGATTGTATAGTCTCGTCCTTGTTTTGCCAATCCTACCATAATTTGAACCATAGATTGATTTAAATTCAATTATAGCCTTTTATTAAAATTATCTATCAATCTGTTATATAGGTTAAAAAAATACTAATAACTTTTCTCTCTATTCTCTCCTTTTTAGGTAAATTTTACTCATGGTATATGAATTTTTTGGTTTGTAATAGAAATATACCTAAAAAAAATTATACCATAAAAATACCCAAATTTTTATTTGTTTCGTCTAAAATATTTGGATGGATTCCATCCATTTTTTCATCCGAAAACTAATGTAGAGGGTTAAACTAATCAAAATATTATTTCTTTGTCCCTCTTTATTTTTTTATTTACTCTCTCCTCTCCCTCTCTCTCTCTCTCTCTATTCTTCTTCTTCTTCCTCCTCCTCTTCTTAACCCCAAACCAACCCACCCTCTCTCTAGTCTCTCTCTCGCTCTAAAACCAACTTTGGTTATCTCCTTCACAACACAATACCACAACCCATCACCAACCTTAAGGACCACCATGCTGAACCAACACTAGACATGACACAATCACCATCTTGAACACCTGCACCAAAGCAAACTTGCCAAACTGTGTCTCCATCATTCACTACTGCAACACACGCTGTGCAACCTAATACCACTCTCTAGAGAATAACATCACAGTCCCACATCCACTAAACTATTGAGTCGACTCAACTCGCCAACTTGAACTCAACAAACTAAATTGCTAGATCGACTCAAACCCCATCTCTACTCACCAATCATACTAGTGTCACGCCCCAAAGGTACCCTAAACGTGGCGGTCTGCCACATATGGTATTAAAACTTAAGAATGACTTCCCAAAGTCATGCGAAAGTTTTCAACACCATATGTAAGGCGTCTGTCACAACAATAGGAGACACCGGTGGGATGTATAGTCGAGATAGTAAATACATACAATCTAAATAATCATCCAATTTATCATTAAGAGAATATAATCCTTACATCATCTTAGGGATTTTTCCCCCATAATTCTCCAAACAATCACAATATCAACTTAATCTTTCTCACAACAAAATAATAATAACACCAAAAGACATTAAAGGACATTTAACCTAATATCTTCAAAAGGCTTCTAGAAGTTTTTCCAAAACATCATCCCACGCTAGTATATGAAGTTTTTGGGCATAAAAGATATAGTTCTGTTACAACAAAGGTCTATCAGAGTATAAGCATAACTCGATTAGTGAGAATATTCCTGAATCAACGTACTTGTATAAAATAATTTCAAACAAGTTATTAAACAAGTATACGAATGCATCAAGCAAGTGATCAAGCAATACATATGATCTACCGGAAATCATATGTTTGAATAGATTTACCCCTCCATTCAAGATTAGGTGTTTCAGGCTCTTTAAAACCCATATTTAAAATCCAACTCATGTAGTTTATTTCAGACTCCTACTCTCCTATCATAAAAAGTTCTTTCAGCTCCTATTCACCCATCTCATAGATTGTGGCTCCTACAAACCCGCTACTATACTTTGTCCCATCGAGTATAGCAGCTCATGCAATGAAACTAACTACGTGATATGCACGAATCAATTAATATAACTCATAGTATATGATTAGAGTAATTTAAAGGTGATCACATAATTTGCACATACTCCAACAGAATAATAGTAAAACATAAGTTAATTAACAACGATTCCTGCCTCGTATGCTTAATATTCTTTCAACCAATATCATACATAATTCATTTTCATCTTTTCCTACTTCTAGTGCCTCTAGTACAACATAACCAAGTACGTAAAAGGTAGGAAATAAACTCACTCGGCCATGAGATATATCTTTCTTACGGTGAGTCGATCGGTAAATCCATAATCAAAATAATCCTCCGGATATGAATACTCCCCTCTCGAGATCACCTAATAAAAAAGAATATCCATAATAAGTATTTCTTATTGATTCTATGGTACTTATCAAAAACTTACCATAAGATCGTTAAAATTCGTATAGAAGATAATTCAACTTGAAATGGCCATAACTTGGTCATTTTAACTCGAAATTGTGCAAATAATATACCGTTTTCTACCTACTCGAAAATATCTATCCATTTCTAAGGTTATTTTTGTCATAAAAAGGCATTTGGTTTAGAAAATACTATGGTACAAAATAGTTACAAATTTATAGTTCACAAAATATGATTTTTCCAATCTTTACTTTACTCAAAAATCCTTAAGCAAAATATATGGATATATATATATAGTTGAAAAAATCCTTTGAACATATATTTATACTCATATTATATGCATGATTTTTGTAGTGTTGTCTCAATATTGATATTTATAAACAATTTGTCTTCAAGGGTTTTATAAGATAGAACTTTTGAAAATTCTTCCTTTTTGAATCGTTAAAAGGAAAACAAAAATATATTTGAGTTGTTATGAGTAAATGTTTTTCTATTATAATTTCATTTTCTCATTTTTCAAAAGTAAATTAATTTTTAAAAATTTGGTTCTTTAAGTTATCTATCAATTTTATTTCTAGTGATAAGCTTTTCAAAATATCTTTTAAGTTTTTGATGTGGTCAAATATTTGAAGTTGTATTAAATGTATGTTTTCCTCTTATTTTTATATCCTTTCTCTTCTTTAGGAAATAAGTTTACCTTTAAACTTTACTTAACAAATCTTATTTTTCTAAGTTGGTTTTTAAAATAGTGAGTTAGTTTTACCTTGGTTTGAAAAACTTGTTTTATTCTTACTATTTGTCAAGTGATAGAATAATTCTTTAGACAAGCTTATAAGAAAAGCTTTCTTAATAAAGAATTGTTAACATCAGAACTTAGCAAAAATTTCATTTTAATTTTGAAAAGAGAATAAAAACATATAAAAATTAAGTTTTGAAGAGGCTTTCTTAATATGTGATTTTCAAAGTCTATAATGAATCTATTTAAGTTTTATAAAAGATATGGTTGAGTTAAAATCTTAAGTTCAAGGCTAAAAATTTTATCTTTATGGAGTATTTAATTTCGATTTATAAAAGAAATGAGTTCCTTTTATTATTTTGAAGAAATTTGCATTACTACTTATGCTTAGCTTATCCTTTGAAAAGAGTTTATTAAAAAGAAAACTTAGATCCTTTTTGTTGAAAATTCCTTTTGTTAAGAAATCTAGTTTACTTTTCTTTATTTAAGAAAAAACCCATTTTTATTTTTATTTAAGATAACGACATTCTAATCATGCATGAATATGATTATGTAGTAATGTAAAAATAAAGATAATACATAACAAGATAGAAAGAAATACTTGCAAGTAAATAAACATAATAAAATAATCAAGCATTGGGAATCTTAGCTTCATCAAGGTATCCCGATCATGTATTGGGAGCCTTAGCTTCATCAAGGCAACCCATGACTAAAAATAGACTAGTCCCAAAAGAAAAAGAAAAGAAAAGAAAGAAAATTGTTTTGACTTGATATGAACAAGTTTAAGACTAAAAAGACTAGTCTTAATAAATTGTATAAAACAAGTAAATAAATAAATAAATTGCAAGACATGAAAATAAATAAATAACAAATGAGCTTATATGCTCTAAATAAATATATATACATAATATACATAATACTATATAAAGTTAGATTAAAGCAAAAATAATAATAACAATAATAACAACAGCATAAAAAAAAATGTAAAATAGGAACATGAACATATTGTTGCTTCTTTAACTCATATGAGTCTAGAAACATACACTAAGCTCATGCTAAATTGTATGAACATTTTAAAGAATATAGGTAGATTTTTACCTAAGGTTTAATGGAGGATTTGAAAAGAGATGAATGGGTAGTGGTTTTTGTTACTTTTCTTGAAGAGAAGAAATTAGTAGAGAGTGTTTTGAGAGGGACTGGTTGGAGCAAGGTTTTGAGAGAGAATTTTGGTAGAGTTTTGTTATGTAAAATGAATGTGTGAAAGAATGAAGGAGGAAGAGGGTATTTATAGAATTTTTGGAGTGAATTTTTGATGTAATAAAATAAATTGAAAAGAAAATAATATAGTGAAGAGAGAGAGATGGCCGGCGGTTTGTAGAGGGAGAGGAGAGAGTATATTTTGTTTGTTTTGTAATTTTTGTAAAAAAAAAAGAAATAATGTGTACGGTTTAATGTGAATAAAGTTGTATTGGAAATGTAAAAAGTAAGAAAATAGGTATGTAGGTAGTAAGAAATAGGTGTAAGAAAAAGTAGAGATAGTGAAATAGTAATGAGTAGTAGGAATAGTACTATGAATAGTAACTAGACATATAAAATACTGGTAGTAATAAAAATACCGTAATCGAGCTATATCTGTTATTTTTAGTTACCGAAAAATTCTAAAATTGATATTTTTGAAATCCTTGTTTAATTACGAGTCTTTTGGTGTTATTGGAATATTTTTATTATTCTGAGCTCGGGACATGCTTTTTGAGAACTGATCCCGTTTGAGTCCGAAGGACACTCGAATTCACGAATATGATATTTTTATATTACCCTATATTATTACAAACTATTATAAGCCATTAACTCAATTTCATTTTCTAGGGTTTGAGAACGCAGATTGCCGAAGTTGAAATTGTTTAATTGTCTTGACCTTTGTTGACTTTTGAAACTCCGATTTGACTAGGGTTAGGGTTTAATCCAACTTTACCTAGAATTTGAGGGGTTTATCTTTGGGATCAGATAGGTGGATCTTTCATGTTCGGATTTTTGTGCCGAATAATTAATGAATCTTCTCTTATGAAATTCTGTGATCAAAATTGGTTTAAGGTTCGGTTTCAACTTGGGTTAAACTTTAGGGTTTCGATTCGGTATTCCAAAACCATCTTCGACAAATTCGGGAGCTTACACTAAGTTAACTCGCACAAGTCAATGGCAACTTCACAGTTACCATCGAAAACCTACTTTATTGCAAAAAACCATCAAGTTCTCACATAATTAATTCTTGATTCATTGTTAGTTATATGAATTGAAAGTTCATATAATTCTCTACTTTGACCCTTTAAAAAGCTCTCACCTTTAGGCCTTATGTTGTTGTTTCTTTAGTGAGTCTAAGTTGTTCTCAATGTAGGTTCTATGTTTCGATTTGATTTTTATGCAAATGAACATGCACATGATTTTTAAAGTTTTATCTAGTGATGCATGAATGAGTTCAATTGTTTTCAATAGCATTGTTATATACCGTTTCTTAAATTCGATCTCAATGTGGTTGTCTTCAAATTTGATTTCTCTTGTGATGAGTCTTATACTATGCAATTTTAGGTTTTTTTTTTTTACTTGAAGAAGAAGAAGAAGAATCACCCAGACATAGGGACGAGGGGGGCACAGAGAGAGAGAGAGAGAGAGAGAGAGAAGTAAAAAATATAATTAATTAAATAAATAAGCAAACTAGGATAGAGAAATCAATTTTTTTATTTAGGTTCACTTACCACTTTAGCTTTTAGATGGAAAAAATGGATGGAATCCTTTTAAATGTGTTTTAGGTGAAACAAATAAAAAGTTTAGGTAGTTTATGGTATAAAATTTTTTTGGTATATTTCTATTACAAACCGAGAATGAAACTTATCCCTCCTTTTTAATGTGTTTTTTTTATTTTGTCTCCATATTTCCCTTTTGTAATTTTTTTCTTCTCTACATGCAGGTTTTTTTTTTTAATTAGAGTAGGTGTATTTTTACATCGTCATACCCTCTTTATTCTTTCTTTAAACCTTAAAATCTCTCTTTACCAATCTTAATTTCTCTCTCTAACCAAGCCATAACCCTTACGACATTATCATACCAACTACTCGAACTAGACATTCCTCAAACTACCTAACCTTCACCACATTGAATCAAAACCATCTCCATCGATCCAACAACAAAAGCCTCGTTACAGCCTAACTGGACCGAATCTGCAACCACACAACTATATTCCATTACCATTGTACAAATATGATGATGCAATTGAAAATACCTTGCGTGCGCAACTATAATTTGGAGAAGAAGGGTAATGACTCGTGTGAGCCGTACAACTAATGTACCTAATTACATCAATCGTGCATTAATAACATATAAATTTATATATTTTATCTAATTTTTTATTACACTTATGTTTATATTTTATATTTTTATAGGAAAATTTTGTGAATTTGAATAATATACACAAATAAATTTTAAAGCGAATGCCAAGTGCAACAACCCATTTTTGCCCAATTAAGACCTCAATTTATAATAAAAATTAATATTGTATTAAGCCCACAAATTACATTTTAAGAAAAAAGAAAAGAAAAAAAAAGATAAAAAAATAATGACAAATTAATAAATTAATATGTAAAATAATAATATGCACATATTGTAGGTCGATATTTTATGGGCTTAATATAGTATAAATTTTAATGATAAAAAATTTTGGGCAATTGGGTTTAGTTTTGAAGCCTTAAATATGATTCATATGCAAATCATATTAAACATTAGGTTAATAACTTGTATAGATAAGTCATTACATATTAATGATGAGGTCATGGGTTTAGGATTGCACAAAGGTGGATTTGCTTTTAAATTTTCACTCGCCAGAATGTGCCACATGGTACAACACGATTGGGTGAAATGACATCATGTCATCTTCAACTCAAGCAAGCATAATTCTCGTAGTTTCCATATCCAATGAGCCATCTTTATGGCCTTTTTTGATCAAATTTACTTCACAGTTTTACCAAATTAATGGTAAAATTATAAAGCATACCTACAGTACTACAAATCGAGACCTTTTTTTTTTTTGTCTTAATTCATAGTTTTGGAGGATCAAATATGAAGATGAATATTGGGAAAAGTTCACGATGTTGATAAAACTCATTCACCATTAATGGTGATTTTGAGCATATTTAACCTAGGCAAAGCTTCTTTGGAGTATCATAGGACCAAATATTTTGGATTTTTTTTTCACTTGCCAAAAATCACAAAATCAACCTTAATCATGATAAAAAAACCTTAATTTAAATTAATATGAAATTAAGTGAAATTGATTTGTTTCAATGTATGATCGAGCTCCTATTCAAAACTATTAATAGCAACTTGAACATGGCATTTCCCATCAAGTAATCATTCAAATTTTACTTAAAAATTAAAATCTAAAATGTTTCAAAAGTTAGGGTTTGAAAGGAGTTTCTTTGAAATCAGGGTTTTACAAATGGAATCGAGCAAATTCATGATTTTAGAAGGCTTATTGGTAAGTAAAGCTTCCAATTGGTAAGTTAAAGGGATCTTGAAGTTGTCGGAGTTGCCAACAACCAGGAAGCACTACTGGCCACCGCACGTTGGACTTCAAACCACCACCAACAGACATTTCCGAGAGAAGCCGAGATCACCAGAGTATTCAGTGCATCCAATTTAGCTAGGCTAACATCTTCCACTGCCTTCAACATCACCGGATCGCTAAAATCCATTTTTGCTGGCCGTCGTTCCGAAACCCGATACGCATATGTATTAAACTGGATCAACGATTTGCATCAGAGCACATCTATTCGAGGAACGTTGACCTGCGTTCAATCTCACCCGCATTCACGCGGTCATTCTGGTACAAGTAAGTTCACTTCCATAATTTTCTTTTACTTTAGTTCATTATATTAAAAATATAATAATAAGAAAAAAAAAACAATAAATTACCATACGAGATAAATAACGGGCAAGGGAAATAATATAAAGATAAAAAAGTATATATGGTAATTTTATGGTTGTGGAAAATAAAAATAATAATAAAATAAATATAAAAGGAAAAATGAAAAGATAGACATGTATATAGGAAAATAAAATTTAAAGGGACTAGATGGAAGGGAATTATTGTCAAAATGAGATTTTTATCACTTAGAAAAGAATTTTCATTTTTCCTAAACAAATGAATTGGTAGTATTTAGGATCATATAAGAATTATATTTTCAAAATCAATAAAAGTTAGTAAATTTATAGCAAAAAAAGTTCAAAAAATTTAAAAATAACCAACCCATAAAGTTTTTCTAAAATGAACTATGTATTATCTGATCCCGATTAGTGAGTACATAGATACCTTCGAGACGATATGAAATATAATTTTTTTTCTTTTCTCTTGTTTTTGTAAACATTGAATTGATTCATCATAAATACTATTGATATGTGTCTTTACTTGAAAATTTTATGAATTATAAAAAGCATTCTTTGCAGCATAGATAAACTTTTTGAGCATGAAAAAAATAAACTTTAATTAAAGGATTTTAAAGTGGTAACCATAGAGTTTTTATAATGCTGCAACCTAAGGCGTTATTAACCCGCTATGTATCACTACCAAAGATTGACACGTAAATGCTATAATTTCTACTCATCAATATATATAGATCTCAAATATCTCAAAAATCTCACAAATAAGGATACTCATAAAATAAAATGTCCTTAATTCTTCTAAATCATAAACTAAACAAGTCAATTTTACGAAACAAAAGAATCTCTTAAATATCATTAAATTCTCAAAGATAACTAATCAAATAAAAGGTTTTTCTCCTTGATCCACTATTCATAATATGCTAATCTCAATTATCGGTAGAATGGTCAATTCCACTATCGCTTTCCCCATATCCACGAATATGTCGTATCCCATCAGATCATAAATAATAGAATCTTCACCTATACTTGTGGGGAAAAATAAGGATTTAGTGAAGAACGCCCAATACGCCAAATCGAAAACACATGCACATGACCAAGCAATAAGAAATATCACATACGACTTAGGAACTAATGCAACAAACACAATTTATTATCTTCATATTAACCAAGCAACCAACACAGTTCAAAACTATTGTACACTAATCCCAAACTCGGAGTATCTCATGACTCCTTAAAAACAACCAATATAGAAAATAGGTAATTATATACATATATGGTGTTGAGAATCTCCCACACACTCGGGGGCCATAATGCCAAAACCTAATCGATCGGAATGATCTCTATGCATGAGTCCACTGAGAAAACCTCACACATAGATCATCAGGTTGCCAGCCTCAGTATCACACTATGCATGGTCTTTATTGACCACAGCCAAGCACATATAACACACTCTTAATTTAGGCTGAATAGAATTAGGTCAGTTGTAATTATCTAATCCTATAAGCACAAACAACAAACATGGTAAGGACGTACTTGGATTTTCTCTCAACACTCCAATCCACCAACAGAAGTTCTAATAGAATAGGAACCTTAATCCCATAAGTATTTCTGACCATCAACATATTTCACATCAATTTCAATTGCAACTATAATATTAAACCCTAACCCTAAATTCCATGATCTTACTCAAAAGATCTATTACACTAATCATAGATCTACAATGAGAAATTAACACACTTGTTTCATTTGTTCTCAACACTACAAACCTTCAACACAGTTAGTTCGTCCAAATTTCTTAGTTATCTCCACAGTTCCTTCAATATAAATATACAATCTTTAATCAATAAAACAACTACAAAAGATTACAACCTTAGATCCACAAAGATGGGATGGATCCACACTTACCTAGAACTTGTAGATCTCACTTGTAACAGTACTTTAATTCAATCAATCTCCTGTCACGAGTAATTAACTATTGCTATAACCATTTTTCTATAATCTATTAACCCTAGAAATCACAAACTATAATAAAAGTCTTACTTTTATCTTGAATCAAAACCACAAATCTCCAAATCCAATTTAGGGTTTCTCTACTAGATCTTGAATCTCCTTCAATCATATGAAAAGACTTAAATTAGAATAATTATCTAAAGAAATTGATCAAAATAGACTAAAGATAGTCCCACTTACCTAGGGTTTTGGCTGAGGAATGGTATGACAATTTTGTAGGTCAATGGGTCTATTTATAGATGTAAGTCGCTTAGGAAAAACACCAATGTTGCTTAGGAAAAACGCAACCTACCCTAGCCACTACGGTAGCGGCCTTTATGTCGGCGTACAACCAAATTCCTTAGAAATTTTCGAAGTTTCAACTTCGTATGTTTAAGGACAAAAATACCCTTTTAAGTGACACTATATTACAATTTTACCCTTCATTATAATTTATTATTTGTACTTTACAATTTTAATAGAGTAGTCCCTGAACTTAGGAATTTCTAGTATTTTGAAATTTGATTTTTCAAAATGAGTTTTATCGCAAGCCTATGGCTAATTTAGAATCACCAACCAACGTATTGAACTAACTTACAAATTTTTTTACTTTAAAATTGAACTTTTTCAATTCTTAGTCGATGATTCATATCAAATGAGTTAAAGTTTTATATGCATTGAGTTGATAGAAATCAAAATAGAAATTGAAAAAATCCAGGCTGTACAGAAGAAGCAATTGACGGTAGCAATTGAAATTATTTTTCCATGTTCAGTTTTGGCGATTGGAGTTCCCGTCAAGCATCATTAGCATCCGAGTCACGTGATGTTTAGAAGCCCATCTCCGTAATTATAATCTATGGCCCAGGCCACCCAAATGCAAATCCAATTCCCACGCCAGGTGAAAGAAGATTTACTTTTGATGCCCTAAGGAATATCTATGATGCACCACCGTCAATTGCAAATTATGAAGAATACGGAGAAGCGAACTTTTGCAAATAAACGAAAAAAAAAAAAGGAGGAAGGATGGAACGAGCCATTCATATTATTACCTTGAATGATTAATGCAACATTAATTTAGGGCACTTTCGTTCAATTAAAAAATATATTATAAATTAAAATATTAAATTCGTAATTATTTAATTGTTACAATAATTATGGTACAATAACATAATTAATCTTGAGAAAGATAATTGATTTATATTAGTTTAGATTTGAAGATCTTTTTGTTTTCATGCTATTGCTAACGTAAATCTAAAAGTTTGCTTGTTTAGTCCATAAGAGAAGTAATCATAGAGTTTATTTTGATTATTAAAAAAGTAATAAATGATAAGTTGTTAGAACTTGTTAATGACTATAATCAATTTATTTTCATTGTAAAAAAATTGGTTTATGCATCAATGGTTAATTCTATGAACCAAACTATTATTATGCCTTTGTTTAGGAATACCTCATTATTGATTTATCTTGGAAATTTTGTCACTTGCTTTCAATATACATTACTTTCTCTAAATTCACAAAAATCCCTCTGTTCTTTATTATCTTTATTAAAATAAGTAAATTTTACCAATACTTATCGATTTGACCCTACTCCCTATTATATACCATTTGTATATATTTTTTGTGTGAAAATTTAATTTTGTTGGATTCAACACCAACTACACACCAAGGTAAGTTTTTTCCTTCATGCCATTTTCTGTGAATAGTAATTTTAAAAAGATGATAATGAAAATGTGCTTTCGAACGTTAATTGCTTGAGTGATGTCCATGTATTGTATTACAATTTATTGATGTAATGAAGGTTTATATATCTATTTCTAATAACGTTAATTGCTTGAGTGATGTCCATGTACTATATTACAATTTATTAATGTAATGAAGGTTTATATATCTATATTTCTATTAAGAACGATGTTCTGAGGCTTTTTTGTGATAATTTTCTATTAATGTCACATTTCAAATTGAAAACCAGTATGAGTTATAATTTTAGCATTTTAGATCGAGTTTAGTTGAGAAATATTGGGTAATTAATTGATGAATTCGAAGATCTAAAAAATTAATGGAATGTAATTTTAACAAATATGTAACAAGAAGATTAGGAATCTATCAATCTTGTGAAAGGAGTTTTTTTGTATACTTTCAAGAAGCTCTTTTGGTTTAATCACAGCTTGAAGCAACAACTTCCACTTTATTTGTCCGCCCTGCACAATTAATACTCTATGGAGAATATGATGCGCTAACAATCGCATTCTTTATATTGCCATAAGAAAGTATGAATACATTTGGTTTTAATCTTGCATGCAAGGGTCATCCTAAGGTGTGTAGGCATCATTCACTTTTTGTTATATTGAGCATCTAGAAAACATCAGCTTAGTTTTTATTTTTTGTTGTTTATTGAAAATTGCAACAATATGTCCTTGGTATTCTACTCACTATTTCATGATGCAAAGGCAAAATTAGTAGAGATCTATTCACAACTTTCAAAACATGTCAAAGCAAGGGTAGACATGGGAGGGGAAAAAAGTCTCTATCAGGAATTTCTCATATTTGTTGTCAACTAGTAGTAGAGATATTTTGGTTTTTGTTCTATTTTCATCTTAGGTTAAAAGCAAAATGTTTAAGGATGGTTTTTTGGGTTGCCTTTAGGAAAAGATTAGGATCCAAATGGTGTTGTTGCTATTGAATTCAAAAGAGAAAAAAAAAAGAAAAAGAAAAATAAGGATAATGATTCTAATAATTTGAATACTAATCATTTGGGGATTGATGTGGGTAGTCTTTCCTCTATGAGAGTGAGCAATATGTGTAGTCTTCAGCTGGTGTTGAATGGTAGGGACAAATTGCAAGTGCAGTAAGATTATGGATCTAGTTTAAGGATATTGGAAATTAAGCTAAATAAATATGGTGATTCAAGATCACTTAATGTGATCCTCTACTACGCATAAGATATATGGGAACTATAGAAGAATAAGGGTGTGTTAATAGGACACAAGCTCTTCAAATGGAAACTTCAATCAAACTTGCCTTATCTATTTATGGAGCCTCAAGTTGAGTAGAGTTCGTTAGTCAAAGCTAGTGAAATGCATTTATATTATTAGGCTACAAAACAAGTTCTATTTTAATCTTACTAAGCACAAATTAGGTGTCATTTTGTTTAAAACGGCCAGTATAACCAACTCAAATCTACAAAGTGTGAGTTTCATTTCATATTAGTTTAAAGAAACCAATAGTTCAACAAATGGGATTGATGCAGAAGTAAAGTTAGTCAAATGACCCTTGATTGGATAACAGGATCAATGCTTCTAATTTTTGCCGTCTTAAGGGTAAGAAATACAGCACAAATCCATAATTTGCATTTTGGCTTTTGTCTTGTTTATTCTCCAAGTTGTGTTCTCTATATTTTCTAATCTTTTCATAGAGTACTAAATTACAAAATTTTCTTTCAGGATTCATTGCTATAGAGGAGCTCCAAGAGTGATCCAAGAAGTACATTTGGCATGAAGATGGTATTGTCGCCCATAATGAGAAAAGAGATCGAAGAGTGAACACCAGAAGGATCAAAAGGATAAGGGGTCCATGAAAAATCGTCTCAAGGCCCTAGTAGATATGGAAGGATCAACTAGACAAAATAAGAAAGGTCAAGAAAATGGAGATTCTTCAAATCTAATTTCCTTTTGCTTAGCCGATCGCAAGAAAAATATTCCTTGAGATGAGAAACTCAAGTCTCTTTGATATGAACTATGCCAACCTGTGATGAAACCCATTACTTAATCTGGAAAATATCCTAAGATCATTTTAAGAATAATATGGAAAACCACGACTCGTTGCTTAACAAAGCAAGAACCTTGGTATAAAGGAAGATGCCACAATCGGTAATGGAAAAACCAATTGATAAGTCTAGATGAACGCTACGAGAAACTTGATAAGTTAAAAGAGAGTTATTCAAGAACCCAAGAGAAATCAATTCTCAAATCTTATCAATATAAAAAGATATCTCATTTGTTACATATACAATAGGTTTATATAGGCTTTAGTTAGCCTCAAAACTAAGCTGAAAAATAAAGAAAACAATGAAATTCCAAAAGATACCCTAAGCTAATGAAGGCCAGCGGCTTAAACAACCAAGGCCAGCGGCGTACTTGTTGAAGACTGGCAGCTTATAAGTCTAGCATAAGAGCTCCAAGCTTCAAGGCTGGTAGCTCTCAAGTCTAAGCTGGTAGCTTACACTTCCAACAGCTTCAAGACTTGAAAAGTTTTAATCTTTGATGTCCTAAACTATTTTATCTCTACTTCTATGTGAAATATTAATTGATTTAGAAGATGTGCTAGAATCTAGATTTGATGCCATTCCCTCTTTCCTCAAAAAGATTCTTCCTCGAATCTCCTTTTTTGGATTCTTTTGGATTGCATCTGTATGCTGGCTTATTGGAAATCGAGGCACTAGGAATGAGATCAATTTGTTGTTTAATGCCTCTTAGAGGAGGTAACTCGTCTGGAATTTCCAGGGGAAACAAATCTTTACACTCCTACAATAATGAAATAGCTTCACTAAAAAAAAAAGATTGTTAGTTGAAAAATACACATTCTTCTCTGATTCTTTGCTCTCATTGCTCACCAGTGTAATTTTGTTACTCTTTTTTACACTTTCACTCTTTTTTTCACTCTCATTTTTTTCTTAAGCACTCTTTTGTTTTTCTCTCGTGCGAAATTATCTCACTATCCTCATTTGATCCTCACAAGCCTCCAATGGTATGGGGTTGTTAAAATCACATGCCTTTTGGTTAGAACAAAAGAATAGTGATTCTTGTATTCGTCATGCTTGGCTCTCCTAACAAAATGCCATGGTTGCCTTAAAAAAATATGACTATTTGCATTGGTACCACATCACATAACACACCGTCATAGTAATTTCCAATGGAAAAAGCAATTAGAACCTGCTTAGTCACCTTAACTTTTCCATACTCATTTGACCATTGCAATTTGTACTGTATTTGATGCTCCAAGGTTTTTAAATTCAACGTGTCCATTAACAAGGTACTAGAAAAATTTGTATAACTCCTACTGTCGATAATCAGGCTGCATACCTTGTTATTCACACGGTATCTAATATGAAAAATATGTTCACATGGGACCTCATCACCATTATCTCAATAGATTTGGATTCACTAGTATGTCACTCATTTTTTTTAATCAAACCCTAGACCTAAAAACACGAATTTCATAAGAAACCTAGTCAAACAAATCAGAATCAATTTTTTTTTAATAACAAAGACACCAAAACTAACAAACCTGACAAAAGACAATCTATAAAGTCAACAAATTAAAACTAACAAAAGATAATTAAAGATATGAACTACTTGAGTTTGGGTTTTGATATACCTCCCTTTAATCGAACTGGATAAGAAATTCTTAGAAAACCTTGGATCTGAACCAAATGATACGAACCATGCCAACCTGTGATGAAACGCATTACCTAATTTGGAAAATATCCTAAGATCATTTCAAGAATCATATGGAAAACCACGACCCATTGCTTAGCAAAGCAAGAACCTTGGTATAAAGAAGGACATCACAATCATTGATGGAAAACCGATTGATGAGTCTGGATGAATGCTACGGGAAACCCAATAAGTTGAAAGATAGTTTTTCATGAACCTAGGAGAAATCAATTCTCAAATCTTATTAATAAATAAGATATCCCATTTGTTACATATACAATAGGTTTATATAAGGTTTAGTTAACCTCAAAACTAAGCTACAAAATAAAGAAAACAAGAAGATTCAAAAAGAGAGCTTAAGTTAATGAAGGCCGGCGGTGTACTTATTAAAGGCCAACGGCTTAGAAATTCGACGTACAAGCTCTAAGCATTAAGACTGGTGGCTCTCAAGTCTAGGCCGACGGCTTACAATTCCAACTAATCGTTCGTGTCCAAATTATTTTATTTTCTCTTCCATGTGAAATATTAATTGATTTAGGAGGTGTTAGAATCTAGATTTGATGTTATCTGATCTCCATCATTGCCCAAGCCCACCAAAAGGCACGAAAACCCTAATAAAAGGGATTCTAGCAAATATGATGACTACACTAGGATATTGGCCATAACACTAACAAATGTTTTTAGTTGAAAGTTTCCTTTCAGGAAGTCACCAAGAAGGGGATTCTAGAGGTAATATATTGTCATTCTAAGTAACAATATTGAGAGAATGACCTAGCAAAAGCGACTCGACTGCTCTAAGGAAGTAGACGATCATAAGGATTAAACTCTGATGATGCCGTTAAGGAAATACCATTTTCAGAGGATCCCATCTAGTCATCTTCTCAAGCAACTCCAAGAATGACAAAGGAAAGGAAGTCATGCTCTTAACCAAGAGAGAGTCTTGACCCATCCCTTAAATTCCTTGATGCTAACCTTGACGATGTAAAAGCCATGCACCAAGATGCACTTGTGATAAAAGCCTAAGTGGTTGGTTTCGACAAGCAAGAAGTAGTACTAACATCATATTTAACCATGCTTTCAACCAATTTTGCAATGATAGTACTAAATGAAATTGAAGCCCTATAGGCATGAGATATATGGTTTCAATAATCAATGGGTCAAAGTCAGAGGAATCATCTCTATCTTAATGAAACTTGAGGACAATAAACAGAACCTAGAACGATGTAGAATTTCTAATAATTGATTATTGGTTACCCTACAACATGATTCTAGGCTATCCCAACCTACTTCTCTTTCATATGGTCTCTTCTCCTACTCACTTGAAATCCAAATTCATTACCCTAATTTGGGGTGGCATATGTAAGGCAAATTAGGAACTATCACATAAGTTATATGTCAAAGCCCTAATAAGGGATAGAGTGTGCCAGATAGACTTCCCCCCCGAGCAACCAAACAATAAGGAGGTAGACTTCATCAGGTAGAATAGGGAGCCAACATAACTGATTGAAAAGGTCCAATTAACTAAAGACCCTACTCGAGTCATAAGGATAGGTTCCCTACTACTCCCAAGCTCAAAACCAGACTGGTTAACTTCCTGAAGAGCAATAACAATGTAATTCACTTAGTCTTTACCGGTAAGCCTAGGATCGACCTATAAGTGATCACTCACAAGCTCAGCATCAACCCAGAAGTTAAACTGGTGCAGTAGTTTCAGCACTTCGCTGCCTTACTCTTGCCTGACTTTGACTTGAACGACCTTTAGATGTTTAGAGCTTCTCTCCAAATTGCTCCTCCTCTAAGATAAGTCGAAAAACAGGCTAGTCAAAGAGTGAGAAGAAAAATGGATGAACCCACACCAAATGTACTAAGCAAATCCTCAACCCTAAGCACCTAAAGAAAACCAATGAATAAGAAGTACCTTAGGCATCATTTTCCTTCTCCTCAAAGAAAGCTTAGGGCAAGAAATAGGGACCCTACCCCTAGAAAAACTAGACAACCTTTTTTGTGTTCAAAGGAACAATACTGATTAAATACTTCATAAAGACCCTCAACTCCTCTGCAGTATCTTGGTCATTTAATAATAACTCTGGTTGGCCATACATAAGGGCCAACTTTACCTAATGGGTTGTAAACAGGGCATCATGACTAAGCTCCATAATGATAATCTCTCCTTCTAATTCTTTACTAAAGTTTCCAAACCAGTAAACAATGTCAGGTCATTCCTCCATTGGAGACTAACCCACTTGTCCTTCTAGCATTTGATGGTAAAATGTACTAGACCAATTACAAAGTGGGCCTTCAACAATACCCTATGCAAAAGGCTTCTAAGGCAACCAATAGTTGTCAAGAATTAAGCATCAGTCACTAAGACTCCAACTGAAATAGTGAGTAGCTCCTCTTGAAATTGGCAAAAGGGAAGCACAACTCAAAATCCATGCATTTTGGATTATGCAAAACTTTGTATTATATACCATTGTAACTCGGTCATTGGGAATAGAACAATAATCGTGTACTCAATCAAGTCCTCTTGAAGAATTCTTTCAGTTCATGTAAGTCCTCTTTGGTGGTTTTATTGCAATAATGACTAGACCATTTCCCAACACCACTGGGGAAAAGATCACTGAAAACATCGCTAAGATCGACTTGGTCAACACCATTGATGGACAAAAATCCATTGATAAACTCTCTATGACAATGTAGCCATCATCACTATTATGAAGGGATCTAAAGTAATTGTGTACAAGAATTTTATACCGATCGACCCTCTATGCTACATTGTCTAAAGCAATGGGGATTAATGTTAAAGTTATTGGAGGGGAATAGCCCTCCTTGAAGTACCACTCTTAGCGTATTTACTGAAAAGTTCATGAAGAAGTACAACTCTCACCAACCATTTTATATAGATGACAAAGAAATTTTCCTTAAACTACATTTAGATGTGTCTCAATGATATAATTGCATAATGCAAAGAAGAATGGATAAACAAAAGGAATAAATGATTAGATTTATATCATAATTTTTAGATCCCAAATGCTTCTTGGATAAAGAGACAATAAATGAGACAACCTATCATCACTTTTCCCAACCGTTGGATGCGCATTTGTTTTGATATGATAGATAGGAATGATGGTGTGGAATGATGCCACTTGACAAAGTACGAGCGTGACAACAGTTTCTCCCTGGTATTATGACACATGGACACAGACAAATATTCTTACTAGAATTTGAAAAGTTGTCACTTTTGCAGCATAGTTCAACTCAACGCACTACTAAACAACCAATTTAGTTGTCAACATTGAACTTAGCTTGGACTCATCATCAACTCGAATAAGCAGATAAGTTGCTTTTGCTTGGCATCTCTGAAATGAATAATGGCACCTAACAAATACCTTAAATGAAGATCTTTCAAAGGTTGAACTCACCTTGGTCGATTTGATCACGCGACTTTTTCTATGCCAGTTCATGGACAAAGGAATTGGTTTAATATGGACCATGGTTATCCCAAGTCAAGTCTAGCACATTATCCACTTGGGTCAACCTAGTGGGTTTATATTAGTAAAGTCTGAAGCCTCATTAGGATACCTTTCATTCTAGCGATGTATTAATTGATTCTTAGAGCACTCTATCAATACTCCACCTAATGTCTCTCAGCATGCTCTCCTTAGTTAAGCTTAACATGTGTGATGATGTGGATTAGTAGGTTCGCTCACGTCCACCCAAATCATCACCAGTTGTACACTTGCACACTTGCCCATGAGCCTATGACACACTAAACTACCAGGGATTAGCCAACTATAAGTAGCCTCTCCTCTCCATATGAATGGTAATGTAGCTTGGGCTCTTTCTTCTAGGCTCATCAATCATCTTAAAATCAATACGTCCTAACTTAGATATTAGAGTGGTCACACTGGGCTTAACCTTGACATGCCACTAACCATATTTTATTTCATAGGCCTGATAAATCATTTTTACTCTATATTTTTCATAGGGTTTTGAGCTTAATTTATTTAGAATTTCTGATAAAATCCTGCAAAAATTATGTTTTTGATAAAAAAAATATTGTTTTGAAGTTCTTAGAATAAAATAAAGAGTAATCAAGTGTTTTAATTCAGATATGAAGCAAAAATAACAAATAAAGTCAAGAATACAGAAGTCGAGCCTTGTAAAGACACAGTCGAGGCCAAACAAAAAAAGAAGACAGCAAAAATTGGTCTATTGAGCCTCAATTGCAAACCTTCGACATTACCCTCGACTTCAGTCGAAGCAATCGAGCATCATTCTAAAGAAAATAAATTCTCGAGCCTCAAAACTCGACCTTGGAAAATTGTGTTGACAGACAAATTCTTCATTAGAATTACCTCGAGCCTCAATAATTTGACCCTCAACTCTCTCAATTTTATCCTCGATAGAGCAATAGACAAAAACGCGCAGTTTATTTAGAAATTTCCTGAAATTGAGCCTAATCTTGCTAAGTACTAGCCTCGACTAATAGAACACGTGACCCTCAACGAATGTTTCCACAGCTTATTTGCGCGCGTGAAAAGTTATCAAATTCTGTTAGAAAGGATCTGCTGAATCTGCCACGAGTCAAATAAAGATGGTCATGCTTTCTGTACTAGTAGTCTATAAATAAACGTGCATTGTAAAGTATGTACCAATAATATAAATCAATATTAACATAGAGTAGATTTCTGAAGGGTTTTTTGGATAAAAGAATTTCCATTTCCTTTTACTTGAAAATTTCTTCTGTTTTCTGGGTAAAATCAATTTAACCCAATGTTTGTAATTTCTATGAATTTCTGAGCAATTAATTGATTAATATTTCGAATTTGTTCTATTTTTTCTAATTTGTACTTGTTTTGATAAATCCATGGAGGAATAAACTCCTACAGCTTAGGGACTATGCATCCAAATCCTGATTTAATCTGATTTCAAATGAACTTTTAAGTAAATTTGATTGGGTGTTTGTAATTAATAACTTGAATTTAACTTGTGGTCTTTAAAGGAATGATGCATTCTTTTAGATCCACCAATGATTTCAATTGAATAGACCGATAGATCATTCAATTGAATAGATCTGTGGTTGCTAATGGAGTCGATCCTAACTATCTCTTGCCGAGGATTGGGTGAAGACTTTCTATCACTTGTTTTAAAAATTCATTAAGTTGTCTTTTCAAAACAATGGATTCCTATTTTTTATGCGGGTCTAAATTAAAACTTCATATTACTAATTTTAGCTTGATCTAGAACTACTGACTTCGAAAGAAACTTTCGTTTAAATTAGAGAATCCGATAGTATAAACACACCATTTCAAACAGCTTTTAAGAGGTTATTGTTCTTAAAAAATCATTCTAATAAGAAATTGGTGAAGTAACCTTGAGCTACTATTTCATAAAAGTTACAAGCTTATTAATAAGGAATTGGTGAAGTAACATTTGTGAATATTTTTAACTTAGTCTAGTTTATTTTACTTATGATTTTCTAAAATCTTTCTTTAGCTAGACAATTAATGGGATTGAGAGTATATTAGCTACCAATCATTCTCTTCGGATCGACCTAAATCATTATCTATGCTACATTTGATGAGTGCGTATACCTTGTGAGACCTTAGTTATTGGTTTAGAAAACATTTATAAATTTAAAAAACTAGGTAAAAAATAAGTGAAAATTGAATTTTGAATTTCACAAATCACACTAAAACACATCACAAACCAAGGCCCATCATCCATTAAAGTCCAGTCCAGATTCTTTATATTCAAGTTGTACCTAATTAAAATTTGTAACAGATGTTTATGTCTTATAAGTTATATTAAAATATAAACTTTATATATGTTTTTATATGTTATATAGGATACATGTATATTTTTCATGTTATAGTAATATGTATAATTAAAAATATATGAGATTTGAATAGTACATATTATATATGTTATACATGATATATTTGGTTATGTAAATTGTATATTTTATTTTAAAAGATACAATAATGTATCACATGTTTATGTGCCTTGTATTTTATGTATTATATATTTTTATATTAGTCATATAAAGAACATTTGTGTTATGTTTATATATATTTCGTTATATAAAAAAAATTATATAAATATATTGCACCGGATATATATGTATTAATGTTATAGTAATATATAAAATTTGTAAGTGTTCTTAATTATATAAGATTTATATATTTATACGTTATAATATGCAAAATTATACATGATATATTTTATAATATATATATATATATATATATACATATGTTAGATTTTATATGATATATTTGTTTATACCACATCATATATTTTATTTTGAAAGATGAATAATACATCATATGTTTATATGTCTTATATGTTATAATATGTTATACTCTTATATGAATATTGTATATGAATATCACATATTTCATCGTATAAAACGAGAAAACATATAAATTTTTAAATACTCTTATATATTATATAAGATATGGTATGTACATCTATTTCATAAGTTATACCATTATTTAAAGTTTGTATATTTCCTATTTGTTATATGGGATATATATTATATGTTATAGTAATATATAAAAATTTTATACATAAAATTTGTGTAGGATATATATTTTATATGTCATATAGAATATATTATATTTATATCAAATATTCCATTATATCATATGTATATATTTGTATTTATATATAACCTAATGTATTTTATAAGATAAAATAACATATCATATGTGTATATATATCTTATATGTTATAAGGACATATATTTTTCTATGTTATAGTAAAAATAAAATTTGTTAATGTTCTTATACGCTATATTGGATGGATATTGTAAACCCTCGAAGTTTACGATCATTTAGCTTAAATCCTATTTAGAAGGTCAACCAAAAACCTTAAAGTCAACAAAACCCTAGATAGACGTAACAGTTTAAGTCCGATAATCCTGCGTTCGTAATCTAAGAGTAAGTATGGGATTAGTGAGTAGAATAGTTCGTAATAACATAAGAAAGCTTAAAAATATCAAATTAGTCAAACCGTAATTTGTTTTAAACATGATCATACAAGTTTCCAAAAAATGTGTTCCGAAGCTCGGAATAAGTAAAAATATTTCGAATATACCGTTAGAATCGTAAAAATATAAGGTTTTGAAAAATATCATTTTATAATTTTTCGGTAACTAAAAATATCAAATATTGCATTTATACGCGAGTTTTCTTACCACTGATATTTTATTAGCCATATCTACTTTACATTACACTATTCATTAATATTTTACATTATTCATCTCTCTCTACTTTTTCTACCACCTACTCTTACACTCTATATATCTATTTTTCTTACTTTTACCTTTCCCATACACTTTATATCACATCTATTTTACATATTATTATATTTAATTAAAAAATATATAAAAAATAAAACTTTCCTCTCTCTCTTCCATGATGGCTGGGGAAACCCGACACACACCCCACCCCCCCCCCCCCCCCCCCCCCCCCCCCCCCCCCCCCCCCCCGCCGCCCCCCTTCTTTTCACTCATATATTTTTTTCTTTTTCCATTATTCTAATCACACAATTTGCACTCATCATTTTCCTATAACCCCCACATCTCCCTATTATTCTCCCAAAATTCTTTTAAGCTTTTTTCTTCTTCATACACAAAACCCATTCACACATACTACTTTCATCTTCTCTTTAGGTAAAAATTCTTTTCATACTTTACTACCATATCATTGTCATGTAACTTTACATGACCATAGTGTGAGTTTCCTAATCTTATTGTTATGGAAGCTACACTATGACCATGTATTGTTCTTGTTCATGAACATCCATATCTATATTTTTATTATACTTTGCTCATATTATTGTTGTTATTATGCTAAATTCTTATTTATATCTAACTACTAATTATTATCTATATATATTTTTTTTGAGCATATAAGCTCATTTGTTATTTATTTATTTTCATGCTTTACAATATATATTTACTTTATGCTAATTTTAAGACTAGTCTTTCTAGTTTTAGACTTGTCCTCATCAAGTCAAACAAATTTCTTTTCTTTCAAGACTAGTCCATTTCTTACTCCAAGAGTCTTGATTCAAAGCTAAGACTCTCAATACTTGACTTAATTATTTTGCGTATTAATTTTTTTGTTATAATTTTTCTTGTTATTATTCTCATATTCATGCAAAATAAAGATTGTTGTCTAAACCACAAAGTTTAAACTATACTTTTACAAAAAGATATATTTGTCACCAAAGAGAGTTCTAAAAGAAATTTAGAGTTTTTTTTAATTAATAAAAGGAATCCATTTTTTTCAAAGCCTTAGGAAGAACTCATTATAATTTTGCAAATACTATTATTTTGAAAGGTTTTTTTTTTCTAAAACCATAACTATAGTAGTAATATGGTTGTTTTCTAAGATTGAGGAAGATGATTCTTTGTTACGAAAATGTTTTCCTTAAAAACATAATATGAAGGAAACCCCATAGAAAGGAAATATAAGTTTTCAAACTAAGATTTAAAAAGATTAAAATAATAGACAAAGGAAATACATAGGAAACTAATAGGAAAAGTGACACTAGTGATAGAAGTTTTAAAAAGAAAAAATGGAGAAATTCATTTTTATGGAAAAAGTCACCAAGGAAAATGGTGAGATAAACATAAAATATTTTTTTGAAAACAAAAGAATCAAAAGCTTCATTTTTAAAGAATTTACAAAAGGATTTCTTGTAAATTATGATTTTTCCAAACTTCTAAACTAACATTGATTTTACAAAAGAATTTTGGTTGGATAATAAATACTTAACATGTATGAAATATGAACTATAAATTTATAAAAAATGAATTTTTCAACCTATACTGATAACTAAATAATTATTAAAGGATTTTTTATTGCTTGAAATGATTGTTTTTGGATAGGATTTTCGTGGTGAATCTGGTCACCCATGTTTTTGACCTAAAAGAACTTGTTTGATATAATAACCTTAGAAATTGATAAATCTTTTCGAATAGGTAGAAAACGGTATATTATATGTGCAATTCTAAGTTAAAAATGAGTAAGTTATGACCATTTTAAGTTGGAATTGTCTTCTACATGAATTTTGACGTTCTTATGACATAGTTTTGTCAAATTTCAAGAGGGTTATCAAGAAATACTCACTACGGGTATTTTCGTGACTAGGTGATCCCGAGGAAGAATATTCATATCCTTAAGACTATTTTAACTAAGTGGATTGTTTGATCCACTCTTCCATTTAGAAGAAGTATCGCTATGGCAACATGAGTTTATTTCCTTGAATTGTGTACTTGATTGTGCTTATAGTATAGATGCATTAGAATTAGGGAAAGACAAAATATTATGTATGTAAAATTGTATGAAAGAACACTAAGATATCGATGCGAGAATCGATTGTAAAGGATTGCTGTCTCAGTATAGAACTTGATATGTCTGAAATTCTATGATCACTTTAAAATTGACAATAATAATGCTATAATATCTTAAATAAATTGATTCATGCATACCACATAGTGACACATTGCTTGAGCTTATTATCCTTGGATGAAAGGATAGTAACACGGTCGAAAGCAATGCTTGGCAGCAATGATTGAAAGTGAATGCTTAGCGACAAGGAATTAAAATAATGCTTGGCGGTAATTCGAAAGCATGGCTCAACACGTGTAGACTTAATATGCTTGGCGATAATGATCGAAAGCATGAACTAACTAAGATGACTCAGTCTGAGATTACTTATTATCACCAAACCCTGAATGGAGGGCGTAAATCTATTCACATATGGTTCTCGAAAAACTAATGCCTTGCTTGCTCACGTGTATGTTGCATTTCACTTGAATGCTTAAATAACTTGTTTAAATTTTGCTACTCAAGTATTTACTTATAGAAATAATTCTCACTAAGCCTATTAGCTTATACCCCTTTAGATATCTCTTGTAGTTTAACTTTTTACGGTTGAAGCCACGAGGACCTTGCACCCAGGTATTTCCCCTTTGGTTAAGGAATTTTAGATGAAGTTTATCATTAGCTTAGATGTAGACTTCATAGAGAAATTTCTTGTAATAGACTCTAGCATATTTTGACAGGGAAATGCCCCTAACACTAGTAAGATATTATTTATGAATGAATGAATATTATGATTTCCATTTCTTAATTTGTTATTGTATCTTCTTAAGCTTCATATTTCAAAGTATGGTCCTCCAAAATTGTGAGAGCACGCTTTACACCTAATATCAAAGCTTTTGGAAATGACTAACGTTGCCATACTTAAGCTTTAATATTAAGTGTGGTGAACTGTTACGTTTAGGGTCCCATTGGGGCATGACAAATATATATTTTAAAAGTTATAGTAATATATAAACTTGTATGTGTTATTACATATTATGTAGGATATATATGTGTGTATTATATGTTATAGTAATATATAAAAATTTTATATGTCAGATTTGTATAAAAATTTCCTCATTGTATCCCAGTTTAGGGAGATTTCTTTATTCTAGGGGCCATTTCACCTCAATATGGTAGGGGAAGAGGGCATCATTATTCTAGGGGCCATTTCACCATAGTGGAGGAGAATTCCTAATTCCAGTGGTCATTTCACTGTAGTTTGAGAATTTCTCGTTCCAAGGGACATTTCATCAAAATAAAAAAGAATTCTTGTTGTAAGGGTCATTTCATCATGATGTATTGGATCATTAATTTGAATTATTATAATCTCATTAATTCTATACCCACACAAGACAATGCACCTATCGTGTAATATAGAAATTAACTTAGATATCATCCCAAGGATCTATATGCAGCTACTAAATAACCCAAGTATTATCCAGTCAAATCAAATGTGAGATATATACTAAAATTTCTACTAATTCTAACTAAAAGCAAGCCCAAAAACCTTAGATGAAAGATATGCACAAATTTCTCAAGATAATCAATTCACAAACAATGCACTTAGTTTTGATCAACCTTAGCCCTCTTTATCTTTAAAGATAGATTCAATTGAACGAAACTTGATCTTGAACTACTGGGTTTCTCAACTAGATTAATTACTCTCTTCAAGTTAATTGACCCCTAACCCTAATTGCAAAAGTGGAAATTTCTTCCTTCACAATTATCAAATTAGAATAGCATGAAGATTATGAACCCTAATGGATAGAAAGTTGAAAAAACCCTATTTCTAGGTGGATTACTCAACTTCTTTACCCATGAGAGATCAAACCCATTAATTGAAATCTTCTTTCAAATTAACAAGAATCAAGTTTGTAATAACTTAGGCCTAAAATCATCACAAACAACAGTAATAATCATGAAGCAAAATCAAAATCAAACTTCATTAAATTAGTAAACAAGTTAATACATAAAAACTAGGGTTTCTCGAAAACTAGGGTTTCTCGAAACCTAGGGCATCCACAACTACTCTTCCATAAAGAGATTAACAACAACAATAAATACAATGGAAGAAAAAGAAAAGATCATGATGATTAAACCCTTGTGTAGAAGTGATGTTTGTGAATCTCCAAGTTATAGCACGAATTTCTTCTTCAAAAAGCTCTCCAAAATGTGTTATAGGGTTTTTGGATGGAAATACAAGTGAATGAGCTCTGTTTTCAACTCAGGGCATGGGTATATATATATATATTAGTGTGTACACGACCCGTACACAACCCGTGTACATTGGGGTAGTGTACTCATTAACTTTGTGCGTTTTTCCTTTTTTGGTATATGTACACGATCTATTATACACGACTGATGTATGTGGGGTTGTATCCAAAACTTCGAATTTTTCTTCAATTTTTCTCCTTCAAAAGTACACTAGTGGTATAAAAAACTAGTGTATGGCCAGCAACTCCATAAAAGGCTCCATAGCTCTCTAAAATCTTGGCTTCTTTCATTAATAATCCTTTGAAAAGCCCAACTGTTCCATAATTGTCTCTGAAACACAAAATTAGTTCAATAACAATCCTTTTCTTCAATAAATCAATTAAATAGCATATAAAATATGCTCAATAATACACCAACAATAAGGGTCTTAGGATACTTATCACATCACATTAAGAGCTATTTTCTTGTTTTAGGGGTCATTTCACCACAATAAGACGGAAGTCCTCATTCCAAGGGCCATTTCATTACAATAATGGAGAATTCCTCATTGCATGGGGTAATTTTAGCACTTTAAGGGGGGAATTCTTCGTTCCATGAGCCATTTCATTGCAGTGGAGGGTAATTCCTATTTTAAAGGTAATTTCACCATAAAAGGGGAGATTCTTTGCTCCATGGGCCATTTCACAGCAGTAGGTATCATTTCTTTTTTTTACAGGCCATTTCAGTAGCATGTCATTTCCCTGTTCTAGTGGTCTTTTCACTATAGTAGGGGCATTTCCTTGCTTTATGAGCTATTTGACCACTATAGGGGTCAGTTCATTGTTTCAATAGCCATTTCACCACATATTAAATTTCTCGTTTGATGGGGTATTTCACCATAGCAGATAAAATTCTTCATTTAAGTAGGCATTTCACCACACTAAGGTATTCATGTTATAAAGGTCATTTTACTGTGCAAAGGCTCGATTTTGTGTTATATGGGTCATTTCACCACACCGAGGCTTAATTCCTCATTGTATGGGTTGTTTAAACACAACGAGACTAAATTCCTCTCTATAGTGTCAATTTCACCACAAGTAGGCTCCATTCCTCATTGTAAAGGCAATTTCACCACAATGAAAATTGATTGGTTGTTGTATGGGCAATTTCACCACATGGGAGTTGAATTTGTTATCATAAGTCTCATATCATCCTTATATAACTCAATTCTTCAAAGTAAGGAGTATATAGCCACATAGACTACATTTTTATCATTTTAGCATAAACGCTTCATTGTAATGCCATTTCACATAATAAGCTCTATTTATTAATGTAAAGGTTATTTCACCATACAAAAATTATTTTCTTCATATGAGGAGCTCAATTTAAAGTTCATAGCTTATTTTTCTATGCAAACTATATCCACCATGATATTACTCAATTCCTTGTTGTTAAACGTATTTCATTATTATAAGGCTTGATTTCTAGCATAGGGCTTATTTCACCATGCAACATCTATTTCCACCAAAATGTGCCTCAATTCTATTTTGTGATGCTTATTTCACCATGTACACCATTTCCATCAAGATAAGGCTCAATTCATCTACTTAATGCTAATTTCAACAAATAGCTCTTATCGTAGTAGTGTTGAACTCCTTATTGAAATGCTCATTGTTCTATAACATGGATCGATTCCTCATCCTAAGGCACATCTATCACATAACCTCTATTTTCACCAATATATGCCTTGGTTTCTCATTGTATAGCTCCTTTCACCGTAATACAACTCAATTCCTTTTTGTAAGCTCATTTTACAACATAGTAACCTTGTTCACCATAGTAGGGTTGAATCTTTAATGTAATTCCCATTTCACTATACATGCATCATAATCGCTAAAACATGTCTCAATACACATTGTAAGGCCCATTTCACCACCCAAGCACCATTATCAGCATAAAACACACTCAATTCTTCATTGTAAGACTCATTTCACCATAGTATGGGTAAACTAATCATTACAAGGCTCTTTTGACCACATCATCACCATTATAACCATAACTGCACTAAATTCCTTAGTGCATGGCTTATTTCACAAAATTGGGTTCTATTCCCTAAAAAAATGCTAATTTTATAATAAGGCACCATTTTGACCCTAACATGACTTAGTTGTTTGTTTAAAGGGTCATTTCTATTGATTTGATAGAATAATTTTCAAATAAATTTGTAAATAAAAATTCCGTAAAATTTCACACATTTTCATAAAACTTATGCAATTTATTAAGATACGTTAGTTAAGCTAAGTTCCTTATCTATATTTGTCTTATTCACATTTGATAATAATTGTACACTTAAGTGTGATATATTAATTTATTTATTTCTTCACAAGCCTTACAAGATTAAGTTTAATTGAATGTAGATAAAAAAAATATAGTCTAATACTTCTTTTGGTAAATGATTAAATGTGTAATTGAAATGTATGTTAGAAAAATTATTCTTTGACGCTGATTGTTAGCATGCCCTTGTTCATCTTTATATTATTGACATTTGATGATGACGGTGCACTTGATAAGTTAAAAAATAAATTATTCTTGAACGTTGAGCATTAAAGTGTCACGTTCACCTTTTATTTTATTGATATTTGATGATAATAATGTAATTAAAAAACACAATGCAATCAGTTTTACTTTTCCACTTGTTTTAAATAATTTCATCATTTAATTCGGAATTGGATACTTCAATTAAATATATTAATAATTTGTTTTTTTTTTCCAAAAAATCTTCGTAGATGCGTAGTATTTGTATTTTTCTTTAAATTTATCATCTTATTATAATTAACTATGTTCCTACTTTTCTATTGAAATTCACAACACAATGGAACCTTCAATTATTCATCTTTTCGATTTTCCACTAACTACATTCACAGACTATGGAATTTCTTCTTTCTTCCCTTATGTTCATTTGTTGCATTTTCCACCTACTTTTTTCTACAAGACAATGCATTTTCTTAGACCAGTCTAATATTTCTATACAACCACAGCCAATTATTATTTAACAAGATGGTGACACCTGGACTATTGAAATGGTTCATCGGTAGAGATGTTTCCACGGGTGCCTCTTCTTCCAATGGAACTATAATTCCTATTTCGATCTCATCATTCCCTTTTTTAGACCAGTCCCATTACAAACAATGATAGAACCATAGAAAAATCAAATAATGATAGAACCATAGAAAAATCAATCTAAGTGGATACAAGGCCATTTTGAATCTTGCCTAAGTTTAAGTTGATGCATACAGAATTATGACAGTACTAGAATGCCCTTAATCATATAGAAAATGGGGATAAAGTAAGTAGAGGTATATTTGTTAATCCTTATTAGTAATTGAATAAGGAATGAGGTTAGAATGTTTCTAGAATTTAGGGCAACCTAATCCTTACCTTATTAAGTTTCTTGCCACTACCAGTCTCTAAGTCTAGGATATATTCCATTTTCTACGATTATTAAGGCAACTGTCTCCTTTCCCTAGTTAATTATTGTTGATGATAGTGAATAGCAACTAATTTGTTATCCTAATGTTTACTAATTAGATGTAAACAAGAAAGATTGAAAGCTTAAATCAACCTCGTTATTCTATGTTCCTTTATCATAGGTTTATTTGAACTAAGATAAGTTGGTTCTTTTATTTCCTTAAGTTTTAATACTAATCCACGTTTAGAAGCTAGATTAAGCTTATTAAATAGTGTTAGATTGATTAGTAGTTAGTATTTTTGTTCAGATTTTTCTTTAAGACACTAAACTATACTAACGTCATGATCACCACACAACTTGTAAATAGGATTTTCTTATTGTTAATCTCTTGTTATGTTGATGATGGATGATATTGATGTATAATACGTCAAAACTTATTATACACTTAGGCTAAAACTTAAGAGTGGGGTGAAAATGAATTTATGACTAAGCTTGATTTCTATTTCATAGCTAATACACAAATGATGTTGATCAATAAATTAAACAAGATAACATCAATAATAGTATAAAAGTACAATAATTAAAAGAGTTACGAAAGTAAAAATAAGCCTGAATTAAACATAGAGTTTGACTCACTCTTTACTCTCCACAATCACATAGTGGAGGACTTCACACGCACTTTATTAATCACCAAACAAATGTTTCAAGGAGCTACACATAATCACCACATAAACACTCTCACATAGACAACTCAAGAGTTGTGCCTTTTCACTCAACACTATCACTCACAAAGTCACAATGCATAACTCACACACTCATGACTTTCACATTGACGAACACTTTAGTAGTGCTTTACAAAGATTTTCCACTTAAACTCTCAATGGTACATATCATCCTTTCTATCAAGGAAATATCAAATAAAGTACAAGAGATATATTTTAAGGAGAGTGGGCAATAAGATTAAACGATAAATTACACCAGAAGGTCAAAACATTTGAGGGTAAGTTCTTTTCAGGTCACAACATTTCAAGAGTTTCAAAAAAATGTCAAAACGTTTGCATTAGTGGTTCATTTAAGATTACCATAACGGATAGTTACTAACATCGTTGGACGCCATTCTTAAATACCCGTTAAATGCTATGCTGGATGACACGTTAGCTGAAAATAACAATTTAAAATTATCCCTTTAAATGAGAGTCCAATTATTTGCTAAGTAGAAGAAAAAATCCAACCCACCTATATTATGAAATCAAACAATGCAGATGACCTAAACCTCAAATAAAACACTTCCAATGATTAGAAAATCTAAACCTTATAAACACCATCAACTCTGCAAGAATGTAAAACATTAAAACCTCATTTTATTTGACATTCAAAATCAAAAGCTTCCTATCCTTATCGAAACTCGTGAAGAGTGAAGCGGATTAGTATTTCTACCTACTGACATAAGTCATCATTAAAATTAGGGTTTCATGGTTTGTGTTACCCTTTAATAATTTTCTATTTTCTATTGATTTTAGGTCACACAATCTCGATGGGGATTAATTCATGTTATTGTATGTATGTTGCTCGTTTTGCTATTTTAGTTCAAACTTGTTGAATTTGTGTTATTTCGATGAAGATTTGGTCAAAATTGTTTTGGAAGAGTGGAAATCGAAGTGATAGTAGAGTGGGGTTGTGCTAGATTTGTGTAACAACTTGAAATATTATTTTATGAGGATGTTGGTAATGAATGATCAAACGATATTCTTATATCGGAGATATGATTTATTTTTCTAGAATTAGGGGTTTCTTCTTCTTTTTCTATTTTTTCTCTTAGCTTTGTAGAAGGTACTGATGAACTAAAGGTGGTTACAATCTTATTTTGATGAAAAAATATATTGCACAAATGTTCGTTAACTTAGTTAAGCTACATTAAGCAAAACTTGTTTTGATATATTCAGCTTTAATGTGCATATATGTGTTCATGTTTGTATATGTGTTGTTCTCTTATATTATACAGGAACAAATTGTCATGCCCTAGTCTTGATCGTGAACTTCATTGAGGGCTTGATTGGTCTAATTGAGGTGTAAATCCACGCACGATAAGTGGAACAAAAAAAATTCATAGACTTAATCGCAACTTCATTGAGGGCTTGATTGGTCCAATCAAGGTGTAAATCCAAGGTGCAATAAGTGGAACAAAACAAAATGTATAGATTTTAGTCGCAGGTCACATCAAGGGCTCAATAAGATTTGAACTCCAATGTGAGACAAGTTTAAATCTAAGGCTCAATGAGCATAAACTTGATCGTGAGGTAAATTAAGGCGCGACGTGTTTAGGGCGCAATAAGTTTAAAGCCTAACTGTTTAAAAAATAGCCGTTGCAGACTTTCAAATTTGACCTCCTTAAACAAATGCCATACAATTCACATAATAAACACCCATAAACAAAATCTGATTCCACATCTAATACAAACAAGAATACCTAATTAAATGTCAGACAAACAACAATAACTAACCTCACCCATAAATAAAATTATGATTCTACCTATCATATAGCTCTACATTGATATAAAATTAGAACAACAACATCATATAACCCATTTAGTCGAATATAAGAACGATAGCTACCTTTAGCCATGAATGAAACTCCTTCTAAATACCTTCACCTCTTTACTGAGAACTAGATCACAATAGAAGTTACTGCACCTTATCTCTAGCCTGAATGTCAACCCTACCTCGTTCAGTAGCTACTAGGGCCTTAGTTAGAGCTTCTCCACTGGTGATGGCTCTTTCTCTCCTTGTTCCAAGCTATATTAGAAATGCACTTGGTAACTGTTTATGCACATAAAAGGTTATTAATAAAAACGTGGATACTTTTTAGCTACTCACATTTAACAATGTCTGTTGGCTTTGTCCATCAAAGTAGATTCTGAACCCACATAGCCCTCTCTTCCTTTTATCATCAAAAGTTGTTGTGACTGGGTTTAGTTGCTTGTGCTTCTAAACCTAAATGAATAAAGAGAAGCTGCAAGTGAGAGGTATAGTAATCGAGTATTGAGAGACCAAATGTGATAGCCATTACCTTGGAGGTAGAGCTAGTTGATTCTAATCCCTTGCAGCTTCTCTTGTTATGCCCCTGACTACAGCACCTAGTACACTTTTGGAGCTACCCCTTTTGAGACATCTTCAATCCCATACATTCATTTGCCTCCTTCTTATGCTGGTTAGGCCATCAACTACATCTCTTGCATGGGGCTTGTGGAGCAGGTCCAATATGACCACTACTCTCCCAAAATTGCATTCTAGGTACAACCAAAATGCTAAACTAGTTGGATGCCAAGAATGCTTCCTTCTTATAGCACATATCAATATAGTCTTCAACATCTTCATTCAAGTAATGAATGGCACATACGCTATGTGGGCAAGGGATCCCTTTTACTTGCAAACGGCCATACATGCAACTCCTACTATTCACATTTACCACATGGACATTAGTTCGGTAGTCGATTTCAAAGCCTTGATCACCCTTAAACCTTATTTTACATATGTCACGCCCCAACAGGTACCCTAAACGTGACAGTCTGCCACACTCAATATTAAAGCTTAAGTGTGACAACCTTAGCCATTCCCAAAAGCTTTTATATTAAGTGTAAGGCGTACTTTCACAACTTCAGAGGACCATATGTGGAAATATGAAGTTTAAGAAGATATGAATAACACATTTAAGATAAGAGGATTCATAATAATCATTTATTCGTATCAATGATTTTTCAAACTTAGGGACAATTCCTTTGTTTACTAATCTATTACCTGAGCATTTATACATCATACTAAAATACTACATTTTATCTAAATTTCTATTACTCAAAAAGAATTTACCTGTCCGCATGGTCCACGTGGCCTTAACCATAAGTAAGGAAACTGCAAAAGATATCTATCGGGTATAAGCTAATAGGCTTAGTGAGAACTATTTCCATAAATAACTTCTTGTAACAAGATTCAATCAAGTTGATTTAATCAAACAAATGTAATGCACAAGCACGTGGGCAAACAAGCATATAGTTTTCTGGGAACTATATGTTGAATGGATTTACGCCCTCCATTCGGGTTTGGTGATACGTAACCTCAATTCAAGTAGTTTTAATTAAAAAGTTTTCTCGCTCACGAGCACACATCGTCGAGCATTCCGAATCTACTTGATTGACCTTGCTTTCGGATCTACCGCCAAGCATATTCCATTAAGCCGCAAGCAATCGCTTTCGGATCTCCCGCCAAGTGTTGCTTTCGACATGAGCTTACTATCCTTCTCACCCAAGGATAATAACCCAACAATGCAATGTGACTCACTTCGTGGTATGCATGAGTTCATTAATTTATAAAGTCATAACCTAATTATTTTCAACTTTATGGCGATCAAGGAATTTCACACAAATCAATATTAAACTAAAACAATCACTTAGAACAATTCTGGCTTTGATATTCTTAGAATTCTTTCAATTAATTATTTTACATGCATATCGGTTTATCTTTTCCTAACTCTAGTGCAACTAATTTACAAGCACAACAAGTATAGCATTTAATGGAAATAAACTCACGATGCCATTGTCGTCTATTCCTCTAAGCGGATGAGTGTTCACACACTCCACTTAATCGATAATAGTTCTCGGGGTAAAGGAATCCTTCCTCGGGGTCACCTAGCCAAAGAAAATACCCACAATGAGTTTTTCTTGATGATTTTCTTGAATTTTGACAAAACAATGTCAAAGAACGTTAAAGTTCGTATGAAGGAATGTTCCAACTTAAAATGGCCATAACTTGGTCATTTTAACTCGGAATCGCGCATATAATATACCGATTTCTACCTACTCGAAAAGATACCCATTTCCAAAATTATATTCAACAAACAAGGCCATATAGGCTCTGAAAAAGTAGCGACAAAATTCACCACGGATTTCCAAGTAAAAACAACTTTGGTTCAAGAAATCAAAATTTGTTTGATAAATACTTAGTTATCTATATAGTTGAAAAATTCTCTTTTTATAACTATATAACTCATATTTAAGCATGCTCAAGTGTCTTGTTGTCCAATTATTTTTCTTAGGTAAAACAATGTCGGGTTGAAGCTTTTCGGAAATTGTTTTTGTAAATTTCTTTGAAATGAATACCTTGCTTTCTTTGTTTTCTAAAAACGTTTTATGTTGGTTTTATTTATCTCTTTCCAAGTAACTTTTGAAAATAAAATCTTCTACTTTCTAAGTTACTCTAATACTATTTTGAAGTCTTTTAGGAAATATGCTTTTCTTCATATTTATTCTTCTTGCGCAAATTCCTTTGTTCATTTGTTTTTGCAAAAATCTTTACTTGAAATTTCTCATTCTTTTCTTATATCTTATGTTTTTCATAAAGTCATCCATGCATGAAAATTTGTTTTCTTTATAAAAATAATGTGGAATAATTAAGAACTTTTTGTAGAAAACTAGTTTCTAAAATATTATTATTTCCTCTTGTAACTTTGAAAAGGAATAACTTTATTTTTGTTTTCAAATCATAGATTTCCTTTTCCTATTTGTAAAGGTCTTTCTTGAAAAAATTCCTTAGCCATTCATCTTATTTATCTTTTTATGAAAAGAACCATTTTTATCAACGAAATATTTTTCTTTGAAAAACAAGGTGGAATAATAAAGATTTTAGTAGCTTTTCAAAGCAAAAGTAGTTTATAAAATTATAGTGAGTTCTTTTTGTATCATGAAAATGATTGAGTTTATTTTTGTTATCTTATATTTTTTATGCTTCATAAACTTATTTTCAAGTGACAAAAATCCTTCTTTTGTTTAATTATCTTTAGAAAATAAAATTTTTGGACAACAATCTAAATGAACATGATTATGAGGATAATAATAGACAAAATAGCATAGATAATAAAGTCAAGTATTGGAGTCTTAGCTTTTCAAGGCTCCCGGGACTAAGAAGTAAACTAGTCCCATAATGAAATAAAATGAAAGGAAGAAAAACTTGTTTTACTTGATGAGGACAAGTCTAAGACTAAGACTAGTCTTAAAAACAACTTGGAATAAATAAAATGCATTGAAGTAAATAAATTGCAAGATCATGAGCTTATATGCTCTAAATAGTATATATATATAGCTATATAGATATAGTAGATAGTTATGAACATAAAAGAGACATAAATGAACATAAGAGAAACATAAATGAATATAAAAGAAACATGAACATAAAGGAATTATGATTATGGACAAAAACAAAGTATGAACCTATTGTTGCTTTCTTAACCTTCATGGTTTTAGAAAACACACATTAAGTTCATACTAAGTATATGAACATGGAAACTTCTTGAAGAATTTTTACCTAAAGGAGATGAGCTAAAGAGACTTCTTGAAAGAACTTCTTAGAGAGAAATTCTTGAGAGATTTTGAGAGAGTAATTTAGTGTAGAAGTGGTGTGAAAGAAGTGAAAGAGAAGGGGGTATTTATAGGAAATTGAGGAGTGATTTTTGTGTGATTAAAAAAAGTAAAATTAAAACAAATTGAGGCATTTAGAAGGGAGGGGGGGGGGGGGGGGGGGGGGCATGGGGGAGGGTATTTGTTTTTTTTTTTTGACTTTTTGAAGAAATAAAAGATGTAATATGTAAGGTAGATGTGATATAAAGTTATGGGAAAGGTAAAAAGTTAAGTTTATAGGTTATGTAGAGTGTAAGAATAGGTGTAAGAAAAAGTAGAGATAAAGAATAGTGTAGAATAGTAATGAATAGTGTAATGTAAAGTAGATATGACAATTAAAGTACCGGTAGTAAGAAAATACGCGTATAATAGCTATATCTGTTATTTTTACTTACCGAAAAATTACGAAACTGATATTTTTGGAAAACTTATATTTTTACGAGTCTAACGGTGTATTCGGAATATTTTTACTATTCCGGGCTTCGGACACGTTTTTCGAGAACTGTGTCCGATCGGGTTCGAAGGACACCCGAATTTCGCGAAACTGAAATTTTTATAAAACCTATGGTTATTACGAACTATTCTAGCTGATTATCCCAACTTCGTTTTCTAGGGCCAAAGAAAACGGCAATGCCGGATTTAGTTGGATACGGTAAACTAGGGTTTTGTTGACCTTTAGGGTTCCGTTTGACTTCCGGTTTAGGGTTTTATGCTAACGATTCCGAAAATTTGGGGGTTTACAACATAGACGACTCTTATATCGTGCCTCATCTAAAATTTTTATAGCTCGTGGTGAATAATCACAAACCCACTTCAGCGCTTCACCCTTCTACTTCTTCATTCACTTCATGGCATAATCCTTATACCTCTAACATTGTTATTATGGACTTACATTGAAGTTCAACAATCTTCCCTTTGGAAGCTTCACACATGTTATTCTCAATGAAATCATACCTCACACATTTTTGGAAGTATACCTTTACCTAGTGTTGAAATTCCACTTCCTTCATTTCCGCATGAACTGCAGGAGAATATGATTGAAGGATTTCCATATTTAGACAAAAGTCTGCCTTATTTGCACTTTTCGCACATGCCTAAAACACTGCATTTAACTTCCATATCGGAAACGATGCTCTCCAATTCGCATTTAAATGTCAAGCACAATACTAATTTTTAGCCTTAGTAAAATGCTTATTAGCGGCATCAATCGACCCCTACAATGTGGACAACTAGTTTAGTTAGTAAAGTTAAAGTGTTGTGTTTTGATCTTGTATTACAATCGTCAATTTAAAATAGCTCTCTGGTTTAATTAGTAAAACAAAGTGCTGTCTTAAATACTATTAGGCGTAACACATAAAATACCTAAGGAACAATTAAAGCACATCAAAAAATAATAAATTTCCAAGCAAGTCACATTCCTTTTGACGATCACTAATAAATGTCCACTCTTCACCAAAATTAGCAATACGAAGCTTAGATTTTAGAAACCCTAGAAACCACTCCCAATTAGCCTTGTTCTTGATGTTAACCATCGCACATGCTATTGGGAATATCTCATTGTTTGCGTCTTGACCAACTAGACTCAACAATTGACCTTTGTAAAGGCTCGTGAGAAAGCAACGATCAACACCAATGACACATCAACAACTAGCCGAGAACCCTCTTTGGCATGCCTCAAAGCATAGAGCATACATATGGAATCAACCTCTCACCCCTTTATCGCTTCAATAACCTAAAGGATGACCGTAGTATTGCCTCCTTCCAATACATTAACATAATCCCACAATCTTTCGAACTCCTCAGCATAATTACATTTCATATGAGCCAAAGCCCTCTCTCGTGTTATCCTAGCTTTGCTAATAGTAATATTCATTCTTGATTGAATCTTTATTAATTCCTTCAACTCACCCTATTGAGCACTTGGGGTTGACATGATTGTTTCCCTAAACTCATATGCTAGCCACTCAGAAGTAGCTCGTTTGTTCTTATACACTTGCTGGCAAACATGGTTTGGTTTATACATTTTTACTTATAGCTCTCCTATGCTCCTATCTATAGAGACAGTTATTTTCTAGGGGCACGTATTATCTTTACATAAAGCTCTGATCCTGTTTGCACTATTTCTTTGGAAATAGACATCTTTTTATTCTAAAGTCGAATGACATGCCACAACTTTCTTGAACTCCATTGCATCGTCAAACACCATTCCAATTGAAAAAACAAGAGATCTCGTAGATGCATCATATGAAGGAAAATGATGTCTCTTAGCTATGTGGGGTTGATCATCTTGTTTTTCTCCATACACTTTTTGTTAAATACATCTTCGTCTTCTAAACCATCATTAGACTTGGCATAATATGTGTCATTATCATTGCCATCATCAATCCTTGAGTCTGTTGGTTGATCACTAGTAGGACCTATGTAACTCCTGTGGCCTCCATCATCATCCATCGCATTTGTGTATGTCTCGGTCCATTCAGACAGTCTCTAAGCCATTCTCTACATTTGAATCTGTAGCCGTATAAGGCTCTTCCCAGCATAGTGCGAAAGGGGAAGAAGTATCTCCACTATTAATGATAGTTGTATGCTTGATGGATATCTCATTGACTCTCCTACCCAGGAAGTGGTACATGAAATTTGCATAGCTTGAATCATCATGAACCAATAGATAAGTATCCATACCATGAGGGGATTTGTAAAAAATCCTCGAAACATCATCCCTATGAAGGCCAGTTTGGATATCTTCCATCAAGTTAGCAAATGCAACATAATTAATTCTTATAGCCACCATCGTCACTAATCTAACAATGTACTTCGTACTTGAGTCATCATTAACAAAGTAGCCACCATGGTTTACCACAATTACAACTCTATTTCCTACCATGATGGTACCTGAAACAATGAAGGGGAGAAAGTATGAGTTCAACTCATCCTATGTGTAAATCAAAAAATCATAAGTTTAGTTTATCATAATTAAAATACTCATTCCATTAAAAATTGCTAGAACAGTTGATCAACATGATCATTGCACTGCACTTTAAAACAACAAGTGCTGATAAGATACTAAAATTACTAAGTGCTAAGATAGGACGACATTTCAACTTAATTTGCACATGTAATTATCAACCTGTATGTTGACATTATTTTCTATTGAAAAAAAGTAAAAGTTCCTATATATGCTATTAATTCACCAACATTATTTAAAAACTATCTCTTTGTGGACAAATCATAAAATTGAAACTTGAAAAAGACAATATTGGCATGTTTGTTGTACAAAATTATAGGTATGATTAAAAAAAAGAATTAGCAATTTACTAATATTCTTTAAATATTATCTCTTTGTGGACAAATCAAAAAATTGGATCCCTTTTAAAATGCTAACCGCATCTGTTTGATTAAACATGAGAGTCACTTCCACCCGACCATACCAACCAAGCAATATTAGGAAACCGAACTACGTTGACTTTAGGGTTAAGGTTATAAGTTGAAAAAGTTAGCAGAAATCACACTCTCTATACACATTGCAAGTTCAGTAGAAAAAAAAACACTCTATGAATTCAAGGTTAAAGTTAAGGTTATTTTTAGCTTAGTAGCATCGTCGAACATCTAAGGAACATTCACAGAAACAACCACAACTAAAGTTTCATTCTTTGATTAACTCTTAGGAACTAACTGCAAAAATTTCAAGGCAAACGTACACAACAACATGAGAAAGAGTAAGTGGTAAATACCTTAAGGCAAGTCTGTGATCCTGTTGAGTGTCGAAATGGGGTTCTAATTGAGTGCAAAGATGAGCACAGTAAGGATGTTTGAATGACGATTTGAGATTTGATTGTTATTTTAGGTGAATTGTTCTTAAGGTTTCATGATGTAGCTTAAAGTGTCTTTTAGTTTTTGATTTGGGGTCATTTTTACATATTGCTTTCTTTTTAATCATGCTTTTGCCTTCATAATGCAAGTGGGTTGAATTTTTTCTTTTACTTAGCAAACAGTTGGATTTTCATTTAAAGGGATACTTTTAAATCATTATTTTCAACCAACGTGTCATCCATACGGCATTTAACAAGTCTTTAAAGATGGCATCCAATGGTGTTAGTAACTGTCCATTATGATGACCTTAAATGAACCACTAATGCAAACGTTTTGACCGCTTTTAAACACTTGAAACATTTTAACTTTCTAGTGTAATTTACCCTAAGATAAAATGTCACTTAATCTCACGAAACTCAATAAAACTTGTTCTCCAACCCTTATTTATAGGGTCTTTAAGTTTATAGTCATTGTCCATTTTCTCTTGAAAATGCCTTTGCATTAAATGATCCAATGGTTAGTTTTCGATCTTTAACCATTCAAACACCGTCTAGAAATGCCATGGCATCTTCTCTTGATATCCTTTCTCTCTGCACTTTGTCTATACAAAAAGCTTTTATCAACTGAATGCCATACCTTGGCATCTATACCCTAACCAAATGCACATATCATGAGCTTATGAATAAGCGTATTCTTGAGCTTAAAGGAGCCTACTCATAGGTCATCTTGTGAATTTAGATTAAAGCTCAAGCTTAGCTCATTTAGATAAATGAGTTTTATTTTGAGCTAAAGCTCAACTTGTTTATTAATCAAGCTTGAGCCAAGCCAAGCTAAGGTTAAAACGAGTCGAGCTCGAGTACCTTCTAAGTAGTTTGATTCATTTGTAGCTCTAAGTTTATCCATGAGCTTCTAATAGATGCATACATCTAGAAGGTCTTGTTGTGCACAAGAGCTTATCGAGAAAGGTCAAAACTAATTTGGATGTGATTCTGAATCTACTAAGCTAAAACTTCTAAATATTTCTCAAACATTATGCTTAATCACCTTGGTGCCATTACTTGTACAACCAACTAACCCAAATTATCATTTGGCTTGATATGTTTTATAATTTTAGCATTGGATATTTTTATTCCTTTATATCTTAAAACTTGTTTAGTTAAAGTTTAAGAATTTTGGCATTCAATAAAGGCTTAAGCATTAACTTGCTACTTGGCACATGTGCACTATAACACAACCATGCTACAATATAGTATACCTATTATTTTATGATTATAAGTCTTTCAAGAAGTTTGGATGATAACAAAATGTAATGATATGTTTTATTGATATAATTACTTGAATGTGCAAATTATTTTATGTATTTAGAAAAAAGAAGAAAAGGAAAAGATAAACTTAGAAGTTCTTCATTAAGCTAGAGAACTTTAAGTGTTAGATAATCAGAGGCATATCTTGAAGCAAAGTAATCAACAAAACCTAAGTAGTTCTAAAAAGCATGAGATCTAGAAGAGAAAGGTAATATTTAGAAGTTGTTACATCAAAATGTTTTATATATAGCAAACAAAAGCTGAATGAATGCAAGAGCTGGATAAGAGGAAATATCATAAGTAAACATTTTAAGAAAGAATATTTGAAGATTAATGATACAAAGGCTCAACATTATAAGTTTAATATATTTAAATAATATATCTAAATTATATCAATCACATTAAGGATTCACTTCATCAAACAACTAAGTTTTCTTTATTTGGAAAAAAATGTCTTTATTTGAAGAAATTATGAAATAATACTTGTAGAGGAAGAATATTTTGAAGATGGTACGAGAATATTCATAGAGAAATTCCTAACAGATATTTACAAGAATACTTTATTGAATGTTGGAGATAAAGTTTATAAATTCATCAAGATGCTAAGGAAAGAAGAGACTAACAAGAAACATAATACAAGAAATAAAGAAAAGATATACAAGGGACACTGCATGCATATTTTGTACTGAAAGCGATCATGCTTAATATGTTTAAGAGGAATTGTGCTGAAAAGGAGAGGAAACTCATTGTAATCCTTGAGGGGAAGTTTTCTTTGTGGAAACTTTGATGTTCTAGTTAGAATAAAATAAGAATAGATTTTGTAAACCTACGTACTCAATTAGAGTTTAAGGGTAGGGAAGAATCATGTTAGATCTATTGTCGGTAAGTGCCTTACGAAGGACTGAAGGGTACCCTAAACATGACAGCCTGCCACACTCAATATCAAAACTTAAGTATGACAACCTTAGTTATCCAAAAGTCTCGATATCAGATGTAAGGTGTACTTTTACGATCATAACGGACCAAATTTTGGATCAAGTCATTCAAGTAGTTATACATAATAGCAATTTAGAAAGTAAATCATAACAATATGATCAAGGTTCTAAAAATATATAAAGAGTCTTACAAACTTTAAGGGGCATTCCCCTATAAAAAATCTAATTCTATCAAAGTTCGTTTACATTTTGGAATTTCTACTTGGAAATCTATTTCTACTTCTAAATCTTGAATTCTAACCAAAAGCTCTTGGCTCTAAAAGGTATTACCAGGGTGAAGTATCCCCTGGGCTCTAACAAAAAATATGAGTACCACAAGAGATATCTAAGAGGGTATAAGCTATGCGCTTAGTGAGAATTATTTCCACAGTTAAACACCCAACAACCAACGATTAAAATAAGTTTATTTAAACAACCATATAAGATGCACAAGCACATGAACAAACAATACATATGATTTTTTTAGGAATCATATATTGAATGGATTTACCCCTCCATTTGGACTTAGGGGTTATAGGTCGAATAGACTGATTTTTATAAATATAATTTCCTTTGTAGTTTTGTTAAAGCCACTACCCAGCTGAAAAACATATTTTATTCAGGTGTTTTATTCACCGCAATTTAATCTAGGTGATTCTTTGTCATTTTATAGATCTTACGGGCTCTATGAACCTCCTTACTGTGCCTATGTCCCACCAAGGGTATAGTAATAAGTGCAATGAACTCACTCAATGATATGCATGAATCAATTTAATTAAATACTAATGGCATGATTAAATAATTTTATAGGTGATCATAGAATTCGCAGACAATCATTCCTATACTAGATCAAACACTCATTATGAAAAATTCCCGCCTCGATATACTTAAACATAATTTCAACCATATATGTAAAACACATACACTTTTCCATTTTATCTTTTCTTAAGTCTAATGCCACTAATTTACAAGCAAAAGCATAAGTGTAAAAATGTAAGAAATAAACTCATTCGGCCATTTGCGCAGAAACTTCTAGTCAAAGTAATACTCGGGGTACGGGAACTCTGTCTCCATGTAACCTATACAAGAGAAATACCCAAAATGAGTATTTCTTGAAAATTCTACTTAAAATTGCTAATTTTATTTCACTAAGTTCGTCAAAAATCGTATAGAGTGAAATTTCAACTTAAAATGGCTATAACTTACTCATTTTAATTAGGAATTTTGCATATTATATATAGTTTTCTACCTACTCGAAAAGATCTATTTATTTTTAAGGTTAATTTTGTCATAAAAAGTCTTTTGAGTCGTGAAAAATATTGGTACAGATTCTCCACGAAAATCCTAGCCCTTAAAACACAATTTTCAAACTTTTCTTATCCCAAAATCCTTTAGCTAAGATATGGATATTTATATGGTTGAAAAATCCTTTGAATGCATATATATATATATATATATATATACTCATATTATATGCAAAATTTAATGGTGTTGTCTCAACGATTATTTTTCTTAAAACAATTTATCTTATGGTGTTAAAAACTTGAATATTAACAATTTCTTTTCTAAGTGTTTTAGAAGAACTTTATAATTTCTTTAGGTTATTATAAATGAGATATTCTTATTTTTTTCCAATTTCTTTTCTAAAATAAATTAATTTTCTCTTAATTTTGGTCTTCTACAAATTTTGCTTGTAGGGGTAAAATGAGGTTTCCAAAAATTTTATTAAGTTGTTGATAGCGTATAATAATTTGAGTTGTATATATTTTTCCTTTAAAAAAATGGTTTTGATAAACAAGTCTTTTTCCTCTTATATTTTCATTTCCTAACTTCTTTAAAGATAAAATTTTTATTCTAGAACTTGGTCTTTTATGTTCTTTACCAATTTTACTTGGAAGGAAATCATGTTTCAACATTTTCTTAAGTTGCTGATAATATCTATTGTTTTTGAGCTTATCATGTTTATATTCTTTTATTCCATTGAAAATGGGTTTATCATTTAAAAACTTGACTACTTTTATTTTTCTAAGTGGATTTTTAGTACTAATGAGTTGATTTTATTTTAATTTTGAAAACTAGTTTAGTTATCATGAGATTGGAAAAATCCTAATATAAGCTTTTTAAGAAAAAAAATTAAATATCAAGGCATTATCAAAACTAAGTTTTATCAAGCTTTATCTTACTTATCAAGAAAGGAGAGTGTTGATTTTCCAAGTTAATTTCTTTAGAAATATTATCCTTGTTAACATCTAGGAAAATTCATGGTAAGTTTTGTAAAAATAATTTTCTTATGTGTTTGACGACAAAATCTTCATTTAGAGATAAAGTTATATATCAAAAGAATTTGGTTCGATTCTCCTTTATTAAAGAGAATTTCTCTTCTTCTTTTTTTGTTGAGACATTATCATTATAATGATGCATGTACATGAGTATGTAGTATGAAAAAAATGAAAATATAGGAAAGATATAAGAAGCAAAATAATACGCAAGATAATAAGATCAAGTATTGAGAATCTTAGCTTCATCAAGGCAGCTCAAGACTAAGAATAGACCAGTCCTAGAAGAAATGAAAAAGAAAGAAAAGAAAAAGCAATAATAATAGTAAGAACATGTTAGTTAAAATTAGTAGTTAGGCTCTAAGAAATATATATATATATATACATATAGGTAATAATATATATATAATGGTAAGTTAGGATCATAATAACAATAACATAATATTATCATGATAACAAAAGAATAAAATTGGAATTCTTGCATATGGAAAACCAAAATTTGAACATATTATTGCTTTTGCAACTGACATAAGTTTCAAGAAATAACACCATAGTTATACTAAGTTACATGACATGGATAATAATGATAGAAAGTTTTACCTAAGTATGTTTATGTTGAAGGAAGAAGATGATAAGTGTAGGATTATATGAATAGTGATATATGGTAAATGGATTATGTATAAAGAAGGATTTTGGAAGGAATTGCTTGAAGAGAGTTTTGGTAGAGAAGAATTGTCTAGACAGAATTTGTGGAGAAATGTTGAGAGAGTTTTGTTATGTAAAATGAGTGTGTAAAAAAAGTGGAAGAAAATGAGGTATTTATAGTTAAAGATGGAGGGAATTTGTGTAATAAAATAATTGAAAGAGAAAAATAGAGAGAGAAGAGGACAAGGGGGAGGTGCTGGCCTTGCATAGAATAGGGGGAGAAAATAATTTAATTTGTATTTTGTAAAGAAAAGTAAGTAATATGTAAGATATGATCTAATATAAGGTGTATTGGAAAAGTAAAAAGTAAGAAAGTAGGTGTATAGATAGTAAGAATAGGTGGTAAAGAAAGTAAAGATAGGGAAATAGTAATGAATAGTAGAGAAGTACAATGAATAGTAAATAAGACTAATAATTTATCGGTAGTAAAGAAAATATACGTATAAATGTGATATCCATAATTTTTAGTTACTGAAAAATTATGAAACTGATATTTTTGGATTCTTTATATTATTATGAATCTAACGATATCATCGAAATATTTTTACCATCTGGTATACCGAAGCACGGGTTTGGAAAACTAATCGTGTTCGGATCCGACATACACTAAAAATTGGTGAATCTTATATTTTTAAACTTCCCTATATTATTGTGAACCATTATCCATCATTTTCTCAATTCTGTTGTCTAGGGTTTAAGAGCACGGGATTGCTGGATCTAAATTATAGGGTTTGGTATAGGTTTTGTTGATTTTAGAGTTTCCGGTTGACTTCCGGTTCTAGGGTTTGAGCTTGAACTTGGTAAAAAATTACATAATAGAGAGGATAATATCCTGCAACGAATCTTGAGTTAGAAACAACTTAACATTTGAAGGTGGATAAAAATTTACAAAACAACCTTCGCTCCTTTGATGTCTTGGATTAGCTAAATGGTAAGAACATTTGTTGATATCTCTAGACATCCAAGAAAACTGCATTTCCGAATCTTTATTACACTAAGTCATAATCTAAGTCATTAACTGATGAACCTAAGAACCACTAGTAAACATGGATAATGAATTATATGCTTCTCTATAATCAATTTCAATAACAATCAATAACAACTTGTTTGGAATTCAAATGCCAACCTACTTAGAGATTAATAAGCACTACCTATAATCCAGCTACCAAAGGAGACCAAACTCCATTTTTTTGGGTAAATCCCCATTTCTAATTCACAAATCTATCCTTACAAACACCCAATGCTTGATTAGAATGTAAGAGGCAAGACCCATCTACATTAATATTAACCTAACCAAGTCTAGGCTTTTGCCACATGAAACTACTTGAACCATCACATCTACCATTAATTGCCTTATTTCTTTTCAAGGAAACAACAATCTCTTCAATGTGTCCCACAATAATTTGGATAGGGTCTATAGAAGCCTTATTATTCTCCTGAAAGACGAACTAAATTCACTACCCCTAAATACTCCACATAGTAACATGAGATAAAACCTGCTAGTTTAGATGACCAAACTTAGTAGCCTTCTTTTATACAATTCATCAAACTCCCGGTCTATAGGATCACTAGTAAAGAACCTGATAAAGTCATATTTCACTTAATTTTCCTTGATCAAATCATGATAAACTTGTTATAGATTTTATAGAAATCAATTGGAAAGGGTACTTAAGTGTGTTAGTTGTGTTATTTTAGGTCATTAAGGATTTATCTTTCAAACACAAGCAAATTGGAGAAGTGTTGTGCAAATTTGGACAAAAACATATTGTACACCGGCAAGTCTGCAAAGAACATTGCCGGCATTGAATGGAAAAGAGGCGGCCTTGAAGAGAATTAACAAACGTTGCCAGTGTTCAATGAAGAAATCCAACCAGCGTTCAAAAATCAAAACGTACGCGGGCTAAATTTGATCATATGCCACCGGCCTTGAGGCAGTATTAGATGTGAATAGAATGTAAATTATTAGAGCCGACCTTTACACCACCAGCTTTCACAAAGGAAAATCAAGTGGTTTATGATTTTTCATTGTACGCTGACAACTGGAACGGTTACGCCATCGATGTTGAAGACGACGTATATTTATTGCTGCTCTTAAAAATTAATTTTCACATTAAAGGCCGGCCAAATTTAATTTAAGGCTGCCGCCTTTAATGCCGGTGTATCTCCCCTACGACCATTCATATAAATTCATCTTTTTGTCATTTGTGAAAATAAAAGAAGCCCTAGGCACAATTTCTCTCTTCTTTTTCATAGCTCCTTGATGGATTAGGGTTTAGAACACTAATGTGGTTAACTTTTTAATTTAATATCGGATTCCACATCGGGATTCAAGTGGAAAACATCATTTGAATTTGGATTTCAAGAACAGGATTATTTTGACAAGGTGATTTTGTTCTTTTTCTTATGTCCATATCATGGATGATGTTTAATACTTGTGTCTTATGGTCTTAAATCGTTTTTAAGTTGGAGATCCGATTGATGATTCCTGTTGTTGATTGATCATTTGTCTGTATTCGATTTGTTGATGTTATTTCGCATATTAAGGATTTTGGATTAGATTTGGAATTCATAGATATGTAGATTAGGATTGTAATTAGAAAATTCTTTTCTAATCAATTTTATGAAAATCTAATTTGGACTACAAATTACATAGGGATATGGATTTGAATTCACTTAGGGTTTGGTAATTGAATAGATTAGTCGATTAATCACTTTCCTAGGAATAGGAAACATTAATTGGTTAATTTAGGGTAATAGCTTGCTTTGGAAAAAGGAGTTGTTATCTAGTGCTTGATTATTTAGAAATCGAACCCATTGACAATTTTGAATTAGGCATGTTTTAATTGATAGCATACATTCATTTGATTGTTCAGATCTATTTGCTTTAAACTTAATCAATTACAGGTATTGGTATTGGAAATCCAAGATTTTTCTGTAGTTTAGTTTTATTAAAAGAAAATACAAAAAGAGAAACACATTTTGATTTGCCTAGCTATGAATTGGACTGATATAGTTAATAGCTAGTCCTCACTCCCTGTAGATTCGACTCGGTATTCACAGAAATTTTATCACTGTACACGCACCCGATACACTGTCGGTTAATAATTGCGCTTTAAAAGGAATTTAAAAAGAGACTAAAAAGAGTTTTAAAAAGCATATATTGAAAAAGCGTGGTCAGAACCCCATACCACATAACTTATGGTCACATAAAGCATGAATAATATTCCACAACTAGCACCACAACGAGAAAAAGAGTTAAACTTTAGCAAATCTATGATGACAAAGCTTTGCAATGGGAATTTATTTCTTGGACACTAGCCACAAAAAAAATAAAATAAAAATAATTCATTGGGGCACCTCTAGTTTCCAAATTAAACTCCAGTTCTAGTGTGCATCATCATCCTCTTCTCTAGAATTCACAATTCGAAAGGCAAAGCTATTAAAATTTTTCCCAAACTTGTTGAAATACCATAAAGGAATATTTAATCATTAAAAGGATTAGAAATTGGAATGGTTTAAATGTTTTGACAAATAGGAACGAGTAGACAAGTCCATCATTGATCCTAATTCCAACTCCGACTAGTATTAACAAACTCATTGATAGTTCTTTGTAACTTGTCATTTGATAAATCATGGATTGCATGATTAATGAGTGGCCCACTCCTTTAACCTATAAATCTTAACAAAATAACACATGTTTATCATCTCCAACGGACTAAGTTGTCCCTCTCTACCTTTTCCCAAATTGGGCAAACAACACATCATGTAGATGAAGCAACATGCCTATTGCGAGAACCTTAACAAGAATCAAAATTCTCCCAGCCATACTTTCCTATACTACCCTTATCCATAGATCATTAGGCTTGGAAGTAATTTTCCATCCAAGTTTCATTGACAAAGCATCATTTACCCAGTAATTGAGCACAAACCAAACCCCTTTTTTTCTTTACTTCTACAAACATCATCCCACTTAACATAGCATCCTCCTTTTACTCTTTGTAGAGCCCCACACAAAACTCCTAATATGCTTATCAATTCATCACTAACATACATCGACAATCTTGCTATCTTCATTTTAAAAACTAAGAGAAATTGGAAAACTACCTATGCCAAAGTAATTCTTTTAGCTAGTGATAAATTACATACTTTCCATCCTAAAAGTATTACTTTCACCTTATCTACAGTATATTTATAAGTATATATGGTCACCCTTTTATGAAATGGGGACCCTAAATACTTACCAAGATCATTAATCTTAACTGTTGCAGGTAGAAAAATTGTCCATGGAGAGTCTAAAAGCCTACAACCAAAATACGATTAGTGGTGCGCTAAGGGATGGTTCGGCGAGGCATCTGTAATCTTACCTATCCAAAAGATTTGGTTTTGAATCCTTTTATCATGTGGTCTCGAGTCTTATTTATAGGCAATGGTCATACCAAAATAGGGCCCATAGAAAATTCCCTGTTTAAGTATTGTGTTCTTGGATAGAGGAAAGTTGGGAGAGCAGAGACCCTTTGTTGATGGCATCTAAGGAAAGTAACCAAACAAGTGGAGAGTTATATCTTTAGAGTTACCCTAATGAGGTTTAAGGCACCTCTATAGAGAAGTGACAAACCAGGATGATGTAAGTTTCCGAAGAGACATGGAGAGTCAAGGAGGTCTTGAGTACCTCCATGGAGATATGGTGAACCGAGGAGATGTTCTTGTTAATGGAGCAGCTTGGTTGAAAAGGATTCTTGATTTAGCCCCTTAAGAGGTTGAAAGGAGATCAGCTTCTTAGTCGGTGAATGGCTAAGGTCTATAGGCTAAGATAGCTTGGGGTGCTTGGTGGGCCTCGATAACCCTATTGCTAGGTCATTTTATCAATGTTGGGCCTATTAGACCATGATCGAATAAAGCCTATCAATATTAACAAAACTAAAACCCTAGCTATGGCATCCTTTAGATAAGGAGAGACATTTTTTGAGAAATAAATATGGATCTTTTTACCATTGACCTTTTAACTAAAATTCTTGCAAAACTTGAATAGTCACCACCTACTCTATTGAAGCTTCGAAAAGAAAAAAAAGGTCATTGGCAAAGAAAAGATGGGAAAGGAGAGAACTACCCCTATTTAACTGAATGCCTTTCCAAGAATTCCTTATAATAGATTTGTTAATGCTATAGGTAAATATGTCCATGCATAAAACAAAAATATAACGAGAAAGGGAATCTCCATGTCTAATCCTTTCGGAAGAAAGAAAAGACTAGATGATTCCCCCATTCTAAAGTAATCACATTAATATTGAAGAAATACAGTTCATGATTAAATCCACAAAACTCTAGAATACTAATCAAACTCAAGGTATCTCAAACAAAGGACCATCTAAAATAGTCATAAGTTTTTCCAAATCTACTTTGATAGTCATCCACCCTTTTTTTCCTTGCTTCCTTTTCATGGAATAGACTACTTCTTGGGTAATAATAATATTATATGTGATCCTTCTCTTCATAACAAAGCTACTTTGATTTTCACTAACAACCAAGTCCATAAAACTCTTTAAACAATTAGCAATTATCTTGGTGATAGCCTTATGCACCACATTATAAGGTCTAATTGGTCTAAAATTAGATAAAGTGACTAGATTATCAATCTTTGGTATGAGAACTAGGAAAGTACCATTGATCCTAGGAGATTAAGTACTAGAATCAAAGTTATTCTTGATCTGTCCGCAAATTGAATCCCCAACTATCTACTTTGGAAAACAAAGGATTCCACTTCATAGTTGAAAAACATGCCTATGTTTAGAAGTTGTATTCATGACTATATTTGTTCTAAGTCTTCACACCAATTTTTGTTATTGTTGATGAACCAAGGTTGGTTACAATCTTGTTTTGATGAGAAAATATATTGCACAAACGCCCTACAACTTAGTTAAGCTATGTTTAATAAGCAAAACTTATTTTTGATATGTTTAAGCTTTGATGTGCATATATGTGTTAGTGTCTGTATGTGTGTTGTTCTCTGCAGATTGTGCAGGAACAAATTTTCATGCTCTAGTCTTGATTGTAGCCTCGATCATGAACTTTATCGAGGGCTCAATTGGTCTAATCAAAGTATAAATCCAAGGCACGACGAATGGAACAAACCAAGAAAGCACATCCTTGGTGATGGACTATATCAAGGGGTAAATCAAAGGCTCGACAAGTTTAACTTTAAGGCTTGACAAGTATAAATATAAGGCTCGACGAGCACAAACTTGGTCGTGGGGTAAATTAAGACATGATGAATTTGGGTGTGACAGTTTTAAAAATAGTTGTTATATACTTCCAAATTCAATGTTAGAGGTTCTTTTGAGGGAAAATGACTATGTTTTTAATGTTGATATATATATATATATATATATAATATAGAGAGAAGAGAGTAGAGCTTAACTTGCATATTTGTTTTTGTTAAGTGAATAGTGTCATTCATGATATTAGTGAGCTAATATTGTAAGCTCCCAAAATTTTTCGATAATGGTTTTGGAATACCAAATCGAAACCCTAAAGTCTAACCTAAGTTGAAATCGAGCCTTAATCAATTTCAATCACGGGATTTCATAAGAGAATTTTAAAAAACAAAAATAGAGAGTTCAATAATCGTTCAATTCAAAAATCCGAACATGAGAAGATCCAACTATTCGATTCCAGATATAAACCCCTCTAATTTCTAGGGTAAAGTTGGATTAAACCCTAACCCTAGTCAAACCGGAGTTTCAAAAGTCAACAAAGACCAAGACAATCAAGCAATTTCAACTCCGGCAATCTCACATTCTCAAACCCTAGAAAATGAAATTAAGTTAGTAGCTTAAAATAGTTCGTAATAATATAAGATAACATAAAAATATCATATTCGTGAATTTTGGGTATCCTTCAGACTTAATCGGGATCAGTTCTCGAAAAGTGTGTCCCAGAGCTTAGAATATTAAAAATATTCCGATAACACTAAAAGACTCATAATTAAATAAGGATTTCAAAAATATTAGTTTTAGAATTTTTCGGTAACTAAAAATAACAGATAAGCTCGTTTACGCATATTTTTATTACTACCGGTATTTTATATGTCTAGTCTACTATTCATAGTACTATTCTTACTATTCATTACTATTTCACTATCTCTACTTTTTCTTACACCTATTTCTTACTACCTACATACCTATTTTCTTGCTTTTTACATTACTAATACAAATTTATTCACATCAAATTTTACACTTTATTTCTTTTCTTTACAAAAAATTACAAAACAAATAAAAATCATCTCTCTCTCTCTCATGTAGGCGTCGGCCCCCTCTCTCTTCACATATATTATTTTTCTTTTTCAATTTATTTTATTATATTCAAAATTCACTCCAAAAATTCTATAAATACCCCCTTCCTCCTTCATTCTTTCACACACTCATTTTACATAACAAAACTCTACCAAAATACTCTCTCAAAACCTCTCTCCAACAAATCGCTCACAAAATACTCTCTACCCATTTCTACTCTTCAAGAAAAAATCAAACATAAAACCCATTCATCTCTTTTCAAACCTTCCATAAAACCTTAGGTAAAAATTCTACCTATATTCTTTATCATGTTCATACAACTTAACATGAGTTTAATGTATGTTTCTTAGACTCATGAGAGTTAAAGAAGCAAAACAATTTATTCATATTTTGTTTTTGTTCATGTTTCTATTCTTTGCTTTATGTTAATATTATGTTATTATTATTGTTATTATTTGTTTCTAATCTAACTTATATAATATTATACTATGTATATATATTTATTTAGAGCATATAAGCTCATTTGTTATTTATTTACTTGTTTTATGCAATTTTTAAGACTAGTCTTCTAGTCTTAGACTTGTCCATATCAAGTCAAAACAATTTTCTTTTCTTTTCTTTTTCTTTTGAGACTAGTCCATTCTTAGTCCCGGGTTGCCTTGATGAAGATAAGGCTCCCAATACATGATCAGGATACCTTGATGAAGCTAAGGTTCCTAGTGCTTGATTATTTTATTATGTTTATTTACTTCCAAGTAATTCTTTTTATCTTATTATGTATTATCTCTACCTTTACATTGCTACATATTCATGCATGATTATCGTTGTCTCAAAGAGAAAATAAAAGTGGGTTCTTTCTTAAGTAAAGAAAAGTAAACTAGATTTCTTAACAAAAGGAATTTTCAACAAAAAGATATAAGTTTTGTTTTGACTCTTTTGAAAGGATAAGCTAACCATAAATTCTTAGAGATTAGTAATGTAGATTTCTTCAAAATAATAAAAGGAATTCTTTTCTTTTATAAATCAAACTAAAAGCTCCATAAAGGAATGATTTTTAACATTAAAAGATTTTAACTCAACCATACCTTTTTATAAAACTTAATAGGTTCACTATAGACTTCGAAAATAATATATTAAGAAAGTTTCTTCAAAACTTAAATTAATTTTCTCTTTTAAAAATTAAAATGAAATTTGTGCTAAGTTCTAATGTTAATAATTCTTTAAGAGAGCTTTTCTTACAAACTTGTCTAAAGGAGTTATTCTATTCCTTAACAAATATTAAGTATAAAAATAAGTTTTTCAAACCAAGATAAAATTAACTCACTATTTTAGAAACCAACTTAAAAAAATAAAATTTGTTAAGAAAGTAAAGTTTTTAAGGTATATCTATTTTTTAAAGAAGAGAAATGATATAAAAATAAAAGGAAAACGTACATTTAACACAACTTCAAATATTTGAAACTTAAAGAATATTTTGAAAAGCTTATTTTTAATCACTAGAAATAAAGTTAGTAGATAACTTAAAGAACCAAATTTTTTAAATGAATTTACTTTTGAAAGGTAAGAAAATGGAATAGGAAAACATTTGCTCTTAACAACTCAAATATATTTTTGTTTTCCTTCTAACAATTCAAAAATGAGAAATTCTCAAAAGTTTTATCATTTAAAAACCATTAAAGACAAATTGATATTGAGACAACACTATCAAAATCATGCATATATATGAGTATAAATATATGTCCAAAGGATTTTTCAACTATATATATATCCATATATTTTTCTTAAGAAATTTTGAACAAAGTAAAGTTTGGAAAAATCATATTTTGTGAACTATAAATTCGTAACTATTCTATACCATGTTAGTTTGCAACCCAAATGGCTTTTTATGACAAAAATAACCTTAGAAATGGATAGATCTTTTCGAGTAGGTAGAAAAGGATATATTATTTGTGCGATTCCGAGTTAAAATGACCAAGTTGTTGCCATTTTAAGTTGAAATTACCTTTTAAGCGAATTTTAACGATCTTATGATATAGTTTTTGATAAGTACCATAGAATCAATAAGAAATACTCATTATGGGTATTCTTCTTGATTAGGTGAACCCGAGGAGGAGTATTCATACCTGGAGGATTATTTTGATTAGTGGATTTATCGATCGACTCATCCGTAAGAAAGATAGATCCTCATGGCCAAGTGAGTTTATTTCCTACCTTTTTCGTACTTGGTTGTGCTTGTAGCTAATGGCACTAGAAGTAGGAAAAGATGAAAATGAATTATGTATGATTATATTGGTTGAAAGGATGTTAAGCATACCGAGGCATGAATCGTTGTTAATTAACTTATGTGTTACTATTATTCTATTGGAGTGTGTGCAAATGCTGTGATCACCTTTAAATTACTCTAATCATATACTATAAATTGTATTAATTGATTCATGCATATCACGTAGTTAGTTTCATTGCATGAGCTGCTATTCTCGATGGGATAAGAGTTTAGTAGCCAGGCGTGCAGTAGCTAGAAATCTGCAAGATGGGCGATAGGAGCCTGAAAGAATTATTTCGTAATGGGCTAGTAGGAGCCTGAAATAAACTACATGAGTTGGATTTAAAGATGGATTTTAAAGAGTTTGGAACACCTAACCCGGGATGGAGGGGTAAATCCATTCAAACATATGATTTCCGGTAGATCATATGTATTGCTTGATCACTTGCTTGATGCATTCATATGCTTGTTAATAACTTGCTTGAAATTATTTATACAAGTACGTTGATTCAGGAATATTCTCACTAAGCTAGTTATACTTATACTCCAAAAGACCTTTGTTGTACAGGACTAATATCTTACATGAACAAAGGCTACATATACCCGGGTGGAATTATGATTTACGGAACTTCTGGGAATCTTTTGAAGATTTTAGGTTAAATATCCTTTAATGTCTTTTGGTATTAGTATTATTCTGTTGTGAGAAAGATTAAGTTGTTATTATGATTGTTTGGAGAATTATAAGGGAAAACCCCTAAAATGATGTAAGGATTGTATTCTCTTAATGATAAATTTGATGTTTATTTAGATACTTGTATGCTGTATTTACTATCTCAAACTATACATCCCACCGGTGTCTCCTATTATTGTGATAGACTCCTTACATATGGTGTTGGAAACTTTTGCGTGACTTTCATTCCTAAGTTTTAATACCGTATGTGGCGGACTGCCACGTTTATGATACCCTTCGGGGCGTGACAAATATTGTAAGGCTTTATTCACGCATTTGTTTGAAAGTGTTTTAGTAATGTCCTCTGTGTTGAGGCAATATGAAGTCATCAGTTGTGAGACATTTGTTTTGTGTTGAATGAAATACATGAAGTCCCTCTTAAGTGAGGCAATTTATGGACCGTCGAGGCTAGGAGGCGAGTCAAGCTCGACGTTAAATCTAGTGTAATCTTCTCTATCCCTTATCTCTTTATTATAATTGTTGTAATTTTGTGTAAAAGGATAAAAGAGATAATGGTTGTTAAGTGAGCTTAAAATCGATTTAGAACCCTGCTTGTAACTTTTGCTTCCGCATGCATGAGTATAAATAAGCTTAGCTACGCTTTAATAATTTTTTTTTTCAACAATGGGAATTAGAGCGGGTCTCTAAGGTTAATGCTTAACTACATTTTAGAGAAAAGTTTCTATGTTTTTTTTTTTTGAGATTCTTGGCTTGTGTGTTTTTGTGTGTTAAAAAAATGAATTGTTTATTAAATATAATTCAAGTCTTTTAGTTTAGCATCGTATTTTTACAAATGAGCTTTTACTGGAAATGCTTAACTAAAGGAGTTAAATTGCATTTAATAAGTTGTTTATTATATGCAGCTTGGGAACATTTAATTAAGATTGCATCTTTTATAAAGGGAACTTTTACCCAAATACTCAATTGAGGGAAAGTGCGAAATTAAGGGAGAGCAATGTTGTGTAATAATTGTTCTCATTAAAAAGGGGGTAGATTGATGAACCAAGATTGGCCACAATCTTATTTTGATGAGAAAAATATATTGCACAAATGCTTTACAACTTAATTAAGTCATATTTAATAAGCATAACTTGTTTTTTATATGTTTAAGCTTTAATGTGCATATATGTGTTTGTGTTTGTACGTGTGTTGTTCTCTATAGATTGTGCAGGAATAAATCATCATGCCCCAATCTTGATCGCGGCCTTGATCACTGACTTTGTCAAAGGCTCAATTGGTCCAATCGAAGTGTAAATCTAAGGCGTGGCAAGTGGAACAAAACAAGAAAGCACAGCTTTACTCGCAACTTATATCAAGAGGTAAATTGAGGGCTTAACAAGTTTCACTCCAAGGCATGACAAATATAAATCTAAGGCTTGATGAGTATAGACTTGGTCACAGGGTAAATTAAGGTGCAACAAGTTTAGGGTACAACAGTTTAAAAAAATAGCTATTGCAAACTTTCAAATTCGACCGTTAAAGGTCCTTTTGAGGGAAACCGACTATGTTTTTAAAGCCGATATAGAAAAAATGCTTTGGGGTGTTTTTGAAAATAGAGAGAAGAGAGTAGAGCTTAACTTGCATGGATTATGTAAGAATATTCTCTATTTATGTTTATTATTAAGTGAATAGTGTTATTCATGAGATTAGTAAGCTAATATTGTAAGGTGCTATTCACACATCTATTTTTTAGTGTTTTGGTGAAGTCCTCATGTATTGAGGCACCTATGTAAAGTTCTATGTATGTGTAAGTATTGAGTGAATTCCTCTATGTTGAGGCAATATGAATTCCTCGATTATGATGTATTTGTAAAGTCTTCTTCGTGAAGAATTTTGTTTTGTGTTAAACGAAATGTGTGAAGTCCTTCTTGAGTGAGGAAAATTGTAGACCATAGAGACTAGGGGCGGGTTGAACTCCATATTAAATTTGGTGTAATATTTTCCTTCCTTTCTCTCCTTATTGTTGTTGTTGTAATTGTACGTAAAAGGATAAAAATATAATAGTTGGTTCAGTAAGCTTAAAATCGATTTAGAAACCTACCTTATAACTTCCACTTTCACATGCGTGGGTATAAACAAGCCTAGCTATGCTTCAATAATTTTTTTTTAACAATTGTTTATGTTGAGGCCTCAAGCCTATTTATGTATAAGGATAGAGGCAGTTTTTGTTGATAGTATTATGTTAGTAAAATTTTTTGGAAAATGGTTTCAAAGCCTAGTTCTAACAAATTTTGTTTTTAGTATTACTTATGTTGATAAAGACTATTGAAAGAATTTGGTAACACCTAAGAAATACGGATTATGCTTCAGAATCTAGTTCTAAGAAATTTTGTTTTCTTTTTTTTTTTAGACTATTAAAAGATTATGCACTAATTTTGCTCTTTTCAAGTACTAATGAATAATTCATGCACAACAATAAGTATTGCAATAATAAGAGAGTAAGGATAAAAGAGATAATACTGGGGTTAACGTGGAGTTTGATCCACCCCCTCGTCTCCGCAGTCCACAATAATGTCTTACTTAAGGAAGACTTCACACTTCATTCAACGTAAAACAACCACAATGTTTCACCAAAGTTTCAAATAACACAAACACATTTACTTGAGTTATGCCTTTATAATAATCTCAAACTATGGGTGTAACTTAAGATTCTATTAATTTGCTCACAAACAATTATGTAGTGCTTTACAATGAATAACAAGTTAATAAACCTATAGTACTACTCAACTCTCTTTCTCACTACAAATAATACAAACAAGAATAAGATTTTGAGAGTGTGTACAACATTTTGTATGCAATAAAAAAGCTTAGCAAACTTCTCTCAACTACTAAACAACTTATATTGATGGCCTTTTGAAGTCTCTTATTCGTTGGATCAAATACTCCAAGAATCAGTTAAATATTAAATGCTACAATAGCTTTTTTTTTTTTTTTTTGCAACATGCTACAAGTCTAGTGTTTGGATGCTACTTGTAAAATAAAGCAAAAGATCATTTGGTGCCCAGATGCAAGACCAATGGAACGTGATAAAATGTTTTTGATCAATCTACCACTTGAATGCCATGTTATAGTGTCCTGACGCTATCTTCAACAATATTTTGTATTTTGGACATAACTTTCTCATCCAAACTCCGATTGAGGTGTTTTAAGATGCTACGGAAATCTTAGAGAGAGTTTTACAATTTTCATGTTTAGATATTTTAAGAAATTCTAAAGAAAATAAGGCCTAAAACATGTTTGTATCAAATTGCAACAACAAAAACAAACAAAATTAAACAAAACAAGTTAATTGTATATTCAATTTACTCATCAAAACACACATTGAGCACACAAGTTCAGCAATCTTCCCACCCTCCCTCTTTATTACGACAATCCTTGCACAAGTAACTCCTCATTTCAACACTCCCCCTCAGTTAATCATCGAGTTTACATACATTTTAGCAAATAAATTCAAAAAACTTAAAGCTCAACTAAAGGAAATAAAAGTTACACTTAATTTTAAAAAAACAGCACTAACATATCATAAACATATTAATTGTGCAACTAATACTTTTCCCCCTATAGACTCATTAAAAAGACAAATACAAACCACAACAAAAGAAGAGAATAAGCACAAAACATGGATATTAGATATCCACCGTCCATATGCTGATATGCAAATGGGCCTGATAACATCATGAGAAAGTTTTAAATACAAATGCTCACAAACTCAAATTTTATTACTTCAAACTATTCAATAAGCTATTTTAAATATGTTATATCACTTTAAACTCATTTGCAACAATATATCACAAATATGTGCAAGTCAAGGTTTCGAATGGCACGAATTTTCTTTAAAAAAGTGCACAATTTTTTTCAAAAACATATTTATGCAAGCTTAACCATTCTCACAAGTTTATTTAGATTCATTAAGCATGAAAAAACATTGTTTATACACCAAAAACATGAAAATCCAATTTCATGCATTTCAACCTTAGTTTAAATACTAATTAAGCTCAAATCATGCACAAAAAACCATATCATCAAAAATTTCACGTTTGAACATATCAAAACACATTATATAACTATTAAGGTCACAAAGCATCATACTTAAGCAAGGTGATACTTAGCTTATTGATAACTTTGATAACCCTATTTTGGTAACTATAAAATAATATTTACTTCTTTGGTAACCATTTTTGCTTTGAGTCTTTTAAGTAAAGTTAGAATATCTCTTTTAAGCACTCATACAAACCTATTTTTATGACTTAAATGCATAGTTTTTCTTATTACACAATTATATGAATATGGTTGAGCTTCCCACAATAGTTGTAAGTTCCATGAGTTACTCTCACAAACTGAATTTTGTGAGGCTTGCGACTACTATTTTCATCATAACCAATTTCATATTTGTTAAAATCATATGTTTGCTTTTCAAGGAGAGTGTTAAAATTCTTTTCCCCTTCGGTGAATTTGGCTATGGTTGGATTTGCTTTACATAAGCTAGCTTGCAATATTAATTTCAATTTTAAGTTCATTTAGCCTTTTTATGCAATCGTTATTACAATTAACCCTTTTATAATCTCTCTTTAATGTTTTGTTATCAAGATCAATCAAATTATTTTTAATTTTAAGCTTCTCATTTACTTTACTTGAATCATTATTCTTATTTTTCAGTTTACTATTTTTTAATTTCAAGTATTCGATTTCTTCATGCAATTTCTCATTTTCACTCTAAGCTCACCATGTTCATTCCTAAACTCATCAAGGTCATCTCCTACTTCTTTCATGAAATATTTTAATATGTTATTTTTCTTTTTTCATTTCAACCATTTTTTTACATAGTTTATCATAAATTTCACATAATTCATCGTAAGGAACACATGAGCAATTTGAGCATACCTCATCATCAAGAGCCATTACGCACAAATCTTCCTTTGAGTTGTAGAGTCATCATTGCTCCATGTTTCTACATAAGCTTTCTTCTTCTCTCATTTGCCTCCTTTTGTGATGTTGGGGCAATATTGTTAGATATGGCTTGAATCATTACATTTAAAGTATGTGACGGTCTTCCTCTTTGGTTTTGAGGCACCGATATCATCCCTCTTCTTTGTCTTCATGTTTACCTTTAGAAATTTGTTAAACTTCTTTGTGACCTTTCTAACTCCTCATCATCATCTCTACTTTCGCTTGAACTTGAGTTGGAGCAAGAGACCTTATGAGCTATTCCCTTCTTGGTTAACTCTTCCCATTGACTTTTAATTATTTTATGAGTCTTAAGGGTGCCAAGAAGTTCCTCCCTAGAGATTGGGTCAAGGTAAGTGCCTCCTCTATGGAGGTTTCTTTGTTTTCCATTCCTTAGTAAGGACCTAAGGACTTTAAAGTTAACCTCAACATTAATATAGCTTTTTCCAAGTATAGACAATTGATTCAAGATATGAATAAATCTATCATGCATTTCACCTTTTATCTCATTAGTCTTCATTATGAAATTTTCAAATTATCGATAAATAAGACTAGAATCACTTTCATTTAAGTTGCAATTTCTTGTGCGGATCTACAAGTGTAAACTCTACTAAAATTACTTTCATTTAAGTCACAATGCAATATATTCTTTGCCATTTCATTTAATTGCACCTTTTCCATTTCCGCCCTTGTATAACCATTTTAATCTATGCTCTCTATAACTATAAGACCATTTTTAACTATTTTCCTTAAACACAAATTTTTTGCTTTTATAAAAATGGTGTCCTACACTTCCAATATGCATAATTAGTATCATCAAAGATGAGGAGGCCTGCTTATAGGTTGCCCCTCTATGAATCCTAGTGTGTTATTAAATATTTTACAAACTCTAGATGCTGTTAAACACTATATCCTAGAGTACTAACTTTTATATCAATTGAAAGAATCTAGTAACACCTAAGAAATACGAATTACGCACTAATTTTGCTCTTTTCAAAAACTAATGTCTAATTCATGTACAATAATAAATAAATAACAATTATATAAAGTGCAATAATAAAAAAGCGAGGGATATAAGAGATCATACAGGGTTTAATGTAGAGTTCAATCCACTCCCTAGTTCCTACGATCCACAATAATACCTCAATTAGCGAGGACTTTACATTTTATTCAACACAAAACAACCACAACTCAAGATAACAACATAAACACAATTACTTGAGTTATGCCACGATTATCTCAAACATTATAAGCACAGGTCGAGATTCCACTAATTTGCTCATAACAATTGAGTAGTGCTTTCCAATGCACAACAAGTCAATAAACATATAGTATTACTCAAATCTCTCTTTCACTACAAATAACAAAAATTACAAGATTAAGCTTTTGAGAGTGTGCACAAGATTTGTATGCAATAAACAAACTTAACTAACTTTTCTCAATTGTCAAACAACTTATATTGTTACACCCCGAAGGGTACCCTAAACGTGGCAGTCAGCTACATACGGTATTAAAACTTAAGAATGACTTCCTAAAGTCATGCGAAAGTTTTCAACACCATATGTAAGGCATCTGCACAACAATAGGAGACATCGGTGGGATGTATAGTTTGAGATAGTAAATATAACATACAAGAATCTAAATAAACATCTAATTTATCATTAAGAGAGTATAATCCGTACATCATCTTAGGGTTTTTCCCTTATAATTCTCCAAACAATCATAATAACAACTTAATCTTTCTCATAACCAAATAATACTAACACCAAGAAATATTAATGGATAATTAACCTATGATCTTCAAAAGATTTCCATAAGCTTTACTAAGACATCGTCCCACTCGAGTATATGAGTCTTCGGGCATAAAAGATGTTGTCCTATTACAACAAAGGTCTATTAGAGTATAAGCATAACTAGCTTAGTGAGAATATTCCTAAATCAACGTACTTGTATAAATAATTTTCAAACAATTTATTAAATAAGCATATGAATGCATCAAGCAAGTGATCAAACAATACATATGATCTACCGGAAATCATATGTTTGAATGAATTTACCCCTCCATTCAGGGTTAGGTGTTCCAAGCTCTTTAAAACCCATCTTTAAATCCAACTCATGTAGTTAATTTCAGGTACCTACTCGCCCATGAAACAGTTCTTTCAAGCTCCTATTCGCCCATCTTACAGATTTCTGGCTACTGCACACCCGGCTACTAAACTCTTGTCCCATCGAGAATAGTAGCTCATGCAATGAAACTAACTACGTGATATGCATGAATCAATTAATATAATTCGTAGTATATGATTTAGAGTAATTTAAAGGTGATTACAAATTTTGCACACACTCCAACAGAATAATAGTAAAACATAAGTTAATTAACAACGATTCATGCCTCGGTATGCTTAACATTCGTTCAACCAAATTATCATATATAATTCATTTTCATCTTTTCCTACTTCTAGTGCCTCTAGCTATAAGCACAACCAAGTACGTAAAAAAATTAAGAAATAAATTCACTTGACCATGAGGATCTATCTTTCTTATAGGTGAGTCGATCGATAAATCTACTAATCAAAATAATCCTCCGGGTATGAATACTCCTTCGCGGGATCACCTAATCAAGAAGAATACCCATAATGAGTATTTATTATTGATTCTACGGTACTTTATCAAAAACTATGTCATAAGATCATTAAAATTCGTATAGAAGGTAATTCCAACTTAAAATGGCCATAACTTGGTCATTTTAACTCGGAATTACGCATATAATATACCGTTTTCTACCTATTCGAAAAGATCTATCCATTTCTAAGTTGTTTTTGTCATAAAAAGCCATTTAGGTTGGAAAATACTATGGTATAGAATAGTTACGAATTTATAGTTCACAAAATATGATTTTTCCAAACTTTACTTTACTAAAAAATTCATAACAAAATATATGTATGTATTTATAGTTGAAAAACTCTTTGAACATATATTTATACTCATATGTATGCATGATTTTGATAGTGTTGTCTCAATATTGATATTTCATAAATAATTTGTCTTTGATGGTTTTTAAATGATAAAACTTTTGAGAATTGTTCCTTTTTGAATTGTTAGAAGGAAAACAAAATATATTTGAGTTGTTATGAGTAAATATTTTTCTATTATAATTGTATTTTCTCGCTTTACAAAAGTAATTTCATTTTGAAAAATTTTGGTTCTTTAGGTTATCCATACGCTTTTCAAAATATTCTTTAAGTTTCAAATATTTGAAGTTGTGTATGTTTTCCTCTTATTTTTATATCCTTTCTCTTCTTTTAGGAAATAAGTGTACCCTTAAAACTTTACTTTCTTTACAAATTTTATTTTTCTAAGTTGATTTCCAAAATAGTGAGTTGATTGTATCTTGGTTTGAAAAACTTGTTTTATTCTAAATATTTGTTAAGTGATAGAATAATTCCTTTAGACAAGTTTATAAGAAAAGCTTTCTTTATAAAGAATTGTTAACATTAGAACTTAGCAAAAATTTCATTTTAATTTTAAAAAGAGAAAATCAATTTAAGTTTTGAAGAAACTTTCTTAATATATAATTTTTGAAGTCTATAAACCTATTAAGTTTTATAAAAAGGTATGGTTGAGTTAAAATCTTTTAATGTTAAAATCATTCCTTTATGGTGCTTTTAGTTTGGTTTATAAAAGAAAAGAATTCCTTTTATTATTTTGAAGAAATCTACATTACTAATTCTTTTAGAATTTATGGTTAGCTTATCCTTCGAAAAGAGTTAAAACAAAACTTATATCTTTTGTTGAAAATTCCTTTTGTTAAGAAATCTAGTTTACTTTTCTTTACTTAAGAAAGAACCCATTTTTATTTTCATTTACAACAACAATATTCTTGATCATGCATGAATATTTAGTAATGTAAAAGTAAAGATAATACATAATAAGATAAAAAGAATTGCTTGTAAGTAAATAAACAAAATAAAATAGTCAAGCATTGGGAATCTTAGCTTCATCAAGGTATCCCGATCATGTATTGGGAGCCTTAACTTCATCAAGGCAACCCGGGACAAGAATGGACTAGTCCCAAAAGAAAAGAAAAGAAAAGAAAATTGTTTTGACTTGATATGGACAAGTCTAAGACTAGAATGACTAGTTTTAATAATAACATGAAATAAATAAATTGCATAACTTGAAAGTAAATAAATAGCAAATGAGCTTATATACTCTAAATAAATATATAAATATAATACTTATATAAGTTAGATTAGAAACAAATAATAACAATAATAACAACAACATAATATTAACATAAAGAAAAGAATAGAAACATGAATAAAAACAAAACATGAATAAATTGTTGCTTCTTTAACTCTCATGAGTCTAAGAAACATACACTAAACTCATGTTAAGTTTTATGAACATGATAAAGAATATAGGTAGAATTTTTACCTAAGGTTTTATGGAAGGTTTGAAAAGAGATGAATAGGTTTTGTGTTTGATTTTCTTCTTGAAGTGTAGTGAATGGTAGAGAGTATTTTGAGAGAGATTTGTTGGAGAGAGGTTTTGAGAGAGTATTTTGGTAGAGTTTTGTTATGTAAAATAGATGTGTGAAAGAATGAAAGAAAAAATGGGATATTTATAGAATTTTTGGAGTGAATTTTATGAGTAATAAAATAAATTGAAAAAAAATAATAATGAGAAAGGAAGAGGGAGGCCGACACATCTATGAGGGAGAGAGGGGATATTTTTATTGTTTAGTAATTTTTTGTAAAGAAAAGAAATAATGTGTAAGGTTTGATGTGAATAAAGTTGTATTGGAAATATAAAATGTAAGAAAATAGGTATGTAGGTAGTAAGAAATGGGTGTAAGAAAAAGTAGAGTAGTGAAATAGTAATGAATAGTAGGAATAGTATTATGAATAGTAGGCTAGACATATAAAATACCGATAGTAATAAAAATACGGGTAAACGAGCTATATCTGTTATTTTTAGTTATCGAAAAATTCTAAAACTGATATTTTTGAAATCCTTGTTTAATTACGAGTCTTTTGGTGTTATTGGAATATTTTTAATATTCCGAGCTCCGGGATATACTTTTCGAGAACTGATCCCGTTTGAGTCCGAAGGACACTCGAAATTCGCGAATATGATATTTTTATGTTATCTTATGTTATTACGAACTATTTTAAGCCATTAACTTAATTTCGTTTTCTAGGGTTTGAGAACGCGGGATTGCCGAAGTTGAAATTGTTTGATTGTCTTGGTCTTTGTTGACTTTTGAAGTTCCAGTTTGATTAGGGTTAGGGTTTAATCCAACTTTATCTTAGAAATTGAGGGATTTAACTCAGGGATCGAATAGGCGGATCTTCTCATGTAGATTTTCAAATTGATCGATTATTGAACTTTCTATTTTTTTTGTTTTTGAAAATTTTCTTATGAAATTCCATAATTAAATTTGATTAAGGTTTGGTTTCAACTTGGGTCAGACTTTAGGGTTTCAATTTGGTATTCCAAAACCATTATTGAAAAAAATTGGGGGGCTTACATATATTTATAGCCTCCTAAAGTCTCTTGCAATTGAGTTAAAAACTGAAAAAATTGATTAAACATTAAATGCTCTGACAGCTCTTTTTGAACAACATGGTATCCACACACTACAGGCCTAGTGTCGGGACATCGCCTACTAAATAAAGCAAAATATCATCTAATGTCTAGATACTACATCCTATAATTCCGACACTAGGCCACTGAAACATGATAAAGATGTTTCTAAACAATATACCATCCATATGCCATATTATAGCATCCCGACACTACTTTTGACACTATTTCATATTTTAAGCATGACTGTCATTCCCAAGGTTTTGCCATAGGTGGATTATAAATAAATAATAGTAATAATTTAAAAAGAATTCAAAAAACTATTTGAGTATTTTGAAATAATGAATGTTTTTGGCCAACTAATAATTTCTTGATAATCAAATATGTTGTCTTTCTTACATCAAAAGTTGTGGATTTCATTAATTAATTTCTATTTAATAAAGATATTAAAGTTTGACTTGTCTTATATGAATTAAAGTTTTTAAACTTCCATTTTCTATATTTTAACCTTGTTTAAAAGCACCATCATTTAATGCAAGCCGACTACAATAAGTATTAAAGCATGGACTTACTGTCCTTTTCTCTTAAATAAAACTTCTTTCATTAAATGTTGAAATGACAACTTCCATTAAACAATACTTATTTTCATTTTTGTAAAAAGAAAGCTAAACAGTGATTTGAAAGTTACACCAACTGGGCGTAAAAATCTATTCTTCCCATATCTACACTTTGTTGCCTGAAAAAAAAAACCTAAAGATTATGTTTACAAGTCTCACCACTTGTGTTTTGGAAAGAATTATCGGAGTGATCTTGAGAAACGTATCAAGTAACTTCGTTTTACTCTATTTTCAAGAAGTTCTAGTAAATATCTTTGTTTTACCTTGTTTTCAAAATATGACAAGTATTTTTGTTGAAATACACGCATGTATGTACACATTTCCTCTTTTACAGTAAAAATGACATTTTTTAGTAGACAGCACGTTTTAGAAAGATGAAAAAATGAATTTGATCTACTAAGAAATGTTAGAAACAAATAAGAACATGTTTTGAGAATTTGTTTAAGTTTAACCGGAGCAATGCTTGTCATATGTGTTTGAAAACAAGTCATCTAGACCATATTTTCATAAGAAGTGTCAAAAACTTGCTTCATGAGCTTGTCGAGGTCTGGAGTTTTGATAAATTTGTATTATGTGTTGAAGAAAATGTTTTTTGGGTTTTATCTAAAATAAAGAATGATAAAACATGTAATAAAATGAGAGTAGACCAACCTCTAAGTTTGTTAAAGATCTAGATACAGGTTGTAAATGATAAGTCCCATGTTGGATCAGTAGTGGTTAGAAGCTACTGTCTTAGAATGTTTCGATGCATGTTTTGATGGTAAAATATGATCTAGAATGATTGTGATGATGTAGAATTGCTTAGGAGTTGGTCAATACGTTGTTGTGACTATCGAGGCTTAGGTTTTACCTTAGATGTTGTGCTTTAGGTTGTTCTTATTAATTTTGATGCTTAGATTTGTTATGGTGAAGTTAAGAAGTGTTTTTGGAGTTATTCCTTGTGTTTTGTGTTGTTGAGGCCTAGTTTGTCCTTGAGGTATATTAAAGGAAGACTTAGTAGAAGCATGAGGGGGTAACTTTTCAATGAGAAGTATCTATCGAGGCTAAAAGTCGAACCTTGACTTGCCCTCGACAGACACTAAGTGAGTGTTGAACCTAAAAATGTTTTAATATTGGAGCACAATACTGTTGTAGCCTACCATCGAGCCCTCGATGTACCCCATGATAGTCACTGAAGCTTGTCCAAAACAAATTTCAACGAAATGTTTCGTGTACTGATTTGTTCAAGGCCTAAGTTTGAGCATTCTACATGAACTGTACATGTTTTTATTAGCCCTCAACCCTCAAATTTATTAAGACGTGATATGTTTTCTTACGCACAAGTACGTCGCGATCCTTTCCTAAGTGACCCTCAACCCTTAGTTGTTATAGAACAAACTTAGTTTTAGGTACCGATATGACGCTCGACCTAGCCTTAGTTGAAAGTGATAGTGCTAAGCTTAAGTCAAGAAGTTTTAACAAGTTTATAGAATGCTCAAACTTTGTTGAGAGCTCTATCTTCTCTGTTATGTGATAGTGGTTATGTTTGTTGCTCTGTAAGAGCTTTCAATCAAGATCCTCAATTTCCAAAGGATTACTACGATCTCTAAACAATAATGAATTGTGAGTGACTTGAATTCTTATCACATTGCCGTGCTTGTAATATAGTTGCACCTACCTTTATAATGACTTAATCAATCCTGTATGGGGTTGGGGAAAATGCCTACTGCATGGTATATAGATATGTGTCAAGCCTTAACCTATGAAGTGATAACTATTTACTTGTTTATTGATGTGTAATAAGATCATGATGATTGTTTGAATATTGCTTGGCTACCAATAAATTAACTTAAGTTTATCTTATCCTCAATTAATAATTGTACATGCATTGCATGATAGAACGTTGCATTTGTATTGTTAGAGCTGGACAAATGGGCTATGGCCCGCGGGCCAGCCCGTTTAACCCACTTTAAAAACGGGTTAGGTCCGGCTTTTTTTAGTCCGTTTAAAAGTGGATTAATTTTACCCAACCCACTTAACCCGCGGGCTAAAGTAGGCTAGCCCGCGGGTTAAGTGGGTTGACCCACCAACCCATTTTATAAAAATAAAATAAATAATTATAGGGTAAATATGTATTAATGAAGGTTATTCTTGAGATTTTTTATACTTGAGATTAAATTTATGTGTTAATTGTAACAAAGAATGACAAATTGATGCATATGCACCATAAAATTTTATAAAATATATTATTATTGTTTTAAATGAAATATATTATCTAATAAGTTATTTTAGAAAACTTATTTTTATATGAAAAGTAATTAAAATAATAATGAAATTAATCATTAATATATAACCTTATAAAACTCTCTTTTTTATTATATATATCTTATTTAATTAGTATAAATAAGTTAAATGGGTCAATTTGGCCCATTTAACTCACAAAATATGTAAGTGGGTTAAAAGGGTCAAAAAGTGGGCTAGCCCATTTAACCCACGGGCTAAAGTGGGTTGGGTTAGGGTCAGGCAATTTTGGCCCGTTTTTAAAGTGGGCCAAAATTTTTGGCCCGTTTAACCCATGGGCCAAAGTGGGCCAGGCCGGGTTGGCCCGTTTAACCCACTTGCCCACCTCTAGTATTGTACCCATGTTACATGTTAATATTCTAATTCTGTGATGATGCCATGACCAATGACAGAGGCTAGGTAGGGTCATCATAGGGTTTCTTGGTCCCATGAGAACTATGTAGCCATCGAAGGGTGTTACCCGTGTTAGAATTGGCTTTAAGGTGTTAACACTTTGGGGGATTCTGATGGTTCTAAGGTGAAGTGGTGGTTATGTGGCAATGTATATACATATGCATATGTAATAATTTTTTTTTAAAGAAATCCTCCCTTTTTAACTCTATGTAAGGAGCAGTTTGAGGTTATGTTTATAATAAATATTTACGTATATATGGAACGAGATGAGAAGTTATCTCCTTCCTTAGTTCTCAGTTTCTTTTCGACATGGGATACTTAGTTGGTCCCTTCAACCCCTAGAGAGGAAGTAAATCCCCATTGGTTTGGATTCTGATAATCCAAACTGTGCATTTCATATGTTTAAGTGTAGCATGATTGTAACTTTAACTTGATTGATATCGTTTGAATTGTTGTTTGAATTATGTTATCTTACTAAGCTTGGTGTGCTCACACTCCTATAAATTTTATATGATTTGAGGATCTTTAGAGTGGATCTAGGTGTGAGGATAGGAGACATAGTGGGCTTCAAGGGGAGAGTCCATGGCTTAAGTGATTATGGAGATAGCTTCCTTGTGTAGAATATTATGTTGATCTTTTAGGATGTAATGTTATGTTAAATGATCTATCTTGAGTTGTATGGATGTTTTATGCTAGTTTCGTCATAAAGAACTTTTATGTTTGTGAAATTTATTATTTTGACAATCTTGTGATCCTATTTTTTTTAAAATGTTCATGCCATAGAGTGTCTTAATAGTTTAATGCTTGCAGAAAATTTTCTTAAAGGCCTTGGTAGGCATCAATACTACTAGGGTACCTTGTGAGATGTTGCAATGACTTTCTCATCCAAACTCTAATCGAGGTGTTTTAAGATGTTATGGAAAGCTTAGAAAGAGATCTACAATTTCATGCTTTGAGTTTTAAGACATTCTAAAGAAAATAAGGCCTACAACATGTTTATATCAAACTATAACAACAAAAATAAACAAAATCAAATCAAAATAAGTTCAAATATATCTAAATCAAGAGCATTTGTTTTACTAATTAAGTATAACTAAACAAAGTTAAGTCGTTAATAGTACATTCCATTTCCTCATGAAAATACACGTTAAATACACAAGTTCAACAAATATCTAGTGACAACCTATTAGGGCTCACATCCCCTTAATGGGCTAGTTATCCCATAAGGAACCCCTCATGCACTTCATCTTGAGAACTTCACAAGACCCTCAGTCCATCGAGAGGTCTAATCTTGACTTCAAGCTCCACTGGGGCCTTGATTCCCATAAGGACTGAAATCTCATATGACTTGGATGCAGCTTTGACTTACTCCGAATTTCTATTTCCTTAGGGGAACCGACACCAATCCAGCTACCCTTCCATGAAGGGTCATATGGACCACCCCAAGTCCAAGTCAACTATCAAATTTAGGGACATTTTATGTAGGGATCAAATATTTTGTGGGCGCTCATTCTAGTAAACTTATCATCTATAAATAGACCCACACATTAAAGGTATGATCATCTAACAGAATTTGATTCCATATTTTTTAAGTTTACTTCTCTCAAGCCTACTATTGCCTTAAGCATCAAAGTAGCCACATCGGGCAACCCGTTAGTACACCATTAACCATAATCTATGTGCATAAGTCCATGGTGCCTCTACACCCTACTCTACCAGTAATTCAACACTTGCAATAGTTTATAATATTATATTAAATATCATATTAGTTAATGTTAACTAGAATCTATTCTATTTAAAATAGAGAAGAGAATAAGGCGGGTAGTAGGAATCGAACCCGCATCGTTAGCTTGGAAGGCTAGGGGGTAGACAACTAAAAGATAAAGTGATGGGAATCAAGTTAAAGGTCTAATTATAAGAACTAAAGTTTAGGGGTTGCAGAACTTAGTTGAAAGATTTTTTACTAATCAACCTTATGAAGATAAGCATAGCTTTCTTTATAATTGCTTGGTGTTGGTTTAAGTTGTATATGGTTATAAAAACCTATTTTAAAAGAATAACTCGAAGTTGCAGCTTTCAAAATTTATGAAGCTAATTGGTTTCATCTAACTTCGGTTAACAACTACCAACAATAAGGCAAGCATATCTACAGAAGTAGTATAGAAAGAATTAGGTCGAATCATAAGGAATCGATGGCATCTATCATACTCGTATTTTATTTGTTATCTAGCCAAAGAAAAATTTAGCAAATCATAATGAAAACAGAAGTTATGATAATGTTAATAATATTCACAAATGTTCTCTAAGCAAGATTAGGAATCAGTTTACAACAATGCAAGATGACAGCCTAGGATTTGCTTCACCAACTCCTTATCATGTAATTTCTTAAAACAAAACTCAGAGAGAGAGTTGTTTGCTGGAGTATTTGCATCATCAAATTCATTGAGGTAAATTAAAGCCTCTTTCAAGGTCAATAGTTCTAGATCGAAACTAGACTGCTAAAATCTCTTCTAAAGCTATCATCGACCTAGATTAGCATAAAGTTTAAGAATTCTTTGTTTTTAAAACCAATTCAATGAATTTCAAAACAAGTAACAGAAATTCTTCACTCGCCCTCTCTCAAGATATTTAGGATCGACTCCTTTAGTAGCCACATATTTATTCAAAAGAATGACATTTCAGCCTATTCAGTTGAAATCAAACATGAATCTAACTATACACCATGCAATTAGACCCCTGAAATTAAAATCAAGCTACTAGTTACAAATACCTAGTTGATATTGAATTGAAAGCGTATTTGAAATCACATGAATGAGGATTTCACAAACATTAAGTTATAGGAGATTATTTTTCGATGGATTTAGAAATTAGGAGCATGATTTGGAGAAATAATATGAAATTGATTGAAGAATATTACAATTCAACATGGAGTCTTGCATAAATTACAAATAATGGGTTAAAATGATTTTATCAGAAAACTATGAGATTTTCTAAAGTAAGAATGTAGACACCTCATTTTGACATTTATTTTTGTCAAATTATTTGTTAATATTAGTATATATATAACTAAATTAAACAAATTTTTGCAACTATAAGTATTAAAATTAGGAATGAAAATTAGAAAAATAAATCAAATTAAGGGAAATAAATATAATGGATGTAATATATATATATATATATAGTATAGTATTATAATTTCAAAAAAAGAAAATCACTGTTCATCCTCTTCAACCTCCAGCCGCCCGATAGGTCATTTTCGAGCCCGTTTTCGGCCCGTTTTTAGACCTTGTTTTTTACAAATCAAATACACATTTCAAAACTAGGCATGGAGTAGTTTGTTTTGATATATAATTTAGGTATTTTGATCAACAATAAGGATTTGAAAATCGGACTTGAAATTTGAAAAAAACTCATTTTTTCCGAAAATACTCAAAATCTGTAAATTTCGCTAAAAACGTGTGTTGAACGTTAATATTAGAACGTTAATGACAGCTATAAGCATTTAATTGAAGATTTTAACAGTTGTAGCTCGATTTTTTTGGATTTGAATAAAAAAACGTCTTGAAACCCTAGCTCTATAAATAGAAAAAAGAACAAAAAGGACACAAAAAGAGAACACAAACAGAACACGAAAATGAAAGAAAAGAAAATCAAATAGCATCTGAATACTCAGGAGGTCGAGAACTTCCATCCCCATAAGTTGGTTACTATCGAAAACCGTCGAACGGCCGTCGTCGAAGTAACCACGCAGCCCGTTCATTGGAGCAGCCCGAGCTGCCATAGTGTCCTAGCCATTTGAAAGAAACCCCATGGTATTTGTTGAGATGAACAACCACCAGAGGATTGATCAGCGTCTGTTGCTTGGTAGTCCGACACACACACGATCGTCGCACCACCACTGAGTCGATAGAACCAGACTTCGCAGCCACTTGACCCAAAGTATCATCAATCGAATTCGCTTACCGTTATCATCCCTGCGCAAGTGCTGTTTTCTAAACCAAAGTCTGGATTCCAATCCCTCATTCCATCGAACGCGCGCTCTCCTCTGCTCCATCCAGGTAAGTGCTTTCATTTTTCTTTACTTTTTGCTCTATTTAATTACTATAATAATAAGTGAAAGTATAAAATGATAAAAAAAAAATAAAGAAATGAATATTAAACTCATGTTCTGATGTTGATTTCCGTTTGCCTCGGAAATTGTGGATACTATAGGTAATGATAATGATTTTACCTTTTGATATTCATTATTTTTTTTTCTTTTAAGTTTTGCATCCTTAGCCCTTGCCATGATATAACTTTATAGATAATTGTTTTTGCCATCATATGCCTATAGAAATTATGCAGCACGAAAATCTTAGTGGTATGTTAAATCATATTGTTAATCTATTCAAAATCCTTTTGCCACCTAGAAAACTTGTTTTCATAAAATTACTAGAAAATTAATTTGATAGATCTTAAGTGCATATATATATATATATATATATATATATAGTTTATTGTTGCAAAACAAATAAAAAGTAATGAATTTAAAGTGAAAAGAATGAAAAAATTAAAATTAACCAACTCACTAAAGTTGTTTTAAAAGAACTATGTATGATCTGATCCGATTAACGAGTACGTAGGCACCTAAATGGGCGACTTAAAATATGTAAAAAAATTATTTTTGTGAATTTATTTGATTTGTTAGTTTAAAATATATGAACATTGATAGAATCTGATAAGATTTGATTAATTTAAATATTTCGAGTTCTTAGATTGTATATGATCATTGATGGAATTTGATTAGATTAGTATTTTTGTGCATATTAACCATAAGTTTAGTTAGTTAGATCCTTCTAAATAATTTAAAATTTGAAGTTAGGGTTTAAAAGAAAGTAATTTAAATTTGGAAAGTTAAAGTGGTAACCGTTTAGGTTTTAATAGGTTAGCCCCCGAACTCAAGTTAATTTCTGGTTTTCGTTTTTAAAACGATTTTTTCGCAGATCTGTAGCAAAACCAAAATCAACCTACCTATTGGTTTTGGTTTATTTTTTCTCTCGACTTTTGTTGAGTGGCGACTCAAAATATTTTTAAAAATTCAAAATTTCTTTTAATCCTTAGTCGATAATTCATATTGAATGGGTTAGAGTTTAGTACGAATCAAATTAAAGGAAATTGAATTGAAAATCGAAACCCAGGCTTGATAGCTTGGTGACTCCACTAGGGACCTTTTTTTAGAGGGCTAGCCACTTTATGCTTTTTATATATAAGTTGCTTTTTTTTTTTTTTTGTAAATATCTTGTATATTTGTAAATATTTTGCTAACCAGGTGCTTTTGTGCAGATATTATATGGAGTTATTGGAGGGGATATTTATTTTTGAAAAAAAAAAGTGTGCTAGATGTGGTCAAATAAGGGCCACCTTAGGTAACTTAAGACGGAAGGCACTAGTAGGTCTCGGGTGTTATGGTTACCCACCATTCGAGAGATGAATTAGCCTCCCACTCTGGTTAATGTGGCCCATGGCCCATTAATTGGGGGACCTTTAGAACCCAACCTTCTTGTATTCACTACATAAAGGAGATGATGATGAAGCTTTGTAGCCAATCAAAGTGTTTTTCAAAATTTCTTTACAAAACAAAAGCTGAATTTATAGGAGTTAACTTTCCCTTGTAATCTGTTATGTAAATGTGTCTTTAAATCCTTGTAACCTTGTTTTTGTCTTTGTATTTAGTTTAGTGTACCATGTAAATGTATATACCGTGTTGTAACACATCTCTTTTTAATATGTAGATTAAGGAAATGGCAGATAATATATGTAATGGCAACATATGGGCCCGTCTTATTCCCGAGATCCATGATCATGAGCCTGCTAATCCGATGCCCATTTTGAACAAGTGGTTACAAACTTTCAAGCCAGAACAAAGAGGATTCATTGAAGACCGTTTAGGACCTATTCTTTCTCTACCAAAGGTCCAGGTCCCCATTCATCTTTTTAGGGCTTTGGTTTACTTATGGAATATTGATGAGGCTGCCTTTTGCCTTGGTGAGCACACTTTGAGTCCTACTATTGAGGAATACACAAGGCTTCTTCAGGCTCCACTGACTCATGCGGGAATATATGCTCCTTAACTTACTAAAGGGCCAATCAACTTGTTTAACTCCCTTTTAGGGATTAAGAAGACCGATGTGTCTAAAACCCTTAAGAATTGCAATTTGGTGTCTATTCGGCTTTCTGACTTGTTCAAGTGGTTTGGATCTCCAAACAGTTATAAGGACAATAAGCCCATCTTTTGTGGACGTGTAGTAACATGGGAGCAAAATCGCATTAACACCTCATAGCCACCGTATTCAGTACTATCCTCTTCTCGAATGGGGATCTATTCATCCACTATCGAGTAGTGGAATTAGTGCACCAGTTTTTGGCAGGAAAGTCTTATATCTCGGCCTTGCTCGCTGAACAAAATAGATCTCTCAACCACTTGAAGAATAAAGGTCATGGGAAGTTCAAGTCTAGTATGGCACTCTTGATAGTATGTTTGCAAGCCACACTAGAGATTATGGGAGCAATTTGAGTCCGGCTTGCCACATTAGAGTTGGTTATGATCTTATTTTGAGCTTTAGTGCAAGAGTCCGCATTCAAGATTTCCCAAGGACTGATGAGTGGGTGCACTTGCTCCATGATCTAGAAGCTCACACTTTCCTTTGGGTTGCTAAGTGGTTCCATTCTCATAAGGTAATAACCAGATGTATGGAGTATGTGACAATTCCTTTTATTGGTTTGACCGAATCCACGGGATATTATCCGGCTCGTGTGATAAGACAATATGGAGCACTTTAAGATATAACTAGCAAGCCATCATTAAAGGAGTTTACTATGGAATATGATGACTCAGGTGTTCCTTTGGCACAAAGAGAGAGAAGGCTAGGTTGATATAAGCCAAATGGGAGACAAGAGATATCAAGACGATCTACATGATAGACCCCATTAATACTGAGACGAAGAAATACCGGGCCACTAAAGAATGCATCCTCAACCAAAGGGCAAAAGTGGATGAGTTGGAATTTCAAGCTCCCGAGTTGAAGAAGAAGGAGAGAGAGATGGAAAAGAAAGTTCAAAGTTCTCAAGGCAAGGTTCAAGCACTTAAAGCTTAACCGTAGATGGCGAAGAGGACTATCAAGGAGCTGAAGAACCGTTCAGAGTGTCCTAGCAAGATTAGGCGTTTGGTTTAGGATAAAAATCTCTTTGTTTAGCTTTTTGGTTTTGTCATGTTTAGGTCATGTATTTGACTCCTTGAGTAAATTCAGCTTTAATGAAATAAAATGGTTTTTTTTTTTTTTTTGCTACAAAGCTTCTTTATCATCTCAATTTACATGCACATGCGTTTTTCTTTTCCATATATATATATATATATATATTTATTCTTGTCTCTACATGTTATTGTATATTTTGCTACCCGTTTATTTGTTTTTGTGTATATATTTCTTAACCGTTAACCGTTTGCTCATTTTTTGAGAATAATATAATTATATATATATAATAATAATATATACATTTCTTCTCTAAACTATGGAAATTTTGTTTTTGAACAATCTGGTTTCTAAAAGATAGCTCCTAAACGGTCAGACCCAATTCGAAGTCCAATCATCACTCGTCCAAATCCAGAATGGCTAGCAACAACGACAATAATGCTGGTAATTCAAATGTGATTTCCGAGCAAAGGCTCACTACTTTGGAACAAATGGTATTTCGAATGGCCGAGCAAATGAATCTTCTCACACAAAACCTTAAGGCCCCTCAAGATACTACCGAAGGACATTTCAGGGTAAAGAAAGGGACTAATGGTCAAGCTATTGAGGAACAAATAATTAATCATGAGCCACTAGCCATTGTCGAAACCGATTCTTCTAAGCTTAGGAAGGAAATTGAGGTTCAAAACAAAGAAATGGAGAAAAGGCTTCTTTCTCAATTCAATGAGAAACTCAAAGCTTTTGAGAAAATGAAAGGATTTGATCAAGCTGGAATCACAAGCTTTCCTACAATTGAAGCGGGAGCTTTCCCCGAGAAGTTCAAGATTCCCGACTTTGAGAAGTATGATCGTAATGGTTGTCTAAAGTTGCATACTAGGCTCTATGTGAGGAAGATGAGCCGGTACACTCAATATGAGCAATTTATGGTCCAAACTTTTCAGGATAGCCTTACCGGTCCGGCTTTAGCATGGTATGCTTATTTGGATCTTGATGAGATTAATACTTGGGACAAATTTGCTAGGGCTTTCTACAATCAATATAAGTTCAATATTGAAGTGGCCCCTTCTATGTGGGATTTAAGTAATATGAGGAAGAAGAAAGATGAGTCGTTTAAGGAATATGCTCAAAGATGAAAATCAATGGCATCTATGGTATCTACCCCTATCCTGGAGAAGGATTTGACATTCACTTTCATCAACACTTTAGAAGAACCATACTTTACTCATCTCATTGGATACACTACTGCTAATTTCTCTGAGATAGTATTGGTCGGGTGCAGAATTGAAAGTGCCATTATTACCGGCCGGGAGGATCCATGTGGAGAAAAAGGCTTCAAATTCCAAGTACTCCAACAATAACAAAGGGAAGGATACCACTGTCAGTGTAGTTAGCTCAACCCCATACACTAAACCTACTCAATCCTACACCTACCAACCAACCCCAAACACTAATTAACCCTTCACTCGGTCACAACAACCACAATCCCAAAACCAACCATTCAATAGACCCAAAAGACAATTCACCAAAATTCCCGTACCCCTTAGCCAAGTTCTAACCCGACTTAGAGCCAACAATCTGATCACCTTTGAAACACCCAAAGAAGACTACAAACCCAGATACTATAACCCCGAGCAGAAATGTGATTATCATTTGGGGCAAGTAGGTCATTCTACTGACTATTGTTGAAGGCTTTGGAACAAGATTCCAGACCTCATTGATGCTAATTTGGTCCAATTGGATTTCATTGAAACTTCGATCCCTAATGTCAACTGTAAACCCCGGGAATTCTCAGCTAGAAAACCCCAGGAGTTGGAGACGAAACCCTAATCCGATCAGATTGAGTTTAGTGAATAGAGCCTAGGAACCCTAAATCCGGCTTTCCTTCGGTTTCATAGTAAAATAAATATTTTGGAGTAAATGAATTTGAATTGTTGTTCCAAAGTACATTTCAAACCTTTGAAAGTTTTAAATTCGGGAATTTTTCAATTCCGGGCCTCCCGAGCCCAATTACAGAAAAGCGTGCCCCGGGCCACGGATTCAGAAAAATATTCCGGAATATTCATTAGAACCGTAATTTTATAAGGATTCCAAAAATATCAATTTCATAATTTTCCGAGCTATAAAGATTACAGTTATAGCTTTTCCCGTGTTTTCGGAACAACCGGTAAAGTAGATGTCTTGTCTACTATTCACAAGTACAACCTACACTACACACTACCCATACCCTATTCTTACATCCTTACAACTACTCATTTCAATTTTCTTTTCCAAGAAATTTTGTCTTTTAAATAATTATTACATTTATTACATTTATTTCATTTTCATTTACTAAATTACAAAAGTTAAATTTTTCAAAACACACACACACACACACAAAGGATGGCCGGCGCCCCTCCCTCTTGTTTCCCTCTCAATTGTATTATTTTTACTTCATTTTTATTAACTAAACCCTAATCTACTTGATATATATACTAAATGTTCTCTCTCTCTCTTCATTTTCTTTCATTTTAACTTTGAAAAATAGCAAAACCTCTCTTCTTCCTCCTCTCAAAGTGCCGAGCACTTCCCTCCCCCACTCCCTTGCCATTTCAACTTTGTTTCTTCTTCTTCTTCCTCCTTCAAGACTCCTTTGGTATGTATATTTAGGCCTTGTACATCCTAAATCTTGTTATGGCAAGATCATTCTTGTGTGTTTTCTCCTCTAAATCCCAATGAGCATGAGCAAGGGACATGAAAACACAACTACAAGAATCTCAAGCCATCTCAAGAAGTGGATCTAGCCTTTAAATGAGTTTTGTTTGAATATCAACTTGTTCATGCACATAAAGTAGTGACCTTGTGTTTATATTGTTGTTTATGCCATGAGATCCATGTTATATACATCATATGTAGTAGATCTAAGGTTTAGACATTCACCACTTTATGTACATGCATGATCATAGGTTCATTTTTGTTTATGTGCTTTATTGATCATAAAAATGAGGTCTTGTTCATGTATAGAGATGCTAGATAGTATATCTCCACATATAGATGGCAAGAACATTGAAAAAGGAAGGACTTTGTTAGATATGAAAAGTTGAAAATTCGGATGAAATGGAAACCCTACCCTAAAGACCTCCAAAATCAATTTTAAACTTATATTTCATAAGAAAAATGAAGGGTATGTGTAATAGATGTTGAAGGAATTATTTTCATAAGTTTAGATGAGTTTAGGCATGATAAAAATAAGAAAACAAGAGGTGAAGTTAGGATGAAAAATGTTGACTTTAAATGTGTAGTCAAATTCGTAACTTTGTAATGCCTATATAAACACTTAGTATTTAAGTCTAAAATGGATGTTTTATAAGCTAAATGAAGTCCTTAGATAATGTATACATTGAAGCCCCAATTTTAATACATTAGACTAGATTTCCCTTAAGAAAAATGTAAGAAAAAAAATTTGGAAAATTCGGATTTTTATAACTAGCTTATTTGAAAACATGTTTACCAAATGAAAAATGTGAATTTTTGTGCATGAATGGAGGCCATGACTATTATAGACTTTGAGAACCTAATTTTAGTTAAATAATAAGTAGATTACAAGATTAAAAACCAAAGAAACCCTAAGGAGTATAATGTGGGAGAATAACTTCTTAGAATTAGCCTTTATGAAACTTTCCCCAACACTTAGGAGTTCCTAAAAGTTTATTACTACAAAAATCATCATGACCATGCACAAGTTGAGTTCATTACATGGCATACACATTAGTAGTTCATTCCTAAATCATTCATGCATGAATCACTAACTAGGAACATTTCTTATCAAAAGCAAAGCACATTTTCAAAGTTGGATCAATTGCGGGACAGAACTGATCCCACTGTTCCGTGACCTTATTATTTTCAAAACTTGGATTTAATACTTGAATTAGATAGATCTTTCGAAGTAGATGAAGATCGATATAAAGTTTGCGAAATTCCGAGTTAAAATGACCAAGTTATGGCCGTTTTAAGTCGGAACTTCCAAATATAGCGAGAAATCCGAATTCAACTAGTCTAGATGTATAGTTTGATTTAATTACATGGTGAGAATCTCATAGGGATTATTCTTGATTGGTAGGTGATTCCGAGCAGGACGACTCTCTACCACCCGATTATTACTATTAAGGAGTTTGGTGACCCATGGCCGAGTGAGTTACTTCCACTCTCAATTAATGCTTGTGAATGTAATGTAGTGGCACTAGTGATGTAGGCAAAGATAAAAGGAATTGTACAAGCATGATGGGGTATGTGGGAATTATTTATGTTGTGAATTGTTGATATGTGAAATGGAACTTAAGGCATATCGAAACCGGGTGTTAAGATATTGATTGTTTTATTAGAATCATATGATGAATGTCTGCGTATACTTGTTGGTCACTTAAAAGAATCGAATTAATGACTATTCGACTCCGACTATAAACTGAGTTCATTCATGTCACAATGGGGTTGGAGCATTTGCATTGGTTGGTTTTTCGTGACCCATAAAACGAATGTGAGGTTAATCGTGATCCATAAAACGAATGTGAGGTTAATCGTGATCCATAAAACGAGCTTTTAATCAGTTGACCGTGAGCTTAAACGGCGTCGTACCGCAGGATTCGTTAATCTGCTAACCCGGGATGGAGGGCGCAAGTCCATCCACATATGATTTCCGGTTGGTCATATGTTTGATGATTTCATTTGTATGGTGCATGCACTTGCTTGAATAATCACTTGTTTGAATGATTGTATCTAATTGCGTTATGGAAGTATTACTCACTAAGCTAGTTAGCTTACGCCCCGATAGTGTTTATCTTTTGCAGCATGAGTTTATATGGCTTAGGCCAAGGCAAGCCACAGCGCAGGTACCGGAGATAGGAGTTTCCCATAGAAGTTTGATTCATTTCTTTTGTATAGACTTCCATTGGAAACTAAGGACTCTGGATGACTGTAATAGACTGTTATTCTTTTGCGGGGGAATGCCCCTTAGATTTTGTAAACCTTAAAGATTTATGCGTTTTGATTTATTATCTATGGCTAATGAATGCCTTGTTAAACTGTTAAACTCCATTTGTTGAAGTATTCTATTGTCGTAAGGGAACGCTTTACATCTACTTAAGACTCCCGGAGGCCCCAGTTAGGGAACTCGAGAGTCTTACTTAGTATGTGGCGGACTGTTACGTTTAGGATACCCTACGGGGCGTGACATCAACACCAATCGTCTCCCAAATCATAGGCCCACGATCAACATGATCACGATTGAAGAACCCAAGCCTTTTATCTGAATGATCCAGTCCAATCTAAAGAAGATAGTTATCCAATGTCAAGGAGACATAAAGAGGCCTCATATGAGGTGAAATCTATGAGGTATCAATTCCATGTGCCCAATTATACCGAAAGATTATAAAGCCACCCCGTTCAACTATCAAGCTGTTAATCAAGTTCCTAGGCCCATGGTCGGAAAGCTTAGGAAAGCTTCAAAGCCCGAAAGAGAGAAAACATTGGCAGATGAATTATTCCCACAGAGAAAAGATAAGAAAAAAGAGGAGGAATCTGATGAGAAAATAGCCTTGACCAAGATTATGAAGATAAGTGATCGACTTGCTAAGGTCCCGGCTCAAATATCCTTGATGGGTTTATTAATGACTTCTGAAAAACACCGGGAGGCCCTCTTTAAGATACTCCAACAAATCAAGGTTCCTGAAGGTGTTGCTACTGAAACAATGGAACATGTAGTAAATTCAGTATTTGCTTTGGACCAAATCTCTTTCTCACCTGATGAATTGGAAATGGAAGGTACTCAACACACGAAGGCCCTATTCATAATGGTTAAGTGTAATGGATTGATTGTAGCCCGAGTCCTCATTGACAATGGGTCGTCTTTGAATGTTTGTCCATTGGCCACTTTGAACCTACTCGGTATCGATTTATCTAATCTCCGATCCAATTCTACTATTGTTAGAGCATTTGATGGATCCAAGAGAGGCATATCACGAGAAATAGACTTAGAAGTTACTATTGGTCCACAAGACCTTACTATTCCGTTCCAAGTTCTAGACATACCAAGATCATTCAATTTGTTGCTTGGAAGGCCTTGGATTCACTCAGATGGGGCGATATCGTCTAGTTTGCATCAGATGGTTAAGTTTATAACAAATGGATAAATTGTTACAGTACTAGGAGAACAAGACCATGCTATCTTCAAAGACACTGCTATACCCTATATTGGCGAAGAAGGATCCGAAGACTTTGGTTTACAAATCTTTGAAGAAGCCAATATGATTCAAGAAAAGGGACATTTGGACTGGGATATGTCCCTACTCCAGCTGAGATACAAGAGATGAAAAAGAAAGCCTGAAAGAAGAAAGGAGAAGAATTGTATAATACCCCTATTGAGTCTCCAGATATCAAAGTCACATTCCCACAACCGGCTCATGTCTAGAAGCCAAACATTGCATCAGTTATGGAGCCTTCTTGTAGCTCCCATCCAGTTCAGGAGTTGAATAATTGGTTTACTATTCCCTTTAATAACTCTAGGGTCACCTTTGAGTAAGGGTTGAATTCATGAAGGGTTTTATGTTTTGTTTCTTTTATCAGTTGCTTAAAAAAAATGTACTCCATGAATCATAGTCATAAATAAAAATTCTTTGTTTCTTTTATCTATATCATCTCTTTCTCTTTTCCCTCACATTTCTTCCTTTTTCTCTTTCTTTATCTTGCCTTTTTTTTAGATCTGATGATAATGGTGAAGCTAAGAGATATCTTGCACCGATAGATAACAAAAATACTGATATCATTTCTGACCCTACTGGGTTAGTTGTCGAACATGACATTAGTGATCACACCGAGATAGAGAAAAGTTGGCAAAAATATGAACAAGGCAGAATTGAGATCAGTGAGCCTACAAAAGTAGTGAATGTTGGAACTGAAGATGAGCCTAAAAATTTGAAAATAGGCACCACCTTATCTGCTGAGCAATGAGAAAGATTGATAAGATTATTGATTGATTACTTAGACGTGTTTGCATGGTCCTACGAAGATATGCCAGGTTTGGATACCTCTATAGTAGTTCATAAATTGCGAAATAAAGCAGATATCAAACCAAAGAAGCAAAAATTAAGGAGATTTAGACCAGATATCTTACTCAAGATTAAAGAAGAAGTAAAGAAATTATTAGAAGTCGGTTTTATAGAGGTATCCGATTATCCTGAATGAGTGGCTAATGTGGTCCCGGTACTTAAAAAGAATGGAAAGGTTAGAGTTTGTGTGGACTTTCGCGATTTAAACCAAGCCACGCCCAAAGATAATTTCCCTTTACCTCACATAGATGTCTTGATGGATAACACGGCCAGAAACCATTTATTTTCATTCATGTATGGCTTTTCGGGATATAATCAGATTAAAATGGCAGAAGAGGATAAAACTAAGACAACCTTCATTACTACTCGGGGAACATTCTGCTACCAAGTCATGCATTTCGGCCTTAAAAACGCTAAAGTAACATATCAAAGGGTGATGGTTACCTTGTTTCATGACATGATTCATCAAGAAGTCGAAGTGTATGTAGATGATATGATTGCTAAATCTAAGGAAGATGAGGATCATGTGGAAGTATTAAGGAGATTATTTGATAGATTACGGAAATTTCATCTTAAGCTGAATCCCGAAAAGTGTATGTTTGGGGTGACCTCAGGGAAGTTGTTGGGATTCGTAGTCAGTCAGCAAGGAATAGAAGTCGATCCGGATAAAGTTAAAGTCATACTTGAATTACCTCCCCCCAAAGACGATCAAAGAGATCAGGGGCATATTGGGATGCTTGAACTACATTGCTCGGTTCATATCTCAATTAACCGACAAATGTCGCCCTCTATTCAAGTTATTGAGAAAAAATGCAGCTATCAATTGGGATAAAGATTGTCAAGAAGCATTTGATAAAATCAAGCGATATCTAATAAATCCACCAGTGTTAGTAGCACCAACACCTGGTCGCCCTCTTTTTCTATATTTGACGGTACTTCTTGAATCAATGGGAGGTATGCTTGGACAGAAAGATGAAGATGGGAAAGAACGGGCTATTTACTATTTGAGTAAGAAATTCACTGAAGGAGAACAAAAGTGGAAAGAATTGTTGTGTCGTGGTGTGGATCATGCACAGACTGAGACAATATACATTGTATTATTATGTTGAGCTTTACACGGAACATGATCCTTTGAAGTATCTAGCTCAGAAACCAGGGCCGATTGGAAGAGTTTCCAAATGGTAGATGTTGTTATCAGAATTTGATATCACTTATGTGAATCAGAACTCAGTTAAAGGTCAAGCAATTGTAGATCAACTGGCTGAAAACCCAGTTGAAGATAGTGTGATTGATAGATAATCTCAATTCCCAGATGAAAGCATATTGCTGGCAGATTCAGATAAAGAATCGGAACAGTCCACTCCTAAATGGAAGTTATACTTTGATGGAGCAGCTAATGTATGCGGATGTGGAATTGGGGCAGTCTTAATATCACCAGATGGTAAACAATGCCCCGCTTTGGCAAGATTGACTTTCCTTTATACTAATAATGTGGTAGAATACGGGGCTTGCATCATGGGCCTCAAGATGGCACTTGACATGGAGATAGATGATCTTGAAGTATATAGAGACTCCTCTCTCATCATCTTTCAAACAGGAGGAGAATACAAGACGAAGAATGCCAAATTAGTGCCTTATCACCAAAATTTACTAGAATTGGTATAGAAATTCAAAAAAATATCATTCACTTATATGCCAAGAAACCAAAACCAGTTCGCGAATGCATTTGCCACATTAGCATCTATGATTCAGATCACTGATGGAGTTGAGATCCAGCCTTTAAAGGTTCGCATTGAGGAGGAACCAGCATTTTGCTTGAATACCAAGGAAGTCCCAAAGAAAGATCCCTGGTATGCTAATATCAAAGAATTCCTCAAAGATGGCAAATACCCTAAAAATGCTTCAACAAAGGAGCAAAGAACATTAAGACGCTTAGCAGTTCATTTCATGCTTAGTGGTAATACATTAGACAAAAAATCATTTGATACTACTCTCTTGAGATGCGTAGATGAGGCGGAAGCAGATATGTTGATGAGGGAAGTCCATGAAGGGATATATGGACCTCACATGAATGATATATGCTAGTTAAGAAGATTATGAGTATGGGTTATTTTTGGATAACTATGGAATCATATTGTATTAAACACGTGAGACATTGTCACTTGTGCCAGATATACTCCAACAAGATGAATGCTCCTCCCAAAGAATCGTAGTCATTGTCTTCACCTTGGCCCTTCTCAATGTGGGGTATGGACATGATAGGGCCAATTTCACTAAAAGCCTCAAATGGTCATCGATTTATATTAGTGGCGATCGACTACTTTACCAAATGGGTTGAAGCATTCTTGTACGCTAATGTTACCAAAGGAGTAGTTGTCAAGTTCATCAAGAGAGATATCATAGCCAGATATGGAGTCCCTGATACAATCATTACAAACAACGGTACCAATTTGAACAACAATTAATGTCTGAATTGTGCCAAAATTTTGGGATCAAACATTGGAACTCTACCCCATATCGACCTCAGATGAATGGGGCAGTTAAAGCAGCCAACAAAAACATCAGGAAAATAATAGAGAAAATAACTATCACTTACAAAGATTGGCACAAGATGCTACCCTTTGCACTCATGGCCTATCAAACATCCATCAGAGTATCAACAGGGGCAACCCCCTATTCATTAGTCTATGGTATGGAAGCAGTTTTGCCAATTGAAGTTGAAATCCTGTCACTTAGAATATTGGTAGAAACCGAATTGAATGAAGCTGAATGGGTGAGAAATAGGATTGATCAGTTAAATCTCATTGATGAAAGGAGGATGACCGCCTATACCATGGTGGGCTTTACCAACAAAGAATCGCTCGAGCATTCAATAAGAAAGTTCGCCCGAGAAATTTCAAAGAAGGAGACTTAGTCTTGAGAAAAGTACTCCCGAATGTTCAAGATCCTAGAGGAAAGTTTACTCCTAATTACGAAGGACCATATGTAGTAAAGAGGGTGTTGCCTAGTGGTGCATTGATTTTGACTAGAATGGATGGTCTAGATTTGAAAGACCCTGTAAATTCTGATGCTCAAGTTGTACTACTCTTGAGAAATTAATGAAAATTCTATCAAGTTCAGAAATGTGTTGACTACTTTGTCTATGTGTGATCTAATTTTTGTTATCTATCGACAAAAAGATATTTCTAGCAGTCCCCAATCATCATATTGGTCATTGACCATCCACTTTGATTGATAAGTTTTCTTTCATCCTAATATCTCCCAAATATTTAAAACATGAGCGTACCGTGACAGAGAGATATTTGAGCAATTGATAAAGTTATAAAAACATTATAATACTTTGAGATTTGATCTTTGCTTAAAAGAAATGCCTATTTCAAGGGAATAGCATAAGAAGTCGGTAAGTTCAAACTGCAAAGTAAAGGAGACTCTAAAAACCATCTCCTGTATCGTTCCGTCATCATGACCATCAAAAGAATCCAGTTACCATCAAAAGACAAACATAGATACTCAATTCAAAGGATAGCCACTGCGAATGAGCTCTAGCCTGACGGGGTAAACCTAATGATGAGTGGACTTCACCAAGTGGTCTGACAAGTTAAGAAGCTTCTACAAAAATCCGGTAAGTTTTGAAAGAGAAAAATAATAAAAAATAAATGATAATAAAATGAATATATTGCTAGGATTAAGTCTTTTAGGAAATAAGCTCTAGAAGCCATGCAAGGCATAAGGAAATCAAGATCTCAAGACATGAGATTTGGGGATCAAACCATGAGATCCAGTTCAAGGAGCGCATATCCAAGTTAATGCCAGCTCAAGGAGCATACACATACTACATCTAAGCCAAACGCCAACTCAAGGAGCGTGTTTGTGCCAAATCATATGCCAGCTCAAGGAGCACACACATACTAAATCTAAGCTAAATGCTAGCTCAAGGAGTGTGTTTGTACCAAATTATAGGCCAGCTCAAGGAGAGCCTATCCAAATTAAGTGCCAGCTCAAGGAGCGCGCTTGTAAGACAAATGCCAGCTCAAGGAGCGCGCTTGTATCAAATCATAGGCCAACTCAAGGAGCGCCTATCTAAATTAAATGCCAACTCAAGGAGCGCGCTTGTATCAAATCTAAGACAAATGCCAGCTCAAGGAGCGCGTTCGAACCAAATCATAGGCCAGCTCAAGGAGCGCCTATCCAAATCAAGTGCTAGCTCAAGGAGTACGCTTGTATCAAATAAACGCCAGCTGAAGGAGTGCCTATCCAAATCAAATGCCAACTCAAGAAGTAACCCATTTTAAGAGGCGTTTCATAACATGTATCACCTCCACTCAAAAAGCAAGACGTTTTAAGAGGCGTTTCAAAACATGAATCACCTTCGCTCAAGAAGCAACACAATTCAAGAGGCATTTCAGAACATGAATCACCTTCGCTCAAAAAGCAACACGTTTTAAGAGGCGTTTCAGGACATGAATCACATTTGCTCAAGAAGCAAGCCAGCCCAAAGCGAAGGTTCAGAACATGAATCATTTCTGCTCGAGAAACAACTTCATCTCTGCTAAAGGAAATGATCCTATCTCTTCTCAAAAAACGACCTCTTTTCAAGTAACGACTCAGTACGTGAGACCTGAATCAAGGGATGGTTCAGTACATGAAGCATCCTTGCTCAGGAAGCGGTCCAAGCAGCATTTCAGAACATGAAAAGCTCTCATCCTGCTCAAGAAGTGGGAATTCCAGATAATTTAAAGCCAAAATGAGGTCTACTTTATTTTTGTGATAAGGTTTTGACAAATCTCATCACAAAGATGGGCAGCTGTAGACACCTCATTTTGACATTTATTTTTGTCAAATTATTTGTTAATCTTAGTATACATATAACTAAATTAAACAAATTTTTGCAACTATAAGTATTAAAATTAGGAATGAAAATTAGAAAAATAAATCAAATTAAGGGAAATAAATATAATGGATGTAATATACATATATCTATAGTATAGTATTATAATTTCAAAAAAAAATCATTGTTCATCGTCTTCAACCTCTAGCCACATGATGGGTCATTTTTGAGCCCATTTTCGGCCCATTTTCAACCTGTTTTTACAAATCAAATACACATTTTAAAACTAGGCATGGAATAGTTTGTTTTGATATATAATTTAGGCATTTTGATCAACAATAAGGATTTCAAAATTGGACTTAAAATTTGAAAAAAACTCAAAATTTGTAAATTTCACTAGAAACGTGTGTTGAACATTAATATTAGAACGTTAATGACAGCTATAAGCATTTAATTGAAAAATTTAACCATTATAGCCCAATTTTTTTGGATTTGAATAAAAAACATCTTGAAACCTTAGCTCTATAAATAGAAAGAAAAAAGGACACAAAAAGAGAACACAAACAGAACACGAAAACAAAAGAAAAGAAAATCAAATAGCATCTGAATACTCAGGAGGTCAAGAACTTCCATCCCCATAAGTTGGTTGCTGTCGAAAACCATCGAACAGCCGTCATCGGAGTAATTACGCAACCCCTTCATTGGAGCAGCCCGAGCTGCCGTGATGTCCTAGCCATTTGAAATATACCCCACGATATTTGTTGAGACGAACAGCCACCAGAGGATTGATCATCGCCTGTTGCTTGGTAGTCCGACACACACACGAGCGTCGCACCACCCTTGAGTCAATAATTAGACTTCGCTGCCACTTAACCCGAAGTATCATCAATCGAATTCGCTTGCCACTATCGTCCCTGCGCAAGTGTTGTTTTCCAAACCAAAGTCCGAATTCCAATCCCTCATTCCATCGAACGCGCACTCTCCTCTACTCTGTCCAGGTAAGTGTTTTCATTTTCTTTACTTTTTGCTCTATTTAATTATTATAATAATAAGTAAAAGTATAAAATAAAAAAAAAATAAAGAAATGAATATTAAACTCATGTTTTGATGTTGATTGCCATTTGCTTCGGAAATTACGAATACTATAGGCAATGATAATGATTTTACCTTTTAATATTCATTATTTTTTTTTTCTTTTAAGTTTTGCATCCTTAGCCCTTGCCATGAATAACTTTATAGATAATTGTAGAGCTGGACAAATGGGCTATGGCCCACGGGCCAGCCCGTTTAACCCACTTTAAAAGCGGAGTTAGGGCTAGCTTTTTTTAGCTCGTTTAAAAGTGGGTTAATTTTACCCAACCCACTTAACCAGCGGGCCAAAGTGGGCTAGCCTGCGGGTTAAGTGGGTTGACCCACCAACCCACTTTTATAAAAATAAAATAAATAATTATAGGGTAAATATGTATTAATGAAGGTTATTCTTGAGATTTTTTATACTTGAAATTAAATTTATGTGTTAATTATAACAAAGAATGACAAATTGATGCACATGCACCATAAAATTTTATAAAATATATTATTATTGTTTTAAATGAAATATATTATCTAATAAGTTATTTAGAAAACTTATTTTATATAAAAAGTAATTAAAATAATAATGAAATTAATCATTAATATATATAACCTTATAAAACTCTCTTTTTTATTATATATATATATATATATATCTTATTCAATTAGTATAAATAAGTTAAATTGGTCAACTTGGCCCATTTAACTCACAAAATATGTAAGTGGATTAAAAGGGTCAAAAAGTGGGCTGGCCCGTTTAACCCACGGGCTAAAGTGGATTGGGTTAGGGTCAGGCAATTTTGGCCCGTGGGTTAAACGGGCCAAAGTGGGCCGGGCCGGGTTGGCTCGTTTAACCCACTTGCCCACCTCTAGATAATTGTTTTTGCCATCATATGCCTATAGAAATTATGGAGCACGAAAATCTTAGTGGTGTCACGTCCCGATGGTACCTAGTAGTAGTAAACAAGTCATACTTGAATACTATCACTAGATTACCTTCAGAGAATGATAGGTTTTCAAAACAACAGGATCTTTTAGTTGCTTGATAAGAAATAACAAATATATGAAAAAAATAACTTAGTGAATAAATATTACAAAACTATTACAAACCATATAGTTCCTTTTTGAGTACATAACTAAATAATCTAATCTAATAGCACATAACCATCAAACTCAAATATATCTGTAAACTTCTAACTTCAAAGCTCTTACCGGAGCCATATTCCTGGATGTAACTAACCAGGGTCGTAAAGTGAACCTGAAAAGACTGTAGGAGTATGAGCGAAACCATAGCTCAGTGAATAACCAGACATACCATACATCACACAAGTCATTAACAAATCATATGCAATGTAAGCACTCAACCATATGCACAGGTACAAGTTTGGATGATCTAGAATCCAAACAGGAAAAAGATTTACGCCCTCTTTTTAATGGGTTGAAGAACCAGTACTCAATGACCCACCTATCCAGGAGATACTAAGTACATAGGAGAATCAACGATTTCTCGTTTTAAGGTTATCACTTTGAATATAGTTGATTGAACAAACCATCTCCTGCAATCCCCTTAGAAACTCCCTAAGTATTAATCATTTCAAAGCGATTCTACGGGCAACGTTCTTCGGTGCCTTTTAGTTCCTCATAGGACCGCCAGACCAAAGAGAACCTTGGAAGAACTTACACATTAGATCAACCAAGCGAAAACAGAGATCCAAAATTAATACGTAGCAGGCTGTCACAACCATATATGCAATAATGCAATTTGTGCAATGCATGTTCATATATATTTAGTTAAGTCTATTAGTCTTAATCAATTTCAAAGTGACCATAATTACACACAATCACCATTATACTACTGCACAACATCAATCATTGCATTATCGCTTTTATAAAGATATTTTAACAATCATACACTCAGATCATATCATACTTTCAACAAGCATATATTTGGTTATCTTTACTTTACATATTCAACTACTTACAAGCACAACCAGTATAATATGACTGAATTACTCACCTGCTCATACTGACTCAGTCGAAGTAATCAGCTGGTAGATCCTCTAGTGAGTCAAAGTCACCTATTTAAGACAAAGTATTCATCAATACAAATTAACTAAATTCCTATATGTGATTCGTGTCCTAGACTCGATATTTTGATAACTATTATTACTTAGTGTTGTCGTGTTTCTCTTATTTTATCTCGCATAATTGTTTTGTTATTTATAGAAGTCACATTACTTAATAAATTAGTTTATTTCAATTTCCATTCTTGCCTATTTTATCTTTTTCGAACAAATATTAGACTAATACTAACTTTGATTAACATTAATTAGTCGTCTTAAGTTCTAGGGTTTTAAAAGTTTATTAGATTTTAATCTAATCCTTTCTAATCATCTGTGATAAATCTTATATTGTTATACATATATATATATATAATACACTAAGTGGACTTAAGATATATATATATAATATATATATGTTCTGTTTACTTTTGAAAATATGCTTTCGGAAGAGAAATTTGGGCGTACGCCGGCTCAAAGCCGCCGGCCTTCATCCCCAGGTACCGGTGTAAAATCGTTTTTGAAGAAATTTTCATATCGAGTGCACCGGTGTTGAAAGCTGTCGGCTTTCAACATACGCCGGCCTAACGCCGTCGGCGTAGATCTCCAGGTAGCCGGCTTACGTTCAATTTTTACGTGAAAAAATTATTTTACGTAGCCTCCGTGGGGTGTAAGCCGCCGGCTTTAAGCGTTTACACTGCCAACCTTGAGGCAGTGTTGTACTGTTCATCATCTTCCTCCTCGGTTCAATTCATATTCTTTGATTTTTATATGTTAAAAACTTTACTAAACCATTTGTAAGTGATTATATACCTTATATAAGGACATAAAACAACTTTCAACACATTTAAAAACATATATCTATAGATCTCGATTCTTAGAAAATAAAGCTAGGGTTTTGAATATTACCTCGTTGGAGCTTGTTTGATGTAATCCGAAGCTCGTATTTGTGTTTATTAAGTCCCTAAGATGATTATAAGTCAGTTACAACTCTTATATTTGAACGAAAATAACTCGAGTTACCTCAACTTACCTTTAAGTTCGTATTCAAGGGTTTTTGGCTTGTTTTTCCTTTGATCTGAGTTCGGTTCTTTCGATTGATTTGTTTTCTGTTTTTGGTTGGTTTTGATTGTTATTTGAGAGTATTTTCGTTCTGGAAGAGTTGAGGAATAATGGAGTTTGTTTATGCCTTCATTAATGAAATTAATCCTATATATATAGAAGGAAGGAAGGAAAGGTTGCGGCTGCATATCTTCTCCGAATTTGATACGAATTTCTCTTCCATTTGGCTATGTTAAATCTGTTACTTTCATAGTTATTAATGAGAGAATGATTTGGCATCCTTTGGTTGGTTGTAGGAGTTGATTTTGTTGACTCTTGTTGCATTATTTTGCTCAAATCCGGCCTCTCTCCCTCACGTAGCTTTCCACCAAAATTTCCATCGAAAATCAGCAAATATACGTATATATATTAGTTTATTTATTTAATCGAGTTTTGAGATAATTAAACGAGTTATACTGGTATAAATCAGCTAATATTTGGAAGTTTTTGTACAAAAATATGTGTATAGGGTTATACAAAACATTTAGATTTTCAAATAATACAAATTTAGGTTATATATATATATATACGTAGTTATTTATTCGTATAATTTTATCTCCTGCGATTAGGATTTCTTAAGCTCGTTAGGTCAATTTTTGTTTCAGGCTCCGATAGCTTAAGAAAACTCGGTTTAGAACAATAGCGTGATCTGATTATTTGTTTGGAGTTTAGATTTTGAGTTATTCAACAGTTTGTATATTCGTTGTGTATTTAAAATCTTAACTTTATCTTTGAGTCATCGTTTTCTATTTATAAGCGTAAATAATCATTTATGCAGTATTGGACTTAATACGGAAACCAAACTATATATATATATATATATATATATTATCTTTAGTTTTGATACTGAACATGAATTCTTATCAGTAGCTTTTAAATTTTAACTAGGAATCTTGAATTTAGAGTTTAAGTCTAAATATAAACTCATCGCTACTCGTTATTCTAATCTTGAATCGTTACGGAAAAAAAAAAAACAATCATTTAATCCCTATATTCATATTTTCTATTTAAACCTAGTTGTATATCAGGTTTCGGTCCAAATTTTAGATCATATCTTGAATTAGTTATTCAAGATACAAAATCTCGTTTTTGGTATTAACTAGGGTTAAAGAATTTCATTATTCGGTTCCTAAATTCTTCATCTATCCAAAATCTAAATATTAATCTATTATTAAACTTCGATTAGAATCTAAATCTATTATCTAGTTTATACAATCTATTATAAGGTCTTGTACTAATGTGAAAAATTCTCGGGGTTTACAAGTGGTATATTAAATCATATTGTTAATCTATTCAAAATCCTTTTGCCACCTAGAAAACTTGTTTTCATAAAATTGCTAGAAAATTAATTTGATAGATCTTAAGTGCATATATGTATATATATATATATAAAGTTTATTGTTGCAAAACAAATAAAAAGTAATGAATTTAAAGTGAAAAGAATGAAAAAATTAAAATTAACCAACTCATTAAGTTTTTTTAAAAGAACTACGTGTGGTTTGATCCCGATTAGTGAGTACGTAGGTACCTAAATGGGCGACTTAAAATATATAAAAAAATTATTTTTGTAAATTTATTTGATTTGTTAGTTTAAAATATATGAACATTGATAGAATCTAATAAGATTTGATTAATTTGAATATTTCGAGTTCTTAGATTGTATATGACCATTGATGGAATTTGATTAGATTAGTATTTTTGTGCATATTAACCATAGGTTTAGTTAGTTGGACCCTTCTAAATAATTTAAAATTTGAAGTTAGGATTAAAAAGAAAGTAATTTAAATTTGGGAAAGTTAAAGTAGTAACCGTTTAGGTTTTAATAGGTTAGCCCTCGAACTCAAGTTAATTTTTTGTTCTCGTTTTTAAAACTATTTTTTCGCAAATAAGTAGCAAAACCAAAATCAACCTACCCATTGGTTTTGGTTTATTTTTTCTCTTGATTTTAGTCGAGTGGCGACTCCAAAATATTTTAAAAAATTCAAAATTTCCTTTAATCCTTAGTTGAGGATTCGTATTGAATGGGTTAGGATTTAGTACGAATCGATTAAAGAAAATTGAATCGAAAATCGAAACCCAGGTTCGACAAAGAAGAAACAGAAATTCTTTCGCTCCAAAAATTCTCTCATTACATTATGTTAGTACTATTCTATTGTATGCATATTATATATCGTGCTTATTACAATGTTGTGCATGCTTATTTATAGGATAAGGGCATAGAAAGAAAAGATGATTTATTATAGACATGGCAAATTTTTTTGCGACATAATGATCTTTTTCACTCATGCGCATTTGAAAGCCAATTCATAAAAATATTTTATGCATGTTAAATCAAGCGTGTGAATATTATATGAAAAGCATGGGCTCGACTTCTTTAATGAATTATACTAAAACGCATCATTTATGTCCATTGTTCCATCGAGGGCTAACTTTGAGACCGTCGATAGCTCGATGCTTCATGATTCGAGGTGCGACACAAGTCAAGTAAAGGTCTTATATTCATAGAGCAACTGTCACGGGTCAAATTTGAGGCTCAACATTGAGGCGCGACAAAAGCTTTCTTCAAGTTTGGGCTCGATCTCCTCAAAACAAGTGTTGAGGGTCATGTTGAGGGCTAAATTTAGAGCGTGACAAACCAAATTTTGCTTGTTTTGCCTTACATTTTGGCCTCAAACAGTATTATTCAAGGCACGACAATTCTGTTCTTCACTTTTGTTGATGTTTTTGCTCCAAATCTAATTAAAAATACTTTAATTCTTCTTCTTTTAATTCAAGGAGCTGAAGAACAACAATTTAACGTTAAAAGCACCATATTCATAGGAATTTAATTAAAAAATCATCAAACTATGGGATTCATTCTACAAGTGAATACATATCAATTTGTGTGAAGAATGAAGAAAATAAAGGAAATATATCTGTTGCGCCTGTGATCTAAGTCGTGACAACCATTAAAGAACAATGTGAAGATTCGGCTACATATTACGCCCATGCTACACATGCTGATCATGTACTCGTAGAAGGTGAACAGATAACTCCTATAATGGTGCCATTGATAGTGTAAATACACATCATGGTGACAAATTCATGTCGAAGAGATCGTGTCCTTTATGCTGCTCAAGATCATACTGAAGAAATTTAAGACATAAAGATCTCGTCCCACATCCTGCACATGACTCGGCCAGTGATGACATTGACGATTTGATTAAGTAGATTTTTTTCTTTTATTTTATTATATATCTTTTATTAGAATTTACTATCTCACCCTTGACCTAATTATTGACTATAAGAGAAACTTAGTTGGTAAACAATAACAAGTTTATTGAATAAAAATTCTTTCTTTAAGAGTTCTTCTCTTGAACCCTAACTCTTATAAATCAATCTTGATTGTTGCAAGTGGAAACAGAAGTGAGTTATTGTAAGTCATATTAATTGCTTGCAAGTGTTATATCCTCTTTGCTTTTCTTGGTGAGTCATATCCAAGGTGAATAATGAATTAATCTTTAAATTTCAAGAAAACCCTAATTCTTGTGTTAAGTCTTAGGGATTTCCTTAGGATTTATTAGTATTAATCCATAAATACACTAGTGATTAATATTTTAGGCTTATCATAAAGGATTTGTAGTGATAATAGTTTAAACTTAAGATAAATTCAATATTATTTATGTTGGATATTAATTGTACAAAAGATCTATTAATAAATTATACTTTACTAGAGGATTTTTTTACTTATTATCCTAATATGCTTTGATTTTAGTAGAAGTGTGTGGTGTGGTAGAGTCATCGCATCATAATCTTAGGACATGGCATATGATGTAAACGAAAAGAATGCAAGTAGCCATTTTCATCTTTATGTGGTCAATTGATAATCATGTGCTTGATGAGGTTATGAAGTCTTTTAACTCTAATTCATGTAATGGGTCCTTGGATATGATGCACATCACTCCGAAATATACTTTATGATTGAGTGCTATTATCTTAGAATGACAAATATTTTTTCCCTTGAGATTTTTCCTTAGATCCTTAAGTTTATTAATTTAAGTCCTAAGCTATACTCATTGGAGTTTTAAAAAACCTAAACTTTAAGTTATTATATTGGGTTTTCTTAAGTCTTGAGTTTCTTTACTACTCAAGTTTCCTTAATCTATGATGTCATAGATTCCTCACTCAAGAGCTATGGTTTTTTGTGTTCGTTAGGGTTTTTCTACATAATGGTTTAGTCTTAGAGCTTCCCTAACCAAATATGCAATCAGGTTAGATTTTGGATGAATCATATGAATCCAAAACCTAATTTGCTACCTTATAGGGTTTACCAAACTTAACCTTGTAGCACTATAAGTCTTCAAACTATATCCAAATTTGCCCTATAGGGTTTGTTTTAGAACCCGAAACTTGACCATATAACCATATTTTTCTTTTCTGCCTATTTTTGGTGTAAAATGTGATGTCAATTTATTACATTAACATCTAGTCTTAAATGTTTTTACATTTATACTTTTCTTTAGTAATACTTTTTCTAAATATATATATATTATATATGTACATATACTTTAATTGTTTACTTACATGATTCATTTATCTTTTATATAATATACTTTCATAAAATTATGGTAGTATTCATATGATATTAAGACAATTTATAAATATATGATAATTATATATTAATTTATGATAATATTATATTACAGTAAATTTATTATTTTAGTTATATGTTGTATCATATTTATGATAAACACTTTTATTCAAATTATGATTAATTTTATGTTTATCCCCCATTTTCCAATATTGTCACAAAATTCAAATAGATTATTCTAGATAAGCTTAAAACTATAGTATTACAAATTTAATATCTGTACTATTAAAGAAAAACCATCCCCTTTGTTATCTTTAGTGTAAATATTTTTAGTATAAATGTTTTTAATATAATATTTTTAGTATATGAGCATAAAATATTTTTCATATCCCTGAAATCATGAAAATTAAATAAGATTTAAATATAATTAAATAAGGATTGAATAGACATAGTTTTTTTATTTTTAGCATATAGGCATAAAATATTTCTAGTATCCTTGAAATCTTGAAATTAAATAAGGTTTGAATAGAATTAAATAGAGGTTGAATAGACATAGTATTCTCTGCATAAAATTTTTTTAGTATCCTTGAAATCATGAAATTAAATAAGGTTTGCATATAATTAAATAGATGTTGAATTAACATACTCTTTTCCTTTTTTAGCATATAGGCATAAAATATTTTTGGAATCATTAAAATCATGAAATTAAATAGTTTGAATAGAATTAAATAGAGGTTGAATATACATATTCTTTTCCTTTTAAGCTTAAGCATGTATCTTTATATACCGATCTAAACTCCTGATACCATATTTTATGCATGGTAGTTACCCAACATGGAGAAGTTACTTGTGGAAAATACAATTATAATTATGATTTGTAATTAATTTCCCAATTTATAGGACTAATTAATGTTGTCCTCTTCTAATATGTTAAAACAATATATCTATTTGATTTATATGTATTGTGTTGTTTTATTTACACACGCATTGCGGGTGCATCATCTATTTGTATAAAAATAATCAAAGGAGCATGTTGATAAATTGTTCACACATCAATACTTTGGCTAATTGAATATTGATGGATGGTATTCTTTATTTGATCATGAGTACAAACTTATAAATTTGAAAAATAATGAATTTATAAATTTGAAATAAAATAACCTACCTCATAACTCTTAACTATCTTAATACATATATTTTTCTAAAAATTTTATTGAATTTAGCATTTATTATTATTTTTTAAAATTTAAGTATTAGGTTGTTGGGTATCCATCATGTATCTTATAGGATCTAAACCAGGCCTAAAATCTTATTGGGTTTTAGGTACGTATCCAAATCCAACCCTAAAACCTTATAGGATTCAACTCCATAGGATTTTTTAGTGGATTAGGTGGGTTGGGTAATCTATAACTAGGGGTAGGCATGGATCGGTTTGGGTCGGTTTTTCCTAAAACCAAATCAAACCATAGTTTAAGATTTTTTTTTCCGGTCCAAAAACCAAACCATTAAGTAATAATTTGATTCAGATTAGAAATTTTCTAAATCATTAAATAACGGTTTGACTCGGTTTGGATTACGGATTAAATCAAAATTCTAACTAAAAATTTTATTTGTTATAGTTTTTTTACATTTGTGTAGATACTTAAATATTTATATCACTTTACAAATTTATATTATAAATAATGATAAAATACTTTATGAATTTATCATATTTTTAATCTATAGTTCTCTATAAAATCAACTATCCACCAATAAAATACATTCACTAACCTATACTTAATAAGTCATAGTTTAGAATTTTTAATAAAACATTAAGTTAATTATCTACCAATAAATTTATCTAAAGTAAAAAATCATCTATCAACGAATAAAATGATCTACTAACAAAATACATTAAAATTACATAATAAGATTTTAAAACTAAATAAATAAATTTCATATTTTATAAAAATTAAAACTATTAAAAAAATAATAGTTCTTCATCAATAAAAAAATATACATCATGAGCTAAAAAAACAAATTTAAAAATGAACAAGTTGATTTTAATCAATATTCACTAAATAATAAATACCAAATGAAATCATATGAATATATATCACCTTTAATCAATCATTATAAAAAAATCTATAGTTATAACTATAATTAAAATATCAGTTTGGTTCGATTTTATGGATTGGTTTGGTATATCTTTCAAACAAAACTAATAAATTTACAGATTGATTTGAATTGAAAATTTTTTAAATCAAATTATTAAAAATATCAAATTTTCAGTTTACATTGATTTGATTCGGTTGGTTTTTTCGTTCACTCATATCTATAATAGCCTACTTGATTGCATCCCTATTTTAACAATGGGCTTTAGGTTTCCTTGGGCTTAGATTTCTATAGTTATTGGGTTTGGTTTTTCTATTTCCTAGTTAATTTTACTTCAAGTATGCTTGAATATAATTTCAATCCTGAGTTATCATGTGAAATTTTATGCAAATCGATTGAGTCTTATATTTTAAGATACTTTTTAGACCTATCACTATCTCTATTTTATTATTAGTTTGAAAAATTGAGGTATTATACAAAGTAATTTTTCACACTAGATAATAAATATATATGGACCAAGACACATAAAAGGCAGATAAAAGAAAGATCAATAAAAATAACACTTTAAAAAAAATTGAATTGACAATTTCGAGTACAAACAAAATATACTACTCATGACAACTCATACTTAAACCAAAATTCCGTTTCATTTGGCTAGAAGGTCTAACACCAAACAATTTTTTCTTTTCCAATAAACACCAAACAATTTAAATTTGAATAATTACAAGAATCCCTGTTGACCTTACCAACATCTCGTCCTAAAATCCTACCTTAAACTTCTTCCTTGCCTTGCCTTGCCTTAAATTCTTTGAAAAGAACGAAATGGCTCATTGATCTTTTTAACAACAAAAAATTAAAAATAATAAATACCAAAATCCCAACCATGCCTTGAAAAATAAACAAATAAAATAAAATAGCTTAGAACAGAAGAAACCATCTTCTTTTGTGGTTTCTCATTTTCAGCACCATCCCTTCACACCAATAGTACAAACCCAACCCTATCTTCCCACCTATCGGCACCCGCACAAGACCATGGGCCCAGAAACCACCTCCGCTGCTGCAACCACCTCAACTGCGGTTGTCGGGTCATCGTTGTCGTCTTCCTCGGCTTTACTGGAGAAGCACGAGCAAAAGCCCATCTCCAGCTCTTCAACTTGTTTAGCTCCTGGGTTTCGATTCCATCCAACTGACGAGGAACTTGTCATTTATTACCTTAAACGCAAAATCTGTAGCAAACCCTTTCGCTATGATGTTATTAGTGATGTTGATATCTACAAGACTGAGCCGTGGTTTCTTGCAGGTGAATCAACTTTTTTATTTTTTCATTTTCGTTTTTTTTTATATTAATTTTTTTGAGTACCCATTTGGCTTTATTCATTTTTTTAGTTTGTTAATGGGTATGTTTGTTGATTAATTTTTGTTTTCATTTTTCATGATGTAAATTTTATTTTTAGACCAAACCCTTTTGTTTTGAGATTCCTTGCTGTACAATACTTGTAAAAAAGAGTAGTTTAGCTGCTACGTTTCACTAAGTTGTGATTTTGTAAAATGAGGGAGTGATCTTGGTGTGTTTTGTAGGGAAAGACTTGATCTTGGTCCTATTGCTGATACACTGTTTGCCAAATGTTTTGTTTTGAATTTGTGGTTGTATTTTTCATTTTGGAATTGTTGTTTTGGGTTTCAGATCGGTCGAAATTGAAGAGTAGGGACCAGGAATGGTATTTTTTTAGCCTGCTGGATAGGAAGTATGCAAATGGTGCTAGGATGAACCGGGCTACGGGTGAGGGTTATTGGAAGGCTACAGGAAATGATCGAGTTGTTCGGCATGACTCTCAGCCTGTTGGGTTGAAGAAGACCCTTGTTTTCCATTTTGGACGCGCACCAGAAGGGAAGAGAACGAATTGGGTTATGCATGAATACAGACTTATGGAGAAAGAGTTGGAGAAATGTGGTGATATCAAGGTAAGATGGTAGAAGTTCAATGTAGTGTTGTAGAAGCTTTAAGATATTGTACTATTGGGAGAAATCGATGCTTGTTTTGCAACGATTATCAATTATACCTTGTTCAGTGAATATGAATTTAGATTTTTCTTATGATGAGAGGAGTGAATGGAGTGCTGTTTGGATTGCAAGAAAGCATTGTTAGTGAGAAGCTTATGCTTTCTATTGTTCTGATTTCGATGGAGATACACACAAAATGCTTCTCATGTAAGCTTTGATCGTAGATTGTTTTGTTTGTTATATTTTTTTTTTGAAGGATGCATATGTACTCTGTCGAGTATTTCATAAGGCTAATATGGGTCCGCCAACTGGCAATCGATATGCACCGTTTGTTGAGGAAGAATGGGATGACTCAACAATCATGATTCCGGGGGAGGAGACTCGAGAGGAAGCTATAAACGGAATAAAGGATAAGGAGAAGGTTGATACACTTCCTTTTTCTTTTTTCCTGTGTTTTTTGGAGTCTTTTTATGGGAACATTAATGTTAGGATTGGTATTCATCCTGTTATCTTGTGCTTTTTCTTTCAATCTTATAAAAACTGTTGGTTGATTGCTTCAGGACATTGTTCTTCCCTGTCCACAAAATGAGGCTCCTCTTGAAGAGGATGAACTCCCCTCAAAGACTCGGTACCTCTTAGCCATATGCAAGAGTGAGAGGCTGTCTGATAGCAAGGAAACATCTGTGGCTGATGTTGAAGCCACACCGCTACCTGATAGCAAACGAAAGAAGATTATTGACTTGAATTTGACAGATTCAATGGGGTCTGAAAGCTCACCAAAAATAGCAAATGGTTCATGCTCTTCAGCAGCAACATCTGCTGTAGATTCTACATCGCGTCTATCTGCTTTAGTTGAATATTCTTTGATGGAATCGTGTAGAATTCCTCAGTCTGGTTCTGACTCTTCCAATATTAATTCGTCGATGCCACCAGAATGCTATGATTTCATCCACAGCTTGCAGGAGGAAATATATAGGGTTACTGTTGACAGGGAGAAATTAAGGCTTGATATGCTACATGTTCGTTCTATGCTCAACCAACTCCAAGCTCAGCTTGCCCGTGTGAATAAGGAGAACAGTGATTTGAGGAAGAAACTTCAAGAGAATATGACGAGTAAAATTGAAGATGCAGAACGAAAAAGGAAAGCAAATTCTGTAACTGTAGGCTCAGAGACTTAGAGAAGCAGTCTTTGTTGTACTGCATATCTTCGGTCGTAGCATCTTCCAGTTTCCTTTCTCAGATCCATTCTTAGTTGGCTAATTATCATCTGTTGTCTTTCTCTGTCTAGTTATGTTGTATGTTTGTATGTTGGCTATTGATGGGCTTTGTCCATCATGTGGGTTCAATCTAATGTTATCCAAGTTAGCATGTCACATAATTTCAGACATTATTTATTGCTATTTATCTGCTGCATAACCATGAAAAAAATAAAATAAAATAGAGCTGAAGTTCATGCAGTGATCAGCAAGTGCTGACATATGTTATGGCTATCTTCTATAATTGAGTTTCAAACGTTAGCCAATTAGCATTTCACATAATATCAGACATTATTCTATTGCTGTTATCTGCTGCGTAACCATGAAAAAAAAAATGAAAGCTGAAGTTCATGCGGTCATCAGCAAGTGCTACACATGTTCATGGCTACCTTGTCTAATTGAGTTATTCACTATGCTGTTGCTTGAGCAATGGGTAGATCGTAGATGAAGGCAGAAAAGCAGTTCTTCCAGGGAAATTGTCAGAAGCAAGACATGATTGAGCTGAACAAGACTACTTATGCTGCATGGCTCATACGCAGCTGTAGATCCTGCACAATGTCATGCAAAGACTAAAGTGGATCAATAACCTTGCAAATTATGTTCAAAGAACGACCGAACCATTACCATCTACTAGAAGTTGAATTATCATGTTACCGCAATTATTTTGAAGAGCAAGAACATGATCGATTGATCAGCAAGCTATCTGATTGAATGGATTGTCTGACCAAAAAGCCTGTTCCTGGTCTGAGCACCTTGAGGGAATTTTTATGGTCACTGTTGGTGCTGGTGAAGTAGCAGGATATGTTTCAAAATGGAGTAGTGCACCTCCTAGTGCATGAATAAGCAGAAGTTGGGAGTCTGTTATAATGCCCATGTCATTACGTGGCGTTTTTAAGGTTAAATATGGTCTTCAGATATAATACTAAATAAATATAGTGAAGGCTTGATAGTTTTACCAATTTTTCCTTTTTTCAAATAGTAATAAAAGATAGTTTTAAATAAACTATGACTTCCTCTCTGAAAATCGTTCCCTTAAGCCCGTACGAAGTCTTTCAAAAACTCTCATTTTCGTGCCTTTATTTGCATGCTTTTCATAAGATGTGGTCCTCTTTTTAAAGGACTTCTTCAACTTTTTACCGGGTTTTTGCCAACTCCATCGTAACTTTTTTTTTTTTTTTTTTGTAGAGATTAACCAATTAATGAAAAGTAAAATGTGTCATATCAAGAGGAGTTTGGGGCTTAAACCCATATATCAATTCATGGCATATAGTCAATGGTACAAGGAACACTTCTCTTGTAAGTTAAAGATGTGATCACTCAATTCCTCAATAAAATTGGCGACTTGTCTCATTTTGCATTAGGAACACTTCTATCCCAAGTCTTGTAGCATCCCACTTAATTTCAAGATCTTGTCAATGTGAAGCTAAAACGCCGGCTATATGCAAGTTATTTTTTTGTCTCATCAAAACTAGCTTAAGCCTTAGGAGTCCACTTAAACTTTTCAAGTTTCTTGGTTAAATTAGTTAGGGGAGCAACTATGACGCTAAAGTTCCAAAAAAGCCATTACTAAAAGAAATCTAAGCCTAGAATACTCCTAACCGGTGATACACTGCAAGGAATAGTCCATTTCCTACTAACTTTCACTTTCTCTTTATTCATTTCAATTCCATTTTTTAAGATCTTGAGGCTAACAAAATGAACACTTCTTAAGATTCCAATATAACTTCTTTTCCATTAAGGTCTCAAAAACCTCCAATGATTTAAGTTTTTTATTTTATTTTTGAGATTCTTACTATAAACAAGAATATCGTTGAAGTATACAAATACTAGGGACATGGTTATTGAGTTTCATAGATGTATTAAGGAAAGTTGACAATCCAAATGACATTGCCAACTAGTTGATAAGACTATATTTAGTCGCAAAAAGTAGTTTTCCATTCATCTCATCATGTGACAATACTTGATAGTTATCTTAATAATGGTTTTATCCTTTTTAGGCATTAATAAAGCAGGTACAAAAAATGGACTATGAGATTTTCTTACAAGTCCCTTCTTCAACAACTCATTTACTTGTCTCTATAGATATTTACCCTTGATTCATTTTTCATGCTGGTCAATTTGGCAATATGCCTTTTGGAGCTAAATCTTTTTGATGCTCTATACCTCTTAAGGGTGGTAAATCAAGAGGTAGCTCATTAAAAAAAAAAAAAAAAAACAAAGAAAGAGAGACATTTCTAAAACTCTCTTAAAAGTGAAGACATCTTAGGTGGTAACTTCCGATACTCACTTTTTAGAATCTCTCTAAACATCAACAAAACTAATGGTAGGATGCTAGATAATATTTCTTTGATCTCTCCTCAAATCAATAAAAAAAATTCTTTTTTAAACTGATTTGATCCCTTCTCACCTCATTAGAGTTCAAAGGACACAACACAACCTTTCTACCATCATTAACTCGAGAGCACTTGTCAGTAAAACCATCACGAGTCACGTTCTTACCATATTGCCAAAGTCGCTCTAGCAATAGATGGATAGCAGTCATGAGCACTAAGTCAGAAGTGACCTCATCTCTATAGTTTCCCATAGAAAAAGACACTTTTATACTCTTTGTCACTTCTATCACTCATTTGTTATCTAGTCATCTAAATCTATAAGGTTGTGGATGGTTAAAGGTCAATGACCTTAACTTCTCAACTAAGATAGTCAAGGCAACATTGACACAACTATCTTCAACATAATTACACTATAAGTTTAGTCCTCCTATCCTAGGTATAATAGGATGTTTTCCCTTTGATCATTTTTCACTTTAACATCTCTAAACAATGATATCCCTATTTTGTAGAAGTTCTTCTTCTTCAATTGGATTCTCATTTTCTACTACCTCCTCGAGTAGATTGTGATTCTAGCTAGGGCCTTACTATCATTGTCCACTTCTCCACTAAATTCAGGAATGTACATCACCTCCTTATTATGGCATTGGGATGCAATGTTGCCAAATTCTTGAAACTTGAAACACTTAGTTTCTCCAATCCTTTCAACTCTATTGATGGTGGTCTTAGTGTGGTTAACTTATGGCTACAACTTTCTCCCTTCTTAAAGGTCTAAAAGTCATTTATTAAAGATCTCTAGAGTTCTAATTTCTATAACTTAGTTGGAAGAGGGACATGTTCCTACAAGTTTCTTTCCCTTCAATCTTGAGGGTGAACATAATGACTTCATCTAAGTTAGAATTTAGCTACAAGTCAACCACATCAGTAATCTCACCATGTAATCTTCTTAAGAATTTAGTTATCGTTTGCTCATCTGATTCCTAATTTCACACCCATGTAATAGAGTTATAAATTTTCATAGATGGTTGGGAAAAAAAATTGCTCCTTGGCTAAAAGTTTATAACTTATTAAATAATTCTTGTTCATATTGATTGGGCATAAATCTTTTAGACCTCAATCTCTTCACTAAATGCTAATTCTAACTTCTTCTTTCCTTTCTCTACTCCTTTGAATCTTGAGATTGTTCAACCACAAACTAGTAAAGTCAATAAAGTATAAAGATGTTAACTCAACTCTGGTGGGTCACCTATTTCAAACAATTCAAAGGCTTTTGCAACTTTTGAACCCAATTTAGGTACTCTTCAGATAAACTAGTGCCTCAAAAAGTGGAAACATTTATTTTAAGCATGTTAGTGGTGGCTCGGGGTCATCAACACATAAAACTAGATATTGACATTATACAACACATGTCTATACCCATTCCTTTACTTAATTTAATGATTAAGTGGTGAAACCAAGATCATAAAAGCCTATCTATATGGACAAAGATGATTAAGTAATGATTAATTTAATGATTAAGTAGACATGATCACCCACTTGAAATTCGAGAACTCGCCTCTTCAAATCTACTAAGGTCTTTTGTCGGTCTTGTGCTTTCTTCATCTTTTCTATGTGACTCTCACTTTATTAGCCGTCTCTTGTACTAAGTCTGGCCCAATAGCAAGCTTTTCTATGTCATCTCAAAACAGAGATGACCTACAACGCCGTCCATATAAGGCTTCGTAGGGTGGCATCTGAATGGTCGAGTGGTAGCTGCTATTGTAGGCAAACTAAATCAGCGATATGTGATCATCCCAACTTCCTTTGAATTCCAAAACACATGCTCTCAACATATCTTCCAGGGTTTGAATTGTCTGCTCAGACTGTCCATCGGTTTGAGATTGATATGCAGTACTAAAATGTAGCCTTGTACCCAAACTCTTTTGTGACTTGTCCAAGTCTTACATACGAACCTTGGGTCTCAATCTGATATAATTCCCGTGGGTACACCATGTAGGCGCACTATTTCTCGAATGTAGATCTTGGCTAACTTATCCATAGAGTATGTGATGTGATTAGCAAAAAGTATGCTGACTTAGTTAATCGATCCATAATTATCCACACTGCATCACAACCTTTTGAAGCCTTTGGAAAACCACACACGAAATCCATGGATATCTGATCCCATTTCCATTCAGGGATAGGCAAAGGCTTTAACAATCCTCCTGGCCTTTGGTGCTCTACCTTCACTTGTTGGCAAACCTTACATTTCATCACATAATCGGCTATATCCCTCTTCATACGGTTCCATCAGTAGTGGCTTTTCAAGTCTTAGTACATTTTGGTACCTCCGGGATATATAGTATAGCCAGAGTTATGGGCTTCACTCATAATTTCCTTCTTCAACTCCTCATCCTCCGGTAGACATAGTCATCCTTTTTTTCTAACCACATCCTCCTCATATATTACAAAGTTAGAGTATTTTCCTTCCTGAACCTCCTTCTTAAGCTTTTACATTCCTTCATCATATCGTTGAGCTTCTTTAATTCTCTCAACCAGGGTTGGCTCCAACACTAAATTGGCTATCTCCAATTCCGCACTTTGTCCGATGAATTAAATCTTTAATTTCTCAAATTCTCTTATTAGTTCCTTTTTTTTTTTTTAGCTTGTGATTAATGCAGCCACTTCTCCATAATTTTTTCCAACTTAGAGCATTCGCAACTGCATTTACTTTTCCCAGACAATAATTAATTCCTAGACATAATCTTTTATCAACTCCAACCATCTTTTTTGTCTCATATTTAGTTCCTTCTGTGTAAACAAATACCTAAGGCTTTTATGATCCGTATATATCTCACATCTTTGTCCATATAGATAGTGCTTTAGTGATTTTTCCTTAAGTGGTTTGTTAGCACTAATAGAATAAGTAATTGCTTTTTTTGCAACATCAATTCATTTTAAAATGTGTATAAATAGTGCTTTAGTGATTTTTAGGTTATCTTAGTTCATATTGGCATTATCAACCCCTTTATGTGTGACATGGTGACTGATAGAGATGAATGTATAACAACAAGAATAATGAAACAGTTGATAAGACTCACAATTACTACACAATTTATGGACAATAATATGATAATATTCAACAAGTGAAAAATAAACAAATGATCATAAAGGGAGGAGAAATCTTATTAAATTATATGCTTTCACAAGGAATGATACAACAAACATCACTAGTAAATTTTTAGATTGAGCAGAGAATGAAATCAAAACATGACATGTTGATTCCAAATGATATGCGCATGACTTGGCAATAGGAAAGAATTATGCTCAAAATCAAGTCACTATTGGAACTAATTATGAAGTCCTTAAATTCAACTCTTCTAGTTGAAGATTCAAAAGGTGCCAACAAGAGAAGAATGTCAATTAATTTGCCATAATCAATGAAGGATTACCAATAATTTGATGAAATCATAAATGGTCACACTAGGAATTAATGATGAGAGATGTGTTCTATGCAAAAGTTTTGCTTTAAAGGGCTCTCTCTCTCTATGGAAATTTATGTAAATGTTGTGTCTAGACACTCAAAGAAACATTCATTAACTGAAAAATTCAACAATTTTCAACATTTGATAATTAGATCTCTTTACTATAGTTCATGAATGAAGAGTTACCTTTCTAACAATTTTAAAGCCTTAGAGGTTTTTAAAACAATGACAAATGACATAACACAACATAATATAACATCATAATATGACCAAGAATGATACAACATGAAACAGAAACAAATTATACAACTCCAAACTTAAATAGATACAATTGTATAATTTTGAAAACACATGCTCAAAAAATTTCTATAAAAGGTCTAGAATTTTTGGTAAAATCGATTCATCGACTATTATGTACATGAATGTCTAACAAATTGGTTGAAAGGTTCAAAACTTCAAGGTCAATAGCTTTTGGGAACTTCTATTCTTCAAAAGGTCCAAAGCATGCATGAAAGTTCAAAACTCTTTTTTGCTTCTATAGTGTTATCAACAACAAAAAGTGTGTTAGCTCCATCCCCATTACTCCCAAACCCCACTACACAATTTCCAACATGATATAGCACATTAAGCATTTGATTCCCAAATAATAGAACCTTACGGCTTACTTCATGTGATCCTATCTTATCCAATCTCTATCCCTAACTATACAAATGTTGAAGGCTCATATGAAAGTCTTGGATTAGGTTCTAGTTGTCAGTCTATGATTCACATCTTAGGTCCTTTTGAGCTATAAATTAATATTGAGTGTTATTATTATTTTTTTCTAAAACCTAAGATCGAAAATTAAACCCTATACAATCAGCCACGACCCTAAGGTAATGTTTAACAACTCAAAAGAACTCATCATACTCTTATATCAAAGTGTAAAAAACTATTATCTAAACTTGCAGCAATAGAAAGAAACTAAGTATCAGCATTACTCTAATTAGCGCCACCTAAGTCTTCAATATAAAAGTTGTATCCAAGCTCATTAATGAATCGTCACTCGAAATTATTAAGCCTCATGGAATAAGTCACAAAACCTAATATATAGTATTGCAAGAGCTGATTTGAGCTGGTAGAGTTAGCCCCTACAAGTACAGAGAAAACAATCAGAGAGGTACTAGAGGGTTGCCGGTGTGACCACTCCGATGCTTAAGTTAGTCTGTGGGTAAGAGTGATGCATCTGTAATAGAGTGGAAAATTGCCCTATCTCTTTGCCTTAGGTAAAGGGGATATTTATATTGTTTGGGTTCATACCATGATAGATTTCCTCATGATAGCTAACTTGGTACCCAAGGCAATAAGGATACTTGAGCTAGGGAGCCGTGGCTTTATAGAATGTGGCCAAGCTAGTCATGGCCCCCTTGGTCATAGGGCGTGACTGGAGATTATGAGGCCGTAAGGCTAAACTTGCTAGCTAACTGAGCTGACGAACTTGGTTAACCTTTATGACGTGAAAATTTATAGGGAGACCATGCATCATATTCTTTGGTGGAGGTCTGGATCTCATTAGCTTCCTAGGAGGTCAGGATGTTACGAATAGTGGACCCTTCTTAAGCCCAGAGTATTTATTAGGTTTTGGAGCCCACGAGACTGAGTGGATTGATGACTATATTATGCTACCACAAAGAGAGTGCAAAGTTGACAATTGGACGAGCTGCATTTCTCATTTAAGCTGCATCCCCATGTCACGAGTAATTTATTGTGGGGACCATTTAACCTTCCACTAGATTTTTCCTATATATCTTACTTAACACGTTTCGCTATGGTAGAAATCATGCAGTTCTCCCAAGAGGTCCTGGTGATTTGAAAGGTCAAGTAATAATTAATCCTTAAGATTTGATGGCTGTGGTTGTTGGTCATGGTGTTAGATCTTTGAGGTCTATTCACATGTCCCAAGGGATTCGAGCTTTCACGTCTCCCCCCACTCCTTTATAAATACATGTGCTTCGTAAGGACTTTTTCACACCACTTTCATATTTTGTTAAGAACATCATCATCTTAGATCCTTAACGCCCTTTTAGTACTTCCACTTGCTTAGATTTTAGTAATGTCAAACTCAAGTTACTCTAGCACCCAATCTTTTTCCCATGATTCTAACAACAGAGTACAACAATTCATGGATGAGGTGAGGTGAGACGAGAGAGAGACTATGTCAAGATTGGAGGGCTCAAACTGGGGTAGTAGCATAGGTCAAAGAGTGGTAGTTAGGCTCCTATAAGTGGTCGTAAAGAGGGCTCTAGCGAAGTATTGATGGCATCAGTGAGGGAGTTGGGCATTTCAAATGTGCATTCTTTTGCAGAGCTGGCTGTCTAGATTTATCGGCACCCTATAAATAAGTATCCTTCCAATGGTCTAGAGAAGGGGTCCATCATCCCTTTACATAAAAAGGCGGCCTGAGGTGGTGATCTTTATGAGATTTGTTGCAAGCACTCCGAGGAGGCCTTTTAAGGCCATATGCCAGGAGGAAATGCGAGGTGCTCCTCAAGAGTAGGAGGTTGTTGTGCCTATGAGGTCTGATCAAGTGTGTCTCTTTGGTGGCAGAATGTTTCCTTATATAAGAAGGCTTGCGATTTCGGCTTGAGGATGCCTTTCTCTCCTTTCCAGAAAGAGTTCTTTGAATACCATTGGCTATGCCTAGCTTAGTTACTGCCTAATACCTAGTGGTTATTGGTAGCTTTTAAGATCATCTACCTTTATACCATGGTACAGCCTATCGTGATCTTGTTTCGATGGTTTTTCCTATACAAAAGGTCGAAGGAAGGTTGGTGGTATCTTGCCAAACAACCTAAGAGTTCTCATCTTCTTACTAGCCTCACCAGCTCGAATGGATTTGATTAAAAGAGTGAGTTCTAGGTAGTCAGGTTGGAGGAAGGCATGCAATGGGGTTTCAACTTCTGGGTGGATTGATGTGAGCCTATTCATCATGAGAAGCCACGAAAGCTAGTGCTATATGATGTTAGGGGGATAAGGGAGTTGTAGGGAGCTCTAAAGGTGCGAGGTGGAAAGCCTTATAACGCCATACTTGTAGTGAATAATTTTTTGAGTGTGAAGTTATGATGGAGGTGGGGCTTAGTTCTTTGTGTGATCATGGCCTCTCTTTCTCTTCCTCCCTCCCCTCCCACCCCAATCACCTGTTGAGTCTCGAAGAGAGAACATTGTGAAGAGGGTTCAGGATTTTCGAGTTGTTAGTAGGTATTTTGTTCGTTATTGCTTACTGTTTTTTTTTTTTTTTTATCTTTTTCAGAGCCTAAGATGTTTATGGTGGACGTGGGTAACGTTCTTGCTAATCCATTGAAGAAGTGAAAGAGAGCTTCCATGAAGAAGAAGGCAATCGATAGGAAGTGCCTTGTTGCAGTTGAGCAATAGGCTTCTGAGGTCAGTGCGCCAATCATTGATTTAGATGAGCAAAACCCGAGTGACAAGATGTCGAGGTCGGAGATGCTATTATTGAGGTTGTGAGTGTTGTTGTTGAGGTTGGAGATGTTGGGCTTAATGCTTTCTTCGTAGTGCCCTCTTGTTATGCTCGGTCTCATGATAATAGAGTTCGGCTCAATACTCCCCTATATCTATTTGAGCTCGCAGCGTGCGATCCCCTATGGTGGAGGTTACTATGATCAGTAATAATGCCTTGGGTGATCACGCCATGGTTAGGCGTCGTGGGAGTCCACCGGAAGGGGTGTTGCTAGCGGTCCAATCGACTTTATTGAAGGGAGAGCTCTAAAGTGGAGCGATGCGGCTCTATAGTGAACATCTTTTGAGGAGATAGCCTGTCTCAAGGATAGGAAGAGGTTAAGGCACTTTTATGTTAGACTGTTGTTAGTGGACTTGGTCGTAGACTTATTAGCACGGAAGATGTATGAGGTGAGGTTGCAACTACCTTCGAAGAGGTTGCTTACGCTACTTATCGTTTCTTAGCTTATTGAAACTCTTTTGTTATCTGTTTTCAAGCCTTAATGGCGACTATCGAAGCTTTTAGGAAGTTAAGGGAGAACTTTGGGGTAGAAGATTATGTTTCTTTCTTTTTTTTTCCTTTTTTGTCAACTTCCTACTGTTATCGATTGAACATTGTCTCTTCCCCTTTTTTTTTAGGGTTTAAGGGAGTTCAAGGCACTAAAGGCAAGTTTGGAGAAGGAGCTTGCCAAGGTCAAGCAGAACGAGATGAGATACAAGAGCGATCCACTTGTGCTGATAGACGAGCACAAAAAGGCTACATAGTGAGATGGAAGACAAGGTCTTGCACAACAAGTTGACGTGCTCGAGGCAAGGAGGAGGCTGTCTCTTGCAGAGACGACAGTTGATGAATACGGGAATAAGTGGAGGGGTTTAAAGGACAAGCAGGATAAGTTGTCTCATCACTTGAGTGATGCCCAATTGGGGAGTGCAAAGCAGAAGCGAGAGCTCAAGCTGGCCACTTTGGAGATTGGTAAGCTGAAGGAGAGCATCCAATCATTCAACTTGGCATGGGAGAAGTTGAAGGTAGGTTCATTTGAATTTGTTAGTGTATGATTAACCATTGTTACTCACATCTAGTCATTATTTCATTACTCTTGCTGCAGGATCATGTGAAGGATTTGAAGAGCAGCTAGCTCATTCTCGGGGCAATCAAGAATCAAATTTTAAGGGAGCTCTTTAGGAATGAGGAGTAGAAGGGGATCCAGGTGAATCTAGTTCGTGATATCGCTAAGCTAATAAGGAATGAGGTATTGGAGAGGTATCCTAACCTGGAACTTGTGTTCTAGCTGCTCGTTTAAGGGAGGCTCTAACAGAGGCTTCTAATGAGGAGGGGGATGATGGAAAGGGAGCCAAGCATGGCAAAGTTGAAGCTAAGGTTAGTGCCATCAATGGGCCAGACCAAACAAAGGTCACTGCTGTTCCTGAAGGATGAGCCTAAGATGAAATCGCTTCTGTGTTCGTAATTGAATGGACCCGATCAACAGATTTCGATGCCGATGGCTTTTGATGTCGTAGTTGAGCCCCAAGCTGAAGGTAACGTTGAGAGGCAAGTCGAGGCCGTTGCAAGTAGTGGACCCTTCCTAAGCCTATCGAGGTTATGATGTTTTGGGGCCCATGAGATCGAGTGAACTAATAGCTATATTCTGATGTCAACACACAACAATTGTTGTACGTGCTAATTTAATCAGATAGAGTTAGCCCCTGCAAACACAGAGAAAACAGTTAAAGGGGCATTAGAGGGTTGCCCGACACGGCTATTCTAATGTTTAAGTCAGTCCATAGATAAGAGTGATGTGTTTGTAATAGAGTAGAAAATTGCCCTCTCTCTTTGCCTCAAGTAAAGGGGATATTTATACTATTTAAGGTTATACCAGGATAGATTTCCTCATAGCAACTGACTCAGTACCCGAAGTGATGAGGATACTCGAGCTAGGGAGCTGTGGCTTCATAGAGTGTGATCGAGCTGGTCATGTGGCCTCCGATCATGGGGTATGACTAGAGATTATGAGGCTGTAAGGCCGAACTTGTTGGCTAACTAAGCTGACGAGCTTGGTTAACCTTTACGAGGTGAGAATTTCTAGGGAGACCTTACGCCATATTCTTTGGTAGAGGTCTAAATCTCGTTAGCTTCTTGGAAGGTTAGGACGTTGTAAGTAGTGGATCTTTCCTAAGCCCATAGAAGTTATGAGGTTTCAAAGCCCATGAGATCGAGTGGACCGATGGATATATCCTTCTATCAACACACAACAATTGTGCATACATACTCTATGCCACGTAACATAAATACTTTATATACACTGCAAGCAAACAACTTTTATTAAAGATATTTATTTTTGTGATAGCAAACAACACGACTTTAGCATCCTAAAATCCAGAGTAACTTATGAATTCAAACAATGAACTAGCAATAAAAGGTTCTAAATCCCATTGTAGCAAGCAATAAGGGTTAACGAAGATGGCTAAATCACTAAATAAGGCACAATAGTAGTTTTATATGGAGCGTAGTGCCATGTTGATTATCAATACATACAATTCATCTTTAATGTACTTATCCATCATGTCCTATAACACCAAATGGCATAAGTTATAAGTTCCTCCTTGTTTAGGCTGACTCGTTAAAGCATATAAGTTTTTCCCATCAACTATTCGCCTAACTATGCTCGTTGCTTAAGTACCTAACCATTGCATCCTTCTAGGAATTGAGCTTAATATGAGGTTGTTGTTATCAGCCTAGTATGACCACATTCAAGCAAGCACATATTTTAATTAGCTTCTTTTTTTTTCTTTTTGCCAAAATGATCAGCTAAGTTAAAATTAAGTTTACTTTATTAATTATAGGCAAATACATTGCAAAGCAACTACTATGCTTCTAGAATCCTCGTTGTCACAGACAAAGAAGATAGACTACCTTAATTATCATATAGATATGTAATGAAAACTGCTTGTTATTCATTCACTTTAAAGTCATCAAAAATCATTTTCTTATTTTCCCTAATAGATCCATCACCAAATATTTTATTTATTTATTTTTATTAAGGAAAGCTAATTAACTTATTTAAGTTAATAAACAATTATATTTAAATTCGGTCTACAAATTTAAGTTAGCTCAACTAGTTTCATTATCAATTTGGTCCACCCAAATAAAAATAATATGTATATATAAATTTTGAAATTGATTGTATCCAAATGTGATATGACTAGTTCTTGAACTGATCTTCAAACAATTCTTATGGGGTTAATTATACCAGAAGGCCCTAAAGCTTGGGGATTAGTTCATTTAAGGTTCAAATATTTCAAGCAGTTAAAAAGAGGTTCCAATGTTTATGGGTTAATTTATTGAAGGTTCTAACATTTGAAGAAGTTGGTCAATTTGGGTCCCCAAGGACACATGTCAATAGAAGAAGAGTCTTTTGAGTTTTAATTAAATATTCTCTCCTGTTGACACATGTCATTAGGACCCAAATTGACCTACTTCTTCAAACATTGGGACCTTAAATATACTTACCCCCAAATATTAGAACCTCTTTTTAACCACTCGAAATGTTGAGATCTTAAATGATTACTTTTAAACGTTGTGACCTTCTAGTGTAATTCACCTCATTCTTATATAATCGGTCGAACTAGTTTGATTGACTCAATCGATCCGATTATATTATACTATGTTATAATATATGAATTATTTAATTATTTATTAAGATATTATTATCTTCTTGTTTTCTCAAAAACACCAATTGTAAAAAATAAAAAATAAAAATTATCACTTTTGAAGATCAAAACTCCTACTAACAAGATATACACTTGGGACTTATTTTTATGACATTAAACATGAATTTGGGTATTCGTGGGATTAAAGATCAAGCTGAACACTTTGAAGGCTACTCAACTCATTCAAAATTTTATTTAAATCGTTCGAAAAACGTTAATCTATAATAAGAATTTCATTTAATTGGCTCACTGTACTAGATCAAATATACATGTTTTCATAAACATCAACATAAATTTTAGGAACATACTCAACATGCTAGTCTTAAATTTAACCAATTCAAACTTATTTTTTAAAGAAACTTACTAAAAGTCCTTAAATAAACTAATTCTTCATTGATTCACAATACATGATCTAAAGCCACTTTCACTTCCATGACATCATATAATCAAAATTCTTCATTGATTCACGGTACAAACACCAATAATTCATTATGAAAATTAAGAACAAAGGTCACTCCCCCAAACATACATGAACATCACACTAACTTCATCGCATAAGCATCATCCCCACGACATTCATCATCAATAAATCATCATCAATTGAAATTCATTTCAATTTCCACTCTATATAACAAGCTAGATCTATGAGTCAACATACAAAGAATCAAACCCAATTGCTTATCGCTATCAATCGTTAGCACCAATACAATAAGTACTCCAACTTCAATTGCAGCAATTATCTATTACAATTACTACTGTAAAACATAATTAAACCTTAAATCTATATAATTAAAACATGGATCAAAAGAACCTACCTAAAATTGAAGCTTCAACACACACTTAGGTTTAGATCGGTTCCATGATTGTGAGATCTACCAATCTTCAAAGAATTCTTTGTATAAATCATTTTCATTCAATTAGATCTAAATGTTGCTTAATAGATATGAAGAAAAAATTACTACACTTACCAAACTTATCAACCTCCAAGTATAAACTCCTCCAAAGCTAGATCCACGTTTTGACTTCTTTAGTTTCCTATGATTAAAGGTCCATAAGGTACTATACTCGTAGATTCTAACTCCCAATTAAACGTATGGAATAAAAATTTTACTATGATTGAATCTCTTGTATTGAAACTCTCTACTAAGCCTCTAGCTTCTCTAAAAGGATTTAATTGGTTAAATAAAAAACAAATGGAGCCCTAATTTTCCACCAAAGATCATGACAAAAAGAGAACTAGAAATTAGACTCTAGAGTCTTCTTAAACTAAATCTGAGTTTGAGATTACTTAATTAGGTTTGGAACTTATTACATTTCCAATATACCCTCATAGAAAATGTGATTACTAGGGTTAAATTAGTAATTTTCCATTTATATCCCTTAAGTTGGTTTCTAAGACTTGGATTTTATTATGCTTTCCAAATTTACCTTCCTTAATGACTTAATTTCCACTTTTGTTTAGGTATTCTTTTCTTAACTTAAGATATTTCACACGAAGTCTCACGTCAACCTAAGTTCCTAATACAACCGATTAACTATATTATCAACTTTTTAATTATTCTCATCTTACTTAGGTTACCAGGCCTAATGTTTTGTTATCATCACATTGGTGCTAGCATTTGGTTGGTAAGTGCATTTTTTAACCGGGCAAAAACTCCTATCAAACAAATAGCAGAATGGATGGTGACCAAGCAAGAGGCACTCTATCTTACTTTACTTTTTTTTTTTTTTCCCATAAGCATCTTCAAGGAGAAGCGAACAACAATCAAGATAGTGGATTTTCTTATTCTCTTGTCCAAATGGTGGTAACAAAATCTAGTCATTATAACAGATGAACTTATCTTAAATGAAGGGGAAGGAGGGAGTAACAAAAAAATTCATCTCCAAGCCTATAAATACTTTGTCAAATGCATATTTAAGTCACTTGATTGAGCCTCATTTGCAACATCAACTTGTCTTCCTTATTCATCAATACTCTTATGTTTTGTCCTTCATCTACAATATCTTGTTGAAATCTTAGTGTAGTCCTATTTACTCTTTATTTATTTACTAACCTTGTTGAGAGTACTCAACATTAGAGATTGGGTGAGTGAAACTTTGTAGCATAGTCTAAGAATTTATGACTAAATTATTTAATAAAACATGTGTGAAGGTCTCAATCAAAGGTATTGCATGCTCATGCGAATAAGGGATGGTCTAAGCTCCAAATGAAAATCCTAAGTATATATTCATTACGCTTATGTCTTTTACTTTTAGCACATTATATTATCTCTACTTATTCTTTTATTGATTGATTGCTAAATTTGATTGAATTTGAAAATTTTCTATAACATGCAATTAAATTCAATTAAGTCCCTCCTGAGTTCTTAATCTAACATTTTGCTAATGTTGCCTTGTATTCATTTAAGACCTTTTTTGGCTGCTATAGTTTTTTGTTTCCTCATTCATAATAGTTATACAATCATACTTAGAAAAGATCATCTAATTTTGATTGGAATCAAAACTTAAATCATAGATTTAAAAGGCTAAGGTAAGTGTTGGCTTGAATAGGTGGAAGCAAGATGAGTAGAGACTCAAATAGGTAGAAGCAAGATTAAAATTACTAAATGAAACTAGGAAGAGAGTTGAAAAAAAGGAAGACTTGCAAGCTAAGATTGATAAGAGTATGAATGAAAAATGGAGGAATGTTTCCAAGAAGAATAAGTGTTCCAAGAATTGGACCTTTCAAAACATGGCTTGTGGAATGCAAGTCATATTTAAGAGAAACCCATTCTTCAAGGATCCTTTTAGAACCAAAACCCATGGGAGAATAAATAGACTTCACCAAGCAATTTGCAAATATTTAGCATGAGTATCAGAAGATTATACTTATGAAAGATGACATAGGCAAATCTTTGGTTTACATTTATAAAATATTATGTATCTTTGGGATGTGACAAGAAGATTTAGATCTGCATAATTAAGGATATAGTTGTTTAACTTTAGATAGTTATTTACTTTCTTATTAATAGGTATCGTATTTCTTTTTGAGTATTTTCCTTTTCATTAACCAATATTTATGTTTACTACCTCCTTGTTTTAGTATAAATATGCAACCATAGGCATTGAAGAATAGTTGGTACTTATGATTTCAAGTGAAGAATGCAAAAATAGTGAATGAGTGATGTTATCTTTCAATGAAGTTATCTTTGTTAATTAAGTTGTATCGGTTAATTTTTGTTCTTACTAATCTCCTCACAATTTCAATGAATTCTCATACTTATCAATCTTCTTCTTGAGACTAAGTCATGCCATTATTATTATGATTCATGAGTCATATTGAATTCGACTAGTATTTTCGTTATTGAGAATTCCATAAGCCATATCGGACCTTTCTTTAATGATGTGATTATATCATTTATTGTGAGTCATATTAGCTGCTAATCTGATCAAATTTAGTTTGTTTATTATATTGGTGCAAAGTTAATTCGGTATTCACTTATATCATTTTTTTTCTCTTATCATATTCATAAATACAAAACCAACAAAACATTTCCTTTTGGTTAATTTTATTCATAAAAACTCAAAAAGAAACCATCTCATTAAACCGCTACACATTAGATCATGTTCAAGATATACCTAGAATTTTGTGGCACAACATATTCGCTATATAATATTTCACAGCCAAAATAGTTAATGATGTGAAAGTGAATTTCCTTCTCTTAAATTTCATAAATTAGAAAAATTTGTTTACTTTATTTTCACCTTTATTGGTAAACCAATTTCTATAAATTTGTCCATTTACTTCGTGGGTGAATTTGAGTTTGTTAAGCGTAAATTTAACTCTTATCCTCCTAAAGGTTCCGCACTATATCAAACCCGGCCTGTTTGATACAAAACACTAAACAAGGGTCCAGTAGGGTTTTTTAAAAGCACTTTTTTGAAAATGATTTGACTGGAGTTGCCATTAGCTAAAGTAAAAAAAAAAAAAAAAAAAAAAGGGTGAACCAGAAACTAAATGAACCAGAAACTAAACAAGTGGTTTGATTTCTAGTTCAACCACTAGTCTGCATGAAAAACTAGAAATTATGAGTCTAACAGCTATTATTTTAAAACTTGAACAGCTCATTCACTTGATATGAATAGTTATTCATTTATCCTTATTCGATGTATATCTGATATTACAGAATTTACTTGAAAGGATTAACAATTCATAATGAATTATTAGCACGTAAAATGAAGAATATCAATTCATGTATCGACCCCATGAATTACCATTCAATAGTTTATTTTTCAACTTTGTCATAAATACCTATGTCTTGAAAATATCACATATACAACTACCCTTTCTCTATAATAAATATAAGGGGTATCATAGATATTTTACATTTTACTTCAATAATTACTTGTTTTATTTTTTATAGTAAGTGAATATTTACGATCCTATTACATTATCTTTGAACTGAAATTCCATTCTTTCCTTATTTCATACAATGAAATAAATGGGCTGAAAAGGTTATTGAGGCTTTAGATGGGCTTTAGAAATGTTGAATTACATGGGCCAAAGAGTAACACTAATAACATACCTTTTTCTTCAATTTTTTATTTTTTCTAAAAATGTCTAAGGAAATATATTTTTTAGCTATTTTGAAAAAACTTATAAGTAAAGAATTTTTATGATTTTAAGAAACAAGTCCTAAAAAGGTTTTATATTTTTCATGAATAATTTCCTGTTAAAGGTTTTTTTTTTTTAATCTTGGAACTACTTGAAAGTTTTTTATTAATGTGGCCATTCCATAGTTGCCTATGCATTCGCTAGTTAGAATCACGTCCTCGTAATTTGTTTTAAATTTTTGTAAAGCTTTAGCATGTTGATTCTTTTTTAATTTATGAAAATCGCCAAGTATAAGTGATTTGTCATTTTAAGTTTATTTTTAAAAATTCCTTGAAAGATATAATTTTTGTCCTTTGCTTTTGAAAAACTCCTAAAAAGATACTAATTTTGAAAATCTCATTTATTTTATTTTTGGTAATTTTTTTCAGTAGACTAGTGATACAATATATATAAGCTAGCAAAATTTTTGTACATATATATCCCCTATATAAGAAAAGACAAAAATGGATAAAAAGTTTTTGTTGATTTTATAAATTTTTCTATTTTCTTGTTTTAAGTTTCTATAAAATTTAAGTTAGAAAACTATTTACATGGAATTTATTTCATTAAGCAAAACTATGCAGGCAATGGATTCAGACGTTTTAAACATGCATGTGTATAATTTCTGGCCATTTCTAACTTTTTATTGTAAATTCATTATATAAGGAATGTATCCAATAGCCTGAAATTTTTACTTTTTCAAATTCCATTTTTTTCTTTTGTTTTAATGATTTTAGATAAAACTCTAGGTTGAGGATTTCAATACAAGTCTAAGGTTCCTATGGAAAAATATTACCAATATACAACTCCAATAAAATTAATTATCGATACACTATAGCAAAATCGGTTTAAAAAACAGGATATGATTATTTACACATAAAACATGGGAATAAAATAGGATATGATGTTTATATATCGTTGCTATATCATAATTACTAATTACATTATAAGAGTTAATTACATATTGTGATTAGCAAAAGCGATATAAATGTTTTTATTTGTGTGTAAATCGGGCTTCATATGCACAATATTCATGCAAATATCGCAACTACAACACACGATATATGATACACCATATAATATTCGTATATCATGATTTATACATACAACTTAGCAATTGTATATTAGTGATTATTTTTATTTTGATCTTGAATAAGTAATTAATTTTAATTAGAGTTGTAAACATGAAATTATTTTATAGATGGGGTCCTATTAACCATAGTTATACAAAGCGTGCCACAAGGCAATATTCATAAGAAAAATCAAAACCAAGCATGGTAAAAACTCTTAATCTCAAAATTATATATGAATTAAGCCCTCCATAATGGATATATGTCCTGAAGTTCTAATGATAATGATTCATCTCTTATTGTTTGTTTATATTTTTATTTTCATATTCAAAATAAACCTAAATTCTAGATTTATCTAAACATGTGATATTCATATTGTTATTTTCATAACAGTTATATCCTAAACATGGCTGATCACGTGCGATAGGCATCTTGATCGGCCTAAGAGGAGTCTTCAACTGATGAAACATGTAAGACATCATAGAAAGAGGTGTAGGAGAAGCTACAAGCAAACCCAGTTTCTCGAGTGTACAAGTGTCATGAAAGATCAAATCAAATATATTTGATCATTCTTAACTCGTTCTTTGCAAATTAGATGCTTTAATCTTTCTCTATAACTATTTCAATAGAACTTCCACGTTGCTCTCAATCTTAGCAATATGCATCATGATCACAAATGAGAGAACCTCTTATTTATAGATGATGGAGGTTGATACTAGCCATTAGATAGCACTTGAATGAATGATTGAGATCAAGCATTACTGGTGACCATTTGATCATTTCCTAATTATCTGACAGCTACTATTGAAGCCTAGTTCGCTAGACTTATAATGGGCTTAACTTGAGGGATTTCATAATAAAAATGAAGTCCATTATTCAGTCAAAATAGTCAATTCTTAATATAAAAAAGCCAAAAGCTTATTTTAATCTAAATAAGTCCTATTCTAATGAAATAAATCCTAAATTAACCCCAGAAGCTGTTTTTGGAGACTAATTTTCGTGCACATGAAAACTGAATAAAGCCGAGAGTAGAATAAACTAGTATAATGATCATTATTCCAAACCTATCAAGCTGAATTTCCTTACAATATACCTTAATAGATTAGGTTTTCTAAGCTCTGTCACCAGCCTAGAAGAGCCTAGAAGACCGACCTATGACATTAAATTGGACAAAGAGCCCAATTATTGAAATGATCCTCTCTAAAAAACTATTTACATAGAATTTATTTGATTAAGCAAAACTATACAGGCAATGGATTCATACATTTTAAACATACATGTATATAACTTTTGTCCATTTCTAACTTGTATTGTAAATTCACTATATAAGAAACGTACTATATACTGTAGGTAGGTTCCTCTTAACCAAAGTTGTATAAAGCGTGCCATAAGGCAATATTCATATCAACAATCAAAACTGAGCATGGTAAGAACTCTTAATCTCAAAATTATATATGAACCAAGCCCTATATAACAGATATATGTCCTAAAGTTCTAATGATAATCATTCATCTAACTTATAATTATCTTTTTATATTTTTATTTTCATATTTAAAATAAACCTAAAGTCTAAATTTATCTAAACATGGTGATATTCATATAGATATTTTTCATAACAGTTATATCCTAAGAACTTAACCTATCAAAATTTCATGTCCTAATGACTTTATTCATATATTCCAACATAACCTAACTAGCCTAATATTCATGAATTCAACTAAACTGTGGCATCACAAAACGATAATAGTAAAGATATAACATTCACAATACGAATATTTTTTCATCATGAACCTATATGACATCTATAACACGTGCATCACCTATTATCCATATATCTACGTTTAATACGTATACCATACGCTATTATCCATATATTATTAGCCATATACGCTCGTGATCGTTTTATGAGACGTATATCATATATTTGCATAAAATCATGTACTGTACAATATCATATATAATAATAATAATCTCTTTTTTATTTTCTTTTTCTTTTTTTTTTTTTTTTCCTTTTCCACTATTTTTTGTGTTACAAGTACTTGCAATGTTAAAATACTTGTACAATACATAGAGAAATAAAATAAAATCTAAAAAGATAACAAATAATGAACTAAAAGAGATTGGGCTTGAATTTCTATGCTGATTAAACCTAGGTGCAGCTCCATGGGTCAACAAGGGTTACTGGAGTGGATCTTCGAGTCCCTGCAAAAAGAAAAGAAAAAAGAAATTGCGGTCTCTTCTTCTCTCTCTCGATAGTTAGCGTTGCAAGCCCAAAAAAATTTTCACACTCTTAGATGAGATCCTTAGAGCTAATGTCGAAACCAGAATCCTAAAACCTACTCAAGTGAAAATTGAACTCTAGAAATTCTGGACAAGATCAGATAACGATTCAATAACCTTAGGATATCAGATGAATTAAGTAAAGCCAAAACCCTAAAGGTAAGTAGTTTAGCAAAAACGTATCACCATCAAAATGATTCCAAATACTATAACCTAATTGATTTGGACACCTTATACTAAACGATTTGTGAACATCAAGACAATATATTTAAATAATATTTAATAATGAAACAATATGAAATAATTCCCTATAATATAATATTAAATTATAAAGTCAAAATTTCATTGGTTAAACTAAACAGTTACTATACTTGGTCGCTAGCACATAGACCAAGATAACAAAATCGAGTAACAATTAACGATAAAATAATATTAAATTGCCTTTCTAAATCACATACTAATTTATACAATTATAAAATTGTCAATTAAACCGAGTTTTACACGTATCTTATTTTCTACCATAAATATTTGTCATTTCATTACTATTCATTTCAATCACTTTCATGTCACTATTCTTTACTATTCATCAAAAAGTACCCTATTCTTACACACTATACCCTATAGATCTACTCCATCACTTCATTCTTTTCTTTTCTTTCTTTCTTCTATCTCTCTGCCTCTTCCCTTCCTTAAGAAGGATCCCCTCCTTCTCACTTCTATAAATATCCCTCCATTTCTCTCATTTCTAAACTTTACATTTCCTATTCTTCTTACAATTTAAATTCTCTCAAAATCCTCTCCCTTCCTCCCTCTCTTTCATGCCAACCCCCCTCCCATTTCTCCTCTCTTACACACACATATCCTCTACATCTTATTTAGGTAAATCCACTATGCACCATACCTATATTATGTATATGATAACATGTATGTGTCTTGCTACAATTTCCATGAAATTTTTCCCATGATGCATGATGTTAGGATGGAAAATGCAAGGCATCATACATGGTTTCAAGATTACAATGTGTCTATATTCATGTCTTCTTTACTTTATGAATACTGATCTAACTCCCTATATATATATATATATATATAATTTTTAGAGCATATTGCCCACTAACCTAACATTGTAATTTATTTATTTTCATGTTTTTTACTTTTCATGCAATTTATTTTAATTCTTCCAAGTTTATCTTCTTTTCAAGACTTGGCCACTTTAACTCCTAAGAAGACTAGTCTTAAATCTAGTCTTAGACTTATCCAGTTCAAGTCTTATGGTGACTTTCCCAGTTTAAAATCTCAGGAAGCTTTGTCTAAATCTAAGATTCCCATTTTAATTTTCATGTTATCTTGGTAACTTATCCACTTCAAGTCCCAGGAAGCCTTATCTTAAATCTAAGACTCCCATTTTTTTCTTCATGTTAACCTTATGAAAATATTTAACTTGTCAAGAATTTATTTTTCTTTATTCTACGTTCATTTTGCTACTACATTGCTTAAGAATTTATTTTTATGTTCATATACATGCAATGCTCAAAATGCTGTGATAATGATGAAATGATTTTCAAACTCAAAATGATATGATGGCCAAAAGTCTCTCAATTTAAAAGTAATAACAAGATGATGATCATAGGATTATCATGGCATTCACTTACTAATTTAGATGCCCTAGCATAAAGTGGGAGATTCATGAAGTTAGGAACCTCTACATATTGATATTTCTTTTTATGTAAAATATTTTCAAAAACTTAACTTCAATGCATGGGAAACCACCTACCAAAAGAGAAATTTAAAAACAAACCCCATCCCCTATTTTCCCTAAAAATGCTGTGACATCTATGTGAATAATGGGGATGTAAAACTTTGATTTTTCTTTTCAAACCAAGTTGATTTTAGTATTTTAAAAATGATCAAACAAATCAGTAACTCATACTCATAATTTTAATTATGCCAAGAACCTTAAAGCATGAGTTAAAATGTTAAACTTCACTTTTAGTCTTGATTTGTTAGTTTTTCAAACCATGAAGTAATCACATCAAAAAGATTTTTAATCTTCTTTCTTATCAAAGTAGATAAGGAGTTGAACTTTATTAAAATTTCTTTAAGAAGATTTTTATGAGCAACATCACTACGTTCATTAGCATGAGATGAATTATTATCCACATGTTAATTGTATTTGACCATAGGGATAATAAATGTACACTTTGGAGAGTTTTGCATAGAGTAAAATCATAGAAAATATCAAAATGAAGTTAAACAAAGTCTGTGCACAATCTAAGCCATGCTTTTTCAAGACCTTATAGACCTCATATGCTCAACATAACCTTAGAAATGGATAAAGCATTCAAAGTAGGTAGAAAACGACTACTCATATGCGAAAATCGGACTTAAAATGGCTTACATATGATCATTTTATGGTCTAAATAAGCAACTAGAAAATATAGTGAGAATAGTAACTATAGAAGTGGAAATTTAGATGAAGTTGATCCGAAACGCTCAGTTTGGGTTTTTCTTTGTTTAGGTAATGAGGATCCCGAAGCCACATTTCTCGAGGTCACTTTGACTATATTTTGCTATGGACTAGTGAGTTTTTTCTTTTATGATTTCGTAACCTTGTGTATGTGCTTGTAGCTAGTTGCACTAGTTTTATGAAGAAAAAAAAAAGATAAAATGGATATGTATGAGGATTCACGGGTTATGTATGTGATTTCATGCTTGTGTGATAAAGTGTATGTTAAGCATATAATAACCTTGAATTGTTTGTTTAAGTGCTTTTGATTACTTATATGTGTAAGTGCTTGGTGCTTCTTAAATTGTTTAGTCATCCCTTAATGAACCTTAATAAAGTTTGGCTTAAGAAAAAGAAATGTTCATGCATTGCATTCGTTGAGTCATATTTCTTTAGCTGTTACTCTTACACAAGCGATCAAGTAGATTACCCACTAACAACATAATCCTGCTTAAAGCATAAGGAACTAAAATGTTCAAGGAATACGATCTCATAGAGGACGCAAGCCATACAAATCACTATAGGCAGGGGTCCAAGGATTAGCAATAGTAGTCACAAGGACCTTTTCTTTTTTATTTTAAACACATTCTCTAACTCTTGTCATGAAGGGTAGGGATGTAAACGGGGCGGGTCTAGGATGGTCATTCAAAACCCGAACTCGACCCTATTGTATAAAGGTTGTCCCACCAGACCCAATTTTAGGGAACCCAAAACCCAACTCGACCCGATTATAGGAAATCTGATACTAGTAATTGTCCATGTTGGGAAAAATAATTAAAAAAAAAAGAAAAATCAATCAATTATTCTTACTCATGAGTGTAAGTAGACTTATTTAAATCCTATCATGTGACTCAATACATGAATAACAAAAGGATTATACAAAAAAACATTTTTCAACTAATGAACAAGTAGATTCCTTAAACTAAATTTTTTAGTTTTTTTTTTTTAATTATACCGGGTCGAGTTACGCCGTCGAGTTATGGTGCGACCCAAAACCCGACCCTAAACCCTATAGGGTCAAACCTTATAAGGTTTTTAGCGGGGCGGGCGATTAGGTACACCATAGTGACCTGCCTCGGTTGCATCCCTAATGGAGAGTGTAAATTTGTTCTATATATGGTTTCAGGATAACTATATATATTTGTGTGCTCATGTGTTTATCACATAGCTTGCATAGCATATGTTTAAATTAATAATCTTGTTTGTTTATGAATGTTTGGTGATAATGATGAGAAATATCTCACTAAGCATATTATAGCTTACACCCCTACATATTTTTTATTGAAACAGGTTTACTCATGGTTTCATCAAAAGGTCAAGATGCTTAAAGTATTTGTTAATGGAGTTTTGAAGCCTTAAATGAAAAATATGGGAACATAGGAAGAAGTTTCCTTTGGATTCTTTTATGATGTATATGTAAGAATTTATTATTTTCAGAGACTATTGTGAATGACTATAGTACTTTGACCTATTTAAGGATATCAACTTAAGTATACCTCTAAGATGATGCAATCTTTTGACAATGAAGTTATATGATTTTTAGTTATCTTGTCTACACATAAATTATCCTCTTGAACCATACTACTCCTCCAGTGTTTCAATTGTTGTGAAATATTCCTTGTGCATAATACAGAAGCCTTTGCATGACTAAGGTCCTCATTCCTAAGCTTTAATATTGTGTATGACAAGCTATCATATTTATGGTACCCCTTGAGGCATGATAGGCGTGGTGGGGTAGTGTGAATTTAGTTTGGCTAATTTTAGGTGTTGGAATGGGCAACGCTGGCAGTAGAGTTGGTTTGACAGGGAGGTTCATGTTTTTAGGTTTTGGTGTTGGTAGTTAGTGGTTTAGTGGATATAGCAGTTAGGTTGGTTGGGCTTAGTGATGCTACGTCATGGTGGTTAAAAGTGGTGTTATTGGGTTATTTGGTTTAGATGGTTAGAGGTAATGGGTAAAGAGAGAATTAGTGGGAGAGAGGGAATGGGCAAGAGAGAGAGCACTGAGAGAGAGCACCGAGAGGGTCGAGGCCTAAAGAGAGAGATACGAGAGAAATAAAAAGGAGATCAGGTTTTTTTCCTCATTTAGGGTGGAGGGGGAAGAAAGAGGGAGCCCCCACTTTTGATTTTTTCTTCTCTTAAATCTAATATAAGGGTTGTCTTTTCGATTCGTTCTTTAGCCGTTAAATGAAATGAAAGATCAAATTTGAGCTTTAAAATGCTCATCGATTGATACGTGCTTATTACTCTATTATTTTCATAAGATTTTGACCATATTCTTATGCATTTTTTATTAAATTTCTGTGAAAATGCATTGTTATGGCTTAATTGTTGTTTTCAGCTCTTAAAATGAAGAACTGAAGAAACAAAGAAGTTTTGGATCAAATTTTGGGAAAAACAACAACTATAAGAAGATTAGACTTCTATCGAGGGAAAAATAGAACCTCCAAGGGATAAAATTTCGAAGACAAGACCAAGTCGAAGCTAAAAACATGAAGTTCCACCTAAGGTTGAGGTCAAAAATCAACCCGCAACAATGTATATCAAAGACTCAAAAGTTTTTGAAGCTGAAGTAAAGTCGAGCCTTGACACCAAGGCTTCGATGAACTCATTTTTTCACCCTGCGACCTTGATTTTTGGATAGAAGATTGTCACAAAGGAGCTGAATCCTAATGAATAAAGTCTAGTCTTAGGAGAGAGATTGACCAGCACCCCGTGGCACAAATAAAATGCCTGTTTCTCTGGTCTATACATATGCATAAGTATGAGAAGGTAAAACTGTTATCGAGATCTTCCAAGTAGGCAAATCAGAATCCGAACAATTTCCTTCTAGAATAAGTCTATAAATAAGCACAAGAGGTGCATCGTAAAATATGTAATCATATGTATATTTTTTAACTAGTTTTTAGCGCAGAAAGCTCCTAGTGAAAGAATCAACTTCTTCTTGTTGGGTTCTCTTGAATTTTCTAGGTAAATTGCATTGAGCTTGTGTTTGTAATTCCTATGAGAATTTTGTACTTAATTGAATTTATTAATCGATTGACTAATTTCTCCAGTATATTTAATTATAGTGTCTGAGCTTATGGAGGAGTAATCTCTCTTACTTAAGCTTTATGGATCTAAATTCTGATCCATGTGATTTGGATTGGACGTTTATATTTATTGCGTGGGTATTTGTATTCAATAGCTTAAATTTATCGAGTGAATTTAATTAGGCGGTGCATCTTATTAGATTCACATCAGATTTTCATTAAATAAGACCGAGAGGAGATTGTAATGAATAAGATCTAAAGCTTTTGATGAAGTTGATTATAGTTAGCTCGAGAGAGTAACTGTGAAACTTTCTATCACTTATTTTTAAAACCAAACTAGGTTTTCAAACAACAGATTCTTGAACTTTATGCGGATTTAAAGCCATTGATGGTTAGCTCGAGAGAGTAACAGTCTAGTTTTAATTCAAGAATTACTAAGATTGAGAAAGGATGTAGTTTACACTCATGAATCTGACAATGCAAATACACCGGCAACGATAAATTGAATTTGGCCATTACGAATTTGATTCAACTTTGAGTCTTATTAGAATCCAAAAGTTGGATTCTAGAAGATCAATCCATGCACCTAAAGTATTATAGTGAAAAATGAGCTTGATTCGAAGCTCAAAAGTCCATTTTTGAGCTTTCATGGCATCAATTCACCTAAGGAAGAAGAGGCGTGTAACATTCACGTGCGGAGAGGGCCTACAAACGCTTCTTTCACTTAACATGTGCAATTGCAAAAATTTCCAACTTTACCTTCACATAAGTTCAAAATTTGCAAGCTTGACTCTTACCCAACTTAGTTATTTATGCTTTCGGTTCTTTTAATCATTTCATACTTCAACAAAGATGCTAAGGCCCAATCTGAATTAAAATGATATATGCTAGAGAGAAGAGGGGCTCAAGTCTAATTTGGCTTATCAAGATAGCCTAGAATGTTATAAAATAAAAACTAAGCCTAAAAGGATAATTATAATCTTTTACATTTTTTTTTCTTTTTTCTAATTTTTAGCTTTTTAAATTTTAAAATATTTTTATTTATAACTTCTATATAAGCCTATTTACTAATAGAGGGGGCTTTCTAAGTTTCTATTTTTTTTAATTCCTCTAATTTTTGTATTCTTTTTTGTTAATTTTAACTTAATTAATTTTTGGTATTTTAATAATTTTTAATTTTTGTTATACTTTTTTTTTAATTTCTAGTTTTTCCTATTTTTTCATTTTTTATATTTTGTTAAAAGATGCAAAAATGGGGTGTCGTCAGAGTCAAATCCTAAGCAATCTAGCAAATAGGGGAAAAAAAAGACATCAAACCCAATCTATTATAATATACTTTCACTTCATCTAACATGATAATCAAACATATCCCCTATGCTTTTTTTCTTTAGGGTATAATTCTGTATCTATCTTTTTTAGTAAGGTACACATTGAAACTTGAAATGGAATAATGGCCCATCAAGTGTCTTACATAAATAAAAGGGTAATTATCACATTTGGTATATGAACTTTACCTATTTTTCAATCACCTACCTTTCTTCTTCTTCTTCTTTTTTATTACAATAAAGAAAAGGGGATTCAAACTTAGTACATCTCACATGGAAAACTAAGGATGATGTCATAAGGCTATAAGATCATTGACTTACTTAAAATTCAAAAGTATCAATTTGGTACCCAAAATTTGTATTAGTTTTGTAATTAACCACCTGAATATTTTAAAATTATATAATTTGCTATCTAAGCTTTACTCATTTTTATAATTACCTACCTTATCTAGGTACTATAAATGAATTGAAAAAAAATTATAGGTAGTAAATTAGCTATTTAAACTTTAGGTAGTTGATTGTACAAACTGACAAAATTAAGGTACCAAATTTGACATTTTGCAAAATAAAACATATTGAAGTTACAAAAAAGGTTAATGTCACAAATAATATCTAAATTTTGACAAGTATATTCTTAATTTTACTATAGCATCCAGGTTTGTTGTCAAAGTTATTTAAGCATGATTAAGTAGCACTAGAGTGACTTATGACTCCATAAAAATAATAAGAATAAAAGGTTTGATCCTATCACAGTAAGCTATTGTGAGTTAATAGAAAGAACTAGATCACCACATCTAGAACTAAAGTCATAAGTGCTAGGATATTCTCTAAATAGTTTTAATGATAACAAAAAGGAATCAAAGATATCTAATCTATTCAATCAATTGTGAAATTTTTTGTATAAAAGAAGGTATGATAGACTCTTTATTAGAAGATATGTTAGAACTTATATCAGAATTTATGCAAGAGGTTTCAAATATAAAACAAAAGACGATACAAGCATTACGAGGATTTTAACTTGATCAACGATCAAAGTATTTGATAAAGGCCCATCTCCACTTTATTAGATGTATTTCAGTATTGCATCTAATGTGTTCCACACAAAGAGGATTAAATCCATCGGGATGATATATTGTAAAAGATCAGAATTTATTTTATTTAGCTAAGTGATTCTATTCTATTAGATTCTCAACATTGCTGAAGATATTCTTTCAGACGTGAAGATAAAACTTTATTAAATCAACGATAGGACTTGAAGACGATAAAGTTAATCAAGTTTGTTGAAGGCATGAAGAAATGTGGAATGAAAATTACTCAACGGATCTTTTCCATATTTTGTGGAGCTCTTTTGAAATTCGGATAACAAATTTTTCTAGATATTTTAGAAGATTTCAAATTTCAAATATCTGATGGAACAACGGTAGCAAAATGATTAAAGGATTAGATTGAGCTATCTCACTTAATAGCAACAAGATGAAATGAGATAAAAAAAAAATAAGAATAATTAGATATTATGGGATATTTTTTGTTGATCAAACGTTCAAATAAATTAAGAAGATAGAGTGTTGATCTTTTAAAGATATTTGAAGAAGCTTCCGTGATTCTTTGTAGAGAGATGTTAGAGAAAAAATATATAAAGAAAACGAAGTTAAAAGTTCAAGAGATATAAAAGCACTCAAAACTTTCAATTTAATACTAATATATTGCCAAAACTTTCATCGAAAGTTTCCTACGTTACTTTGCGTTTTACACATAAATTTTCGAGAACCCATTATGTCTCATTTAATCTATCCTTACTCTTTATTTTGAGAGTTAGGTTGAATGATTAGTTGAGAGGATTAGTCTAACATCTTATAGTCTTGTGATTAGCTTAGGTGTGAAGCTTGTGAGATAGAGCAAAATAGCATCAGTGTTTGTAATCTCTCAATTGGTTATTGGATTAGTGGAACGACCAATATGGAAGATTGTATCCCTATTAATGAAGCTAGAAGATAGGATTGACTCACAAGGAGAAACCTTTATAAATTTTGAGCGTCATTTACTTTCCACACTTTAAGTTATTATTGTTTTATTGCATCACATTTATTCATTAATTGTGTGCGCGAAGTTTCAAAATTTTGAAAAGTTTTCAAAAGCAAACAATCCATCCCTCTCCTCTTGTTTGTTAATTGGGACCTACATTAAGTAATCTCATATAAAGTTATTCATCGTACCAACCACTAACATTTGCAATCCAAATATTACACATTTTCTAGTTGGTTCATAACCCCTCTCTCTATAGCACATTTTCTTGTCGCTTCGTATTACAACCACTACTGCAACTTAGTCTAAAACTGTCATCGATTGATGTAAATAAAAACCATGCACAAACAAGTTACATATGTTTAATTAAGTTCGAAATAAATCTGCTTCATTATCTAGTAGGCACACAATTATTAGTGACTACCGCATACCTAGAACTCCTCATAGTGACAAATAAAAGAAGATTGCCAATTCACCAATGGCATTGTAGCCTAATGGCATCTCCTGGTCTTTCAAGTGAGAGGTCCCAGGTTTGAATCCCCACTTCTTGTTATAATGGAAAAAAAAAAAAAAACAAAGAAGATTGTCAATTCCAAACTTAATAGTTGATAGATATTTTTATTAAATTAAGAGAATAAAGATTAATTATCTATACTTAATTTAACATGTAGTATTTATAATTAAGTCCAACACTTAGTGTTTGCAAAGTAGGTCCAATTAAGTGAAACACTTGGTTAAATTTAGTTAATGTAAAAAGTTTATTATAGGTCTACCCATTTATTAAGTATAAACTGTTTAATTTGGGGATTAGATGCACTTAGCAAACATTAATTATATAAGGTTTAATCTTTTCCTTTTACATCCAATTAATTTGCTAGCCTACTTAACTAAGCTAGCTAATACAATTCTATGGTGAACAAGTTACGTCCTTACTCCTTTATTCTTTTTAGAGTAAATGTCACAAATGCCATATGAACTTTGACAAAGTATGTAATTATGAACTTCAATTTTGAAATTAATCAATTTAATGGATGAACTTCAAAATTGATGAATTTAATATCTACATAAACGTTTTGTGCATGCCAACAATACCTCCGTTATATCGATTAACAACATCATGTTAGATGATAGTGTTAACCAATTTGATAGAGTTACTATTGATATACATGAAAAGTCATTTAAGGTATTAAAATAATTAATTTCAATATTTAGATATTAAATTGCATATTTTACAAAATTCAGGGACCATTCATAACATTAACCCTTTTTTATTCATTAACAGTCATTACTTATTATTTATAGTATTTTTTAGATTTATTAATATTTTTTGAAAATATTATGTTAACCATTTTAGTCATGGACACCTATTTATAAGTTTAAACCTCTCATAAGATTAAATTAAGTTAATCTAACAATTTGATATAAGATTTTAATTCTAATTATTGTATACAATCATCTTGATTTTAGATTTGTTAATCAAGAAGAAAATTTTGAACTTCAATTGGTTTAAATGTGATCATAGCTCAAATCTTGTTAGAAAATAAGATTATAGATAGTAAATTGGCACTTTTAAAGTTCATGTTGTTAATTGCACAAATGAGCAAAGTTTATATACTAAATGTAACATTTACCCTTTATCCATCCATCATGATTATATTGAAAATTCTAGAAAAAAAAATATCGATTTTAATAACATATGAACAATGAGTCAAATTAGTTGTACAATATTGATATCATGTTGGGAACACATTAAAAATTATTAAATACATAAGGGTAATTATCATATATAATACCTAAACTTTTCTTATTTATACAATAAATACTCTGAAGTTTAAAAGTGTCTATTTACTATTTACAAAGATCTTGAGGTCCTTTATAGCATCTGAACAAAAATCAAGTAGCTAATTGTAAAATTTGACAAGGGTCATGTAGTGAATTGTTAAAATTGATAAAATTCAGGTACTAAATTAACATTTTTAAATTTAGGTAGTTAATTAAAAAAACATATAAAATTCAGGTACTATATGTGACACTTACCTAATATATAAAGAACACATCTTCATATCCATTTCTAAGTCTATCATCTTCAATTACATTTCTCTCAAGATTACCAAGCTCTAAAAACTGAGTGTAAGTACCCAACTTACCTAAATCCAAAATCAAGCAATGTCAAATCCTTTGACCACGTATAATACCTTGAGTATTACATGCACAAGCCTCCTTAAAAGATATGTTTATATTGACATTACTAACCAATTTTAAATTCTGAAATCGTTTAGTTAGATTTTCAAATAACAGGATTTGTAATGATGAATTAACTTTATAAAAACATCTCTAGCTTCTATTCATATAAGTAGATGATAAGATCATATTTTATACAACTTTTTTTATGTGCAATTTGAATAAACCTACCTTAAATTCTATAAAAATTCCTTGAATAAATACTTGTTTTGATTGAATTCATGTTTCAGGTTTAAATTGAGTAAAGGAATGTAAAACAAGCATAATTGAATTGCGAAAAGGAAAATTCAGGGGGTACACTGGCTTCTCTTAAGTCCAAGCCACCGGCGTAGTGCTAGCTTAGAACTCAGCAACCTAAAGGCCACCTCCACGCCGCCGGCCTTGAGGCGGTGTAGGATGTAGAAGAGCAAACAACAACAAAGGCTAGCTTAACACTGCCAGTGTAAAGGAATGAAAGCAAGCATCTGCAAATTCATCCAATGCCGGCTTTTTGGGATTCAAAGCGGCCGACGTTGAGACGGCTTTCATTGTGCACAGAATTGAAATAATTAAGGCTGTTGTCAAAGCTGTCTGCCTTGATTATCAACAACACGGCCTTCAGCTTACGCCGGGTAAATCAAGCAATACGTCGCCAGCTTTCAAACGGCGTAGCTCATCCACAGAAGGCCAAAATTTAAGGTCGAAGTTAATACTACCAGTGTTCACTGACTTTTCACATGTACGTTGCCTGTACGGCTCCGGCGTTGGATGTATAACTGCCGGCGTACAATGTTATAACTGCAAGATTTTGCAATTAAAGAGTCTGAATTTTCTTCTATATAAGGATAAGTTTTCTTCATAGGAGAACGTAAATAGATAGTTAAAAATTCCCTTGTGATATTTTGAGAGAATTTGAGAGATTGAAGCTTTGTCTTGACAAGATTTTGCAAGTGAAGATCTAAACAATTGAATTAGTGATTTCTAATCCTATTTCTTATGCAATTCTTTTGTTTGATTTATTTGTTTAATATGATATCATTTGCATTTTCTTATCTGATTGTTGAATTATTCATGAATAACTAAATCTTATTTGTGGGAAGAGATGAAGTTCTAATTGTGCTAAAATGATCGTTGTAATTATATTATAGGGTCGTCAGAATTTTAGAATATTTGTATTGAATTCTAATTATTTATCTTGTTTCTGTATGAAATTAGATTGATAAGAATCTTGTAATTCGGAAGAAGAATTAGGGTTCATAAGAATTCATAAAATAAGATTAAACAACAATGGCGGAGGCGGTGTAGTTTAATCTAGTTTAGAAATTGACTTATATGATTCATGCAATATTTTAATTTAATTTCTTACTAAGGAATTAGGAGAAATTGATTTAGGATATTAGACAATTGTAAAATCGGGAGATTTATAATTGTAAATTCAATTCCATTAATAATTTATTTAACGGAAGCTATTAGATTATTTTGTGGTTTCCTAAAACTTGCAGTTTTAGGTTTTGTCAATTTCATATAAATATCTATAATTCTAACTATTCATATGATATAATTTCAATATGATTAGCAAAGATTAGAATGGATTCTGCTTCTTCCCATATTTTATTTAATATATCTATCTCATTCTCACATCTTATACTTGTTTAGCATCTATTTTTAGAAGTAGATTAGATAATTATAAAATCTCAAAGTCAATGGCCTAAATATTAGTTTAAACTAATACTTGTCTAGTAATTATAAGAATTCCTTGTGGGAACGATACTTGACTCATTTTTCTATATTATTTGATTCGATCCAGTATACTTGCTTGTATAATCTATGCTTTATTTATCTATACATTTCAGACGGATCAGTAGAAGAACTTTCACTTAAACAAAATTTTAAAAGCTTATTACAAACATATGGGCTCCATAAAAGCCCTTTAAGAAAATACAATTTCTCCTTTGTCTGTCACATTATTTCTTTTCTCTTTTGTTAATAATCTCATATTATAAAAACATCATCATATCATTTATATTAAAAGACATTCATATTCAAAGCAAACAAACATTTGAAATAGCATATTCCCTATGTTAAATATAGATTATCCTAATATATTAATCTAATTCAATTATTAGCTATTAAGTCTATTTTAACTTAATCTTAACAAAGTTGATTAGAATTAATGTAAACCCCTAAAGTTTTGTGATCTATTTAAGCTTAAACCCTAATTAGAAAGTCAACCGGAAACCCAAAGTTAACAAAACGCTAGTCTTTTGCAACCATGCAAGTTCGGCATTCCCGTTTAAGCAACTCTAGGAAAGTTAGTAAGAGATTAGTAGTATGTCGAATAGTTCGCAATAACTTAAGAAAGCTTAAAAATATCAGATTAGTTAAACCGCGATTCGTTTTGAGCACAACCGGACATGGTTTTCGAAAAGCGTGTCCCGGGGCTCAGTTTAGTAAAATTATTTCGAATATACCGTTAGACTCGTAAAAATATAAGATTTTCAAAAATATCAATTTCATAATTTTTCGGTAACTAAAAATATCAGATATCGCAATTATACGCGTATTTTCTTACTATTGGTATTTAAATTGTCATGTCTACTTTACATTACACTATTTTCTACTATTCTACACTATTAATCTATCTCTAATTTTTCTTACAACTACTCTAACAACCCATACCTCTATTTCTTACAATTTTCATTTCCAATACAACTTCATATATTTCATATCTTACTTTTCATTAACAAAAATACAAAAAATAAATTTTTCTCTCCCCTCTATCACAAGAATTGCGCCTGCCCCCTCTCTTCCTCTACTCAGTTTATTTCAATTTTCATTTTTTTAATTAATACAAATTTCCTCCCACATTTTCATATAAATACCCCATTTTCCTTCCACTTCTTTCACACCTTCCATACACAAAATTACTCTCTCAAATTCTCTACAAGAATTTTCTCCCAAAGCTCTCTCAAATTTAGTTCTCTTAGGTAAAAATTCTTTAAGTCTTCTTTATGTTCATTTACTTAGTATGAGCTCAATGTGTGTTTTCTAAACCATGAAGGTTAAAGAAAGAAACAATAGGTTCATACTTTGTTTTTGTTCATAAATCAAATTTCTTTTATGTTGCTTTTATGTATATAATTATCTAAATATATCTATGTAGCTATATATATCTTTTAGAGCATATAAGCTCATTTGTTTTGCAATTTATTTACTTTCCTTGCAATTTATTTATTTTTATGTTATCTTTAGGACTAGTTTTTCTAGTCTTGGACTTGTCCTCATCAAGTCAAAATATTTTCTTTTTCTTTATGGGACTAGTCTATTCTTAGTCCCGGGATACCTTGATGAAGCTAAGGTTTTAATACTTGATTTATTTCTTTACTAGTTTATTTCTTTATGTTATTATGTTTCCTTATGTTTTCATAGCTTTATGATTCATATTCATGTATGAACATAATGATTTTGTCTCAGCAAGATAAATGAGGAAAGGTTTTTTTAAAAATAGAGATTTTTTTCTAGAAATAAAAGTAAGAAGTAATTTTTAAAACGAATGATTTATCTTAACAAACTTTTCTAAGAAATCTAGAGAAGTTCATAAGAATTTTACAAACATATATACATAGAAATAACTTCTTGAAGTAAACAAAAGTTTTACTAAAACTTCATTTTTTCATCAAATACTAGTTTGACAAAAAGAAATTCTTTTCATGAAAATAGAATAATCTTAAAAACAAGGAGATTATTTCTATGAAGATAGAATTGTTGTTATTTTCAAAAAGTATTAGAAACTAAGAAAATAAAGCATTCTTTAAAAATTTAAAGGATTAAGGAAAGGAAATTTACTCACTTAAAATAACTTGAAATATTCCCTAGCAAAATAAGAGGAATTTTTCAAAAGTTTCACTTTTCTTTAGAAGACTTTACGTTTACAAAAATTTATGATTTGAGACAACTTCATTAATTTCATGCATTTGATATGAGTCAATAAATATATGTATATACATTTCAAAGATTTTACAAACTATTATAATACCTATCTCTTTTATATGAGTTTTGTTAAAAAGAAGAAATTCAAGTTTGTGAAAATTCATGGTGAATCTGGTCACCACTATTTCGGAACCCAAACAACCTAGTTTAATAAAAATAGTTTTAGAAATAGATAGATCTTTTCGAATAGGTACAAAACGGTATATAATATGAGAAATTACGAGTAAAAATGAATAAGTTATGGGCATTTTAAGTTGGAATTTCCTCCAATCTGATTTTACCACGATTTTAAGATATATTTAGAGGTTTCAAGAATAGAACTTCTATGAAAGACTCATTGTGGGTATTTCATCTTGTATAGGTGAAGAAGGAACCGAGATCACTTTCTCGAAAGACTACTTCAATTGGGAGCTACCGACATAGAGTGAGTTAATCCTTTACTAAGTTACATTTCCTTGTTTATGCTTGTAAGTAGTAGCATTAGAAAATAAGGAAAAGATAAACGAACAAATATTGTGTGATATGGATTTATGATTGGTTGAATATAAGTTAAGAATATCGAAAGAGGAATTGATAAATAATTGTGATTCTTGCATTGATATGATGAATATTGCTTTGATCGCCTATAACTTGAACTCGACATTTATTGGTTAAACTTATATTGAAAATGATTCATGCATATCATAATTGTGGGTCACATTTATTTCACTACTATTCTTCGTGTGGGGAAACGAGGAAGTTGTAGTGGTGGCTAGTAGGAGCCGGAAAGTCTATAGGGCGAGCAGGAGCCAGTAAATCTGCAAATATTGATGGTCGAATGGGCCTGTAACCTCCTAACCCCGACATGGAGGGCGTAAAATCCATGCTACACATGATTTTTGGTTAATCTTGTGTATTTTGTTTGCTCATGTGTTTGGTGAATTTTCATATGATTGTTTAAATACTTGTTTGACTTATGGAAATGTCTTATAGATGGGAATTATCTCACTAAGCTAGATTTGCTTATACCCCTATAACTTTTTGTTACAGTATGATTATCTATGGTTGGCACTGAGGAGCCCCGTATGCTATGTATGAGCCAAAGCTACTAGGAGGTTTTAGGAGAAGTTATATGTATTTAGTTTTGAACATAGACTTCTAAGAAAATCTCTATAAGTAGGCTTATGTTATAGTTATGTATATTTTGTTGATGGTTTAGTTAATCAAGACTATTTGAGACGGGGGAATGCTCCCAAGAAGTTGTAAGAGATTATTATCTAATGAATATTCCATGTTTATTTATATAAGTTCTTGCATGCTTTTATTATCTACTTAAACGCAATACCCCTATGAGTCTCCTACTATCTTGGAAACACGCCTTGCATGTGATATCGAAGCTCCTACGTGACTAAGGTTGTCATTCATTAGCTTTAATATTATATGCGGTGGACTACCACATTTAGGGTACCCTCCGGGGCGTGACAATTAATCATTTAATTCAATAACTAAGTCAAGTTTGCTGGTCCCAAAAAGTAACCAAGAGGGTGGATGGATTGGTTCCTTAAAAAACATTTAAGAATTTCGCTCTTTGTAAATCTTAAACATAACCCCAAATAGTTATTGATAAAGTGTGACTTTGAAATCGCTTAAAAATCAAAACAAATAATTGAATGCACAAAAAAATAAAAGAGAATAGTAAGAGAATTATATGTAATGATTTATGGAGGTTCTACCTTAAGCATCAGTCCTCTCTTCCAGCTCCAAGCCAGGGGTTCGATATTCCATATCGGTATGTTCCACTATACCCTATCAAAATAGGATTATAAATAGTGTTATCAATTCACTCTGTCAGACTTGATACTAACATTTATCTATCTTTGAACTCAAAGTCTACTTGTAATCTATCTCACACAAAGTAATCTAAAGCAAATGAGGAGTAAAGAATTAAATAGTTCCTCTTAGGTTTCGGTGCAAAGGATGAAAATTTAAAGTAGTAGAAATTAGCACAATCATGAGCTAATATAAGTAATGAGAACATCTTTTTCACGCAACAAGTATGTTTTGTTTTTCTTAAACTTTTGTTTTTATATCTTCACATCTCCAAAGGATAGATAAGGATAATTTGAATGTTAAGATAAAATTATTTCCTGATACTTTTCTCCTTGCTTTTGATGAAGTTTGTCGATCAGTTCTTCTAATGGAAAAAAAAATAGATAGAGTTGGCTATTAATAATGATCTTGTTCTTGATATTATGCTCCTGCTGGAGATAAGGATTCCCACATAATTCAAATAAAGTTAGATGTTAAATATTATCTTACTGTAGATGAGACTCGAAACTAAAATTTGAAAACTTTGTTGACCAAATCTCGATGTAAAACAATCTCTGATATGTTACAAATTAAATCAAATTTATATCCCATAGATATTGCACCATATCTTGCTGTTCATAATTTTCTACGAAATTGAATTCCTTGTGCTATTGAAACATGACCTTAGTATCTCACAAATAAGTATTTTTAGCATATAAACTCCTTATGATAAATCTAAACAAGTCTTGAGATTTGAATTTAGATATTAAATAGCTTAAACTTGATGTTAAAATAAATTCTTTAGAAATAAATCTTCTAAATAGATGCAAACTTGAATCCCCTGGATATTTTAACCAATTTTGTGAAACATATTTGAATGTATTACCTAAATACATTCAACTTTGGAGCTGAGCCTTCCAATAAATGAAAGAATTGAAATAAAGCACAATTTGCAATTATTTATTCGAATTTGGCATGTAGCAGGTCTACCTTCTGATTTACTTCTGAGAGTTACTATCTTCTTAACAAACAGTAGATCTACCTTTTAAGTTACTTTTTGAGCATTTTATCTTCTTTTATTTTTTGAATTGAACCTTACTTTGATAAACATTTTCATAAAACTTCTAATCATACTTAATTGTTTTATCTTATAATTTAAAGACTGCACACTCAATAAATTTGTTAGTAAACATTATTCTTTTTATTACCATCAAAACTAATATTGACAAAAACAAATAAAGTTGATTAAACTTAATCAATCTAATTCATTTTAATTCATTGAAGTTTGTTTAGTCAAGTTGAACTTAAGATCATTAACTAAGTTCATTTTATATCTAACTTCTATGTTTAATCCAATTATTTATTAAATCTATAAATTTACTAAGCTCATTCTTAATTATATCATTTAACTAAAACACCAAATAACTATCATTTTCTATTTTATTTTAATTTTATTCAAAATTTTTATGAAGAACACGGGAGGATGCACAGGCCATGTTCAACCCATGTACATGTATAAGAAGAAACACGATCAGATACACAAGCCGTGTTTCCATCATGCTTATTTGCGTTTTGGAAATTAAAGAGAAGCATGATGTGATATGTTAAGCCATGTTTTAGTCATGCTTCTCTTTGAATAGAAACATTTGAGAAACACAACGCATAAAAGAGAAACACGACATGATACACAAGTTATGCTTGGCCAATGTTTTATGAAAAAGCCAAGCACGTCAAGGTCAGATAGAATCACGGCTTGATACATTGAGTCGTGTTATAGTCGTATTTCTTTACAAAAGAGAAACATGATGAGATATAGAGGTCATGCTTTAGCCATGCTATTCTAGGATTTTCTTTAAAAATGGATAAGAGAGAAGCACGATTGGATATGTTTGGCCATGTTCCAGTCATGTTTCTCTTCGTGTGTTAAAAAAAATAAAAAGCACAACTATTAGACGCCCCGTGTTCATTGCCTTGTTCTTTGTTTGAAAACTTTACTTGTTTTACCACTTGATTTACATCATTTTCCAACATTTAATATCTTTTAATCAACATATAAACTTAGAATCATCATTTATAACATTTATATACATTGTTTTACTTCATCTAACTACACATTATACCAAGAACCACCTAACCTGGATTCTAACTTTCATGCTCACATATGTTAGGAAAAGCTTGATCCTTTTCCTCTTGCCAAAGCAATTAACAAATAATTCAAACAAAAATAAAACAATCAATAGCTTAACATGGGAAACCCCAATTTGGGGAAAAACCATGGGACCGCCGCTGCACTAAAATCCTCCACTATCTGAAATAATGGAATACAACACAATTATATATTTTTCCTAAACCTAGAGAGAGATCTCAATGTTGACCAAATGGAATAAATGCAGCAGCAATTAATGTGAGTATTCCTTGTTTTTCTTATAAATTCTTCTTATCTTATCTTTTGGTGTAGATATACACTGGGGAGTGTAAAGACACGCCGTGAGGCATGTGGATTATATACTGGGGAGGTGTAGAGACACGCCATGAGGCGTATGGATTGTATACACCGGGGAGGTGTAGAGACACGCTGTGAGGCATGTAGATTGTATACACCGGGAGGTGTAGAGACACACCATGAAGTGTGTGGAGGGATAAGATGTTGATCCTTGTTTCGATGTTCCACTGGTCAATGGTGATGAAAGGTGTTCCACCTAAAGCGGTGATGAAGAGAAGAAATAGGAAAACAAGATGGGTGTCTCTTCTCAAGCCTAGATAGGATAGATTTAGAGAGAGAAAGAGAGGGAATCCTAGAGAGAGAAACTTTAGATGTATAGATCTTGTTTTTGGTTGTAATTCCACCGGATGAAGGTGATGAATTGGTAATCCACTAAAGAGATCTATTGATGAATAATAATTTGTAATCCCATTATATTGTTTATAGTGAATGAATCTATGTGCTGCTGGTCCGTGGTTTTTCCCGCTTTGGGTTTTCTATGTTATATCATGGTGTTTGTTACTTACTTTATGCAATTTTGTTTATTGCATGTTTTTGCCTTTTGGCAAGAGGAAAAAGTTGGGATCTCTTTTTTCCTAACAACATATTCATTATTTACCAAATTTATCACAATTTCTACCTATATCTAACACTAATCCATTATATACATGTATAAACAACAAAGTAAACAAAGTAAAACAACAATACTTATCTTTTTTGGGTAACCACATGTAACATGATCTTCTTTACACTTCTTCTCCTTGTTTGTTAAAGCTAAAACTAGCATGATTCCAACTTCCTATCTTGTTTTTTAACTTTGATTTCTCTCCTAGTCTTCTTGAAATTGAGATTTAGGGGAGATGAATTGAAGAAAAACGAAGACAAAATGATGAAGAGGGAGAAGAAGAGAAAGGAATGGTATAAGAAAAGAAAAAGAAAGAAGAAGGTATGGGAAAATAAAAGGAAAAGGAAAGGATAAGGGTAAAGGAAAATAAAAGATATTTTAGAGTAAGAGTATTAGATTTAGAACTTTCAAATCAATATCTTTAGTTTTGATAGTATTTAGAAGATAATTTTAGAATCTATAGATTAGAAATGAATAACTTAGAATAATGATTTAGTTTAGGAGTTTGATTTATATCAAATTGATATCTAACTTGACCTTAAGTTCAAGAACTGATATTTTTACATAGACAGGTGATTTCAAAATTCATGAGGATTAAGGATATGAACTTTTGGGCCAAATCTTAGGGATTTAGAATCCACTAAACATTTAAACATGTTTAGAGGTTTAGGTCAAAATCTCAATTTTCAACTTAATCAATTACTAATTTAATTATGTCAAGTTGTTTAATTACATCCTATAATTTTCTTGATTTATTTAATCCATCTAGACTCAATTTCTAACTTAGGTGAAGGTTTAGGGTATTTTAACGAGCAAATCAACCTAAACTTTATTTCTTTAACATATTCAACTATGAAAATCATCATCATCAGCATGACTCATTTTATTTTATCTAATTAATACGTTCATTAAAAAAGATCAAATATAACCATGCATAAAAAATACATAGAAAATTCAAGAACCCAATCACGAACAATTTGACATATTAAATCTCCAAGTTCTTTTATACAATTTTTTTCCACAAAATACATACTTATATACTCATTAAATAAAATCAAACTTGTTTATGCCTAAGAACTTATTAAATCTTATCAAGAACATCATCATGATCACCTTCACATATTCAATTATCAAGTTTAACATATTAAGATTTTGTGAAAGTTTTCTACAAGAATAAATTGTAGCTAAACTGATAGGGATCATGATTTCATGGTTCAATTGGACCAATAACTTGATATAAAGCTAGAAGATTGATGAACTTATTTTAACAAATCATTATTGATGAGTTTCATGAAGATGAAATGAAGTATTTGGGGGGTTATCTGATGCATTTTGCTATTGGGCATGATCAAGTGTGCCTAAACGTGGAGGAAAGCCAAGACATGAAGGAAATCTCTCCAATGTTGAAGCTCATGCCTATACCCAAGATACTGAATGAAGTAGAGCAAGCAAATGTAGTCATAGAGGAAGCCATGGTTTGATGCACGCCTATGCCTATGCTCATGATGACTGATACAATTGCTTCCAAGACCATAAGCACATTGTTTTCAAAGAAAGGAGGAGGCTATAAGAGGACACCACCTATGGCATAGGCATGCCTAGGTCGATGTTTGTACATTCAATAGTGAAAAACGTCAATTTCAATGTCTGATTGTGCGACCAAAAGAATATACCCCCCAAAACATAGTCGTATTACTTAATTTTAATTTTCTTATTTGATTTGTTTGGTTTTTTATGTTCCAATATTGCATTTTCCCGACTTGTGGGAGTATATAAGGGTCATTAAAGTCATGTTGGCATCAGCCTATCTAGCCTACCTATCTTTTGACATTGATTATAATCAATTGCCTTTGTTAGCTTTCTCATAATTGTTTCCAAAACCCTTTTGAGTAATATTGAGTTTCTTAAGATTATAATTTATTATTATTATTGATCATGCATCATTTTAATTGAGTGAAGCAACTAGTTCAATTCTTTTGTTGTTGCATGATATCCAAGAAGACAGATCGTTTATATTCCTTATTTTATTATGTTTGATAATTGAAAACCCATAAAAATCATAAAATATAAAAATCCAATAATTCTATACTTTACATTTATCAAAAAAATCCATAGCGTAACTCTAACACGGATTTTATCCATATTATCTTGGTATGCAAGCTATGGTTCACCATGCAATGAATTGAGTAGTCAATTTCAGATCTATGGATCGACATGCAATAATTGTTATGATTCAGTTCTCATATCTTGTTAAATTTAGTGTAGGCTTATTATGAGATCTAGTACTTAGTAACTTTTCCAAGATATAGGGTTTTGCTTAAGATTATAACGATTGTGGAGATTTATACTATTAATCATCGAATTTCTACCCTTATAAGATGAAAGATTTATGGAATAGTATAGCAAGGCCATAGGTAATACAATTTTGTGCCAATCTTAATCCATCTATTGTCGATGTAGATGTAGAAGATTTGCTTCAATTAAAAATCCATGTTAATGTCATGGTTTACATTGTTATTATTGATCATGGTTTTCAAGTTAATATCCTAACTCAAGGTATGGTAGATAGATTGAATTTGCCAACTGCAATTCATCCACAGCCTTATTATATTAGGTGAAGAGATAGCAAGGAATCGACTTACGTCACTGAACAAGTTCAAGTGCCTATTTCTCTTCTAAATCAATATTCTGATGAGGTTTTATATGATGTAGTGCTTACTACTATTTCTCATGTTTTACTTGGCAACCCTTAGGTAAGTGATAGAGGAGAAACATAAGATGAGTAGCATAATTACTACTCCCTTAAGATAACTAAGAATAAATGTTAGTATTATTACCAATGAGTTTAGATTAAGTTAGGGTTGCTACATTAGAGATGAATACTCCTAATAAGGAGTTAGATAGGGTTAAGATAGAGGTGAGACTTATAGATGGTGTTTATGAGTTTCTTGATGGAGATGTTACATTTGAGCTAGAAGTGTCAACAATTGGTCAAGAATAAGTTTCTACAGATGTAATATTGGTTCAAAAGGTTCCTATAATTGTTGGTGTTAGTAATGGGGTTCAGGATGATGATAAAAAAATAATAATGATCGGGAAGCCAGTTAAAGAAAAGAACAATAAAGAAGACATTGTTACAAAGGATGTTAATGAGAAGGAGTTAGGTGTTATAGGAGATGTGCACTATTGCCATGAGGAGGAGTCATCTACTTTTGTACTTGATTTGGAGCCACTTCTACTTACACTAGCAACTATTGAGCATTTAAGGTATTCCTATGTTCATCTTCTTATAGTTTATCCATTATATTTTGATGCAATGATGGGATTACCAAGAATTGAAAATTGGTGTAATATTATTGTCCCTATGAGATCTAATGAGCTAGTTATTGATATTCATTGGAGTCTTACAAATGGATACTTATATTGGAGAGTGTTTTGTGTGTGCATGGGTCTATTATAGAGAGGGTTGTGATGTACAGAATCTCGATTGTTGAATTGATGTTTACTAATAGTCATTGTGGTCAACGGCAAATGGAATATGCCATACCTCATATTTTTCATTCCGAATTTCCAAATGGTATGATAATTGATCCTTCAATTCTATTGTGCCTTTCCATTTGTTTTGATTTATTATTATACTAGTTTTATGCTTAGATGGATGCCACATATATGGTAAACCTTTATGCAATGAGAGGAAAAATACGATGCATTATTAGGGATGCTTTGTTAGCATGCTATTTTTCATCATTCTAGGAGAATTTCATGTTTCAAGGGTTATAATGATCAATAGAGGAACTTCCGATGTGAATGTGTGGGCATTTTGGGAAATTGATTTTGTACTATTCTCATCATATTTTATGTACGATTGAAGAGGAGAATTTATGTCAATATAGGTGGAAGATTTACTAATGAGATCATGTCATGAGCTATAATGTAGAGATAGCTTGTCAAGTACTGGATTTTGACACTATTCATTGTTTAGTGCTAGATAAGACATTGAAGAACTATCTCTTTAAGCCACATGCAGGTGATGACTTGGTATGTGAATTCATTCTCTTATCGGGCACATGTATTGATGAAATATGTTATGATTTTCATTTAGATATGAGGAATGGATGTGTAGTGACTAAAGTGGTTTTTAACATTGTATAGGAAAGAATTAGATCTATTATGATTTTATTTTGGAAAGATTGAGGTTATATGGAAACTTTGAGAGGTCAAATTTTTACGAGCCATTACAGTTGTGTATTATGTTAATTTTTGGTGATGTTGGCTTACTTCATGATGGCAAGGGTTTGATACAATTACTATTAGGACCAAATGAGGAGTGTTTGTTAAATACTTATCATTATGTTCATGAGACTTGGATTGATCAAGTTCATGATGATTGGTATGAATTATGAAGGAGGTCTTTCATTGTGGACATAAACAGCGGTATTGAATCGTTAAGGGCAGCTAGATTTGATGTTGAAATGGTTGGGAGTCATTATTTCAAAGAGGATTTATGGATCAAGTATTAGAGGATGTTCATGAGTTAGGATTGGTTGAGAATTATTATTTAACTACTTTTGAGTTTTGCAGATTTGTCTTTAGTTTAGGCAATTGTACTTACAAATATTTAAGGATAAATCTTCATGAGCATAGAGGATATGATAAGGATCATGGTTCAATCACACAAATAACTAGATCTAGAGTTAGAGGATTGATGAACTTAGCTCAATAGACCATTATTAATGAGCTTCATGAAGATGAGATGAAGTATTTGAGGGGCTATTTGATGCACTTTGCTATTGGGCATGATCTAGTGTGCCTAAGCAAGCATAGAGAAAGGGCAAGACTTGAAGGAAAACTAGCTAGTATTGAAGCTCATGCCCATGCCCAAGATAGTGAGTGAAGTGAAGCGAGCAAACATAGTCACAAAGGAAGGCATGGCCTAATGCACACCTATGCCCATGCCCGTGATGACTACTGAGTTGTTTTCAGGACCGTGAGCACGTTGTTTTTGAAGAAAAGAGGAGGCCAAGGACACTCCCTATGGCATGGTCATGACTAGGCTTGTGCTTGCACATATGGCCATGAAAAATGCTTGTTTCAATGTATGATTATGCAACCAAAAGAGTACAGTCCTCGACATATAGCTGTAGCATGTGGTGTGCCTTCATGTCCTATTTCAATTGCTTAATTTGAAGTTTCCTATTTTATTTGTTTGGTTTTTAAGTTCCATTATTACCCTTACCCGACTTGTGAGAGTATATAAGAGTCATTAGGGTTATGTCAGCATCAGCCTATCTAGCTTACCAATCTTTTGACATTGATTATGATAAATTGCCTTTGCTGGCTTTCTTGAAATTGTTTCCAAAACCCTTTTGAGTAATATTGAGTTTTTCTCTAGATTATTCTTTGTTGTTCTTATTGATCGTGTGTTATTTCAATTGAGTGAAATAACTAGCTCGATTCTTCTCTTGTTACGTCATGTTCGAGAAGATGGATCGTTCATATCCTTTATTTTATTATGTTTGTGATATATGTGTTTTAGTCTATATTTAATAGGTTAGATTGTAGTAAATTGTTGTTAAGATTTGATACTTAACTTGGTTAATTTTTTGTTTCTGAAAGAAAAAGAGCTTTGGAGTAAAATTAATCAAGTTATATCAAATTTGGAGTCAATGTGAAGCAAATGACAAACAATTATGAAGAACATAGGGAGATATAATCAACCTTGCTTCACCCATGCTCATGTTGGATATAAATCAATTTTGAAGAATCAAATAATTATGAAGAGCACGATCAAATACATTTAGTCGTGCTTTACCCATGTTCCTATCAGGTTTTAATCCTTGAAGAATCGAGGATAGAGAGAAACACGAGGACTTATATTCAACTATTTTCATCCCATATTTCTATCTAGAATTGAAATTGAAGCTATGAAGAATTGACAGTGAGAAACACGACTGAATGCATTAAGTCATGTTTACACCGAGTTCCTTGAAAGATGAACAAACTAAGAATAAGTTCTCGTGTTTCCATCGTGCTTCTTACATACAAATGAAGATCGAAAGACAGAAAGAAGCACGGCAAGATATAAGTGACCATGTTTATCTCGTGCAAATTTGGGTTTATGAGCATTGAAGGATCAGTGAGATATACGATGAGAAAGAAGCTGTTGTATTCTACCCATGATGTGCATAAGTTAAAGGAGTATGAATGTCCAGTGAGAAGCACGGTTGGATATATTATGCAATGCTTAAACCGTGATTCTTCTCGAGTATGATATGTTAAATAGTTATAATTGACCCGAGAGATGCACGACTGGATAGATATGCTCATGTTCATCCCGTGTACTTTTCAAAGACTCGGTCAAACATATAAAAATATCCAAGGAACTTAAGTTTATCTAAATTTAGGGATATGTTCAACATTTGACAAGTATAAATATGTTTATGGGGTAAAAAACAAATATTTATTAGATCAAGTATTACCCTGCATTAAAAACCTAGTTTTAGAATCTTCAAGAAACAAAGCTTTAAGAGAGAGGAATCAATCAAGAAGGCTATTCAAGATTGTTCACTTAGGTGTATCCCTTCCGTTATAGTGCTGATTTGTAATAAATGATTAGTGTTTTTGATAGTTTTGTAATGGAGGAGTAGAAATCTATCGTCTAAACAACAAGAACCCACGATATTACTATAAGTTTTGTACTTAAATGCAGTTTTAACGAAAGTTAATATTCTTTTTAATTTTGATTACGAGTTCTATATTGTTTCATAGATTAATATGTCCAGAATATTGATTCTATGTTTGATTTCATATATGTTGATTGGGAAATTGCATATTTGAATAGATCTAGCATAATTAGAAAAGCTTATTTGAATTTCTAGAAATAGAATTACAATGATCTTCCATTTTAATTGATATTTGTAAAAGATTCATAGTGTAATATTGTAATCCTTGAATTGTTATTAATTAGAAGACATTTTAATAGGTAGATTTACGATATTAGTGATTAGTAATCTTGCAAGAGACAGTAATCTATTTTAGGAATCTTATGGATTAATTGAATATGAATGATCATTGATATTATCATTTGAAATGTGCTATAGTAGTATTCTTGTGGGAAATTGTTGTTTGGATGAGTTGAATAATATTAAATTCTCCTAACTTATTGTTTATATGTCTTGAAGTCATAAAAATAAGAATTAACCATTGTTAAAGTAATAATAGTTAATTTCCAAATATAATTTAGGGTAGATAATGGAAGGTAAGTCATTACTAATAGTTATTCGATCCTTGTGGGACGATCCTGTCCTCATCAACTATGCTATGAATGATAGGTATACTTGCCTATAAATTGACTTAAAAGAAGGATTAGAACAATATATTTTTAATTAATCAATCAATTAATCATTTTGATTATTGAAAATCCATAAAAAATCATAAAACATAAAAATACTATAATTCTATACTTTTTATTTATCAAAGAAACTCATAGCGTAACTCTAACATGGATTTCATCGTATCATAAACTTTACCTAATTCTTTATAAATTTCTAAATTCTACCATATTCAACCTCACATTCATCAACAATTGCATTTTTCAATAATAACCTAAATGTATCAATCTAATTAGAATTAATCAAGAATCATGTCAATAGCAATAAGCGAATTTATATTTTAACAATTCAAGTAAACATATCTATGGTATATCTATCAAATTTTCAATTGGGATAACATCACAAATGGTATTTGAACTTTAGTAAAATATATAATTAAATACATAAACTTGGAAATTGATCAATTCAGTATCTGAACTTTAAAATTGCTCAATTTAGTACCTGAACTTTAAAATTGATCAACTTAGTACCTGAAAAACTTTAAAATTGATCAATCCAATACCTAAAAGAACTTGATGGAGGTACTGTTGGTATATACAAAAAGTTCTTCGGAGCACTAAATTGATCAATTTCAAAGTTCAGGTACTAGATTGATTAATTTCAAAGTTTAGGTACCTAATTACATATTTTATCAAAGTTTATGTGTCATTTGTCACATTAACCCTTTTCAATTTAAAACACCATGTAAACATATGTACGTCATTGAATTATCAAGAAATTTAAATATTTTAATCAATTAACATGTTGAAAAGGAAAGATCACTCCCTACAAGCACAACATACGCCATCATAGCATGAATACCATACTTACTCGCTTTGATTCATCTATTTTCCAATCCTAATATCACCAACTACTTAAATCAATCAGAACTAAGCAAAGTCCAAACATAATAGAACAAATGAAGAACCTATATTCTACAAGTAAATAGCATGGATCTCAAAGAATACAACTTAACCTTTAGTTTCAATTATTATCCAAATACACCCCCTAAACGCATTTGAATTATAAAGATCTACATTAAAACATCAAATATACTAAATTAAGTCAAAGATCCTTAGATCCTACTTGATTAGTATCCTCAACTTATAATTTAGCTAGATTTAAGCTCTAAATTACTTGATTTATACCAACAACCAACTATGTAGCTTAGGATTCCTCTCAATCTTCTTCAATTCTTCCAAATGTCTTAAAATTAAAATTCAAAAGTTATTATACTTATCAATTAACTACAAAGCAAGCTCAATTGAACCCAAAGATAATATTACTCATAAATTTAGTTGGAGATCTTTATTTGAAACTTATTTTAGGTCTACGATCTTCCCAAATTAGATTAAGTTGATCAAGAGATGAAAACTTGATCCTTATTACTACCTAGATGGCATGAAGAAAATGAATAGGAAGAGGAACATAAAGGTTCTACGTTTTTTTTTTTTTTTTTTGGCAAGTCTTGTATTAGAAAAAGATAGAAATTTATTCCTCTTATTTTTTTCATATGAACAAACATATCACATAACAGACTTCTTTATATTCAAATTTCTCATGAAACAATATTGCATACTTGAACTATTCCTTTCTTATTTTGACAATTTGTCAATTTTTAATGATTAAAGGTTAACGATGCAATGGAAGGAAAGATAGGTGTACTAAATATGTACGTGTATATACAAATACGTGTGGTGTGTGTGTGTGTGTTGGAATTAATGACATAATTATTATTGTAGTAATTCATCTTATCTTGTGATCAATTAAGTATTTGAACTACTTAAATTTGAAATCATTAGTATCAATCGTATTGTCTTTGGTCACTGAGTTTTTGAACTATTCGAAGCTATAATCATTTATTAGATTTAGTTAAACAAAAATAAAAGCCATTATGGGGTCTATTTAGTGTAATTAACTTCATAAAGCAAGTCTTTAACTGGTGTTTACTCATGAATGTATTTGTTGAAGGCACATAACAAAAAGTTTCAAATCTTCAAAGTACCAATTATTTGATAATTGTATAGATTTTATGTATTTGTTTATGAACTTATGGGACAATATGGTGAAGTTTTTCAAGTTACGCAAATTAATTATGGTAAATGATGAAATGAATAATGTTGATTTTTCTTTTGTAGTGCACGAGTTTATCCATATGTTCACTTATGTTTGTGTGCATATATTATCCTTGATAAGTGCAGGTTGAAGTGTAGGTATATGAAGGGGTATTTTCTTCAATGCATTACATAGGCAGTACAACAATGGTTCAAAAATGAAATAGGCTATAGAATAAGGTTAATAGAATATTGTAAGAAAGGACTGTGTGGCGTGTGGTAAAAAAATGGCTCCAAAGTTGTTAGAGTAAAAACAATTTAGTAATCACTATGGTCAACTCTGTGTGGTGAATGTACTGATTAGGTTGTGCATGAATACTAGCTAATAGATGAGGAGTCCAAGAAAGTAAGTGAACACAAGTGAGAATTTAGTAAGGTCATAATTCTAATATTTAAGTCTAGTTTGGATTTTATGACCAAAACAACTATTGCAAAAGGGGCCAGTGGAATGAAAAAAAAAAGGAAGAAGAAAGCCATTCCACTATTAGTAAAAGGGGAGGATCGTAGATACATAAGCATACAAGAGAGGAACAAGTTGAAGGGAAAGATATTAAGAAGAAGAAAACTTGAGAGATAAAGTGTTACTTCGATGATAGGCTACATTATGTCACTAGCTAACTAAAGAGGAAGATTTCTCCAATGTTATTAGACCCCGCTTGAGTGTTTGACCCGGATATAGTAGAGGATTAAGGATCAATAGGTAAAACCGAGTTGAATTGTGGTTAAATCAAATCATTTCTATAGTCTGGTCAGGTTCAACCAGAGTAAACCAAGCAGGTTAAACTGAGTCTAAGAACATTAGATTTCACTATTCTAATGGTAAAGTAGAAGTTAAATGAGGATGAGAAGGTTCAAGATGATAGAATACACCTCCTTTAATTTATGAATTTCTCAAACATTGGGAAGTGAAGAGGCTCGATGATGTGTTATGGAATTTAGGGTAGATTTTGAACACAATTACTAAGCAAGAATAGATAAAGATGGAATCTTTTTTCATGTTTCTAGGTTGAAAAACATTAGAAGAAAATCTTTTATGGGTTTGTAAATAAGGAACCAAAAATTAAAAGATATGCAAGAATCACTATACAACTCTTGGATGAAAAATTGGATTGTTTTAAATTGATGATTAATATGACTCATGATGCTTAATACAATCGAGTTTTCAGAGATAAGCTCGACATAACTGACAAAGATTGCAAAAATGAAAATGTTAGTGGAATTCGATATGACTTACAAAACTTCTATAACAAATGTATGTATCTTGATACCTTACAAGTGAGATTGATATGACAAATACGATCTTTGCCACAACCATGATAGATTTATAAGAATAGATCAAGATAACTTAAATAATAAAAGGTTATTTCATTTAAAGATACCATAATTTTCCTACATCACATTCGTGGAAGGTTAAATGTCCATTCATGAATAGTTATGGTGAAATGATACAAACACTAACCCCAAGTAATTAAAATCATTTTAAGTCAATTCGAGTCAATGAATTACTAAAATTGCCATAATTTTCAAGAATTTCAATTTTTCCATAAATTGAGAACCCAAATTTTTGAAAAAAATTTCGTAAACAATCCACATTATCAAAATAAGGTAAATTAGAGTTTGAAAAATTTTTTTGATGAAAATTTTACTAGAAAAATCAAAATAATATAATAAAGGCCCCATTTTTTGCAAAATTACAATTTTCCCCTAACTAGAAACTGAAGTGAATTAAAAATTGAAATTTAATTAAAATAAATTAAATAAACTTAGTTAAGTAGCTAAACCCATAATTTACACCTAAGTTGAAGTAAAGCCCTAAACTAGTAAATTTACCGTTTTTCCAACACATGCATTTGGTACCAAGTGATGAAATTTTTGAAACCCAAGGACGTTTTTCCTACCCAAAAAACACCTACCCACCTTCTCCTTTGTCTCTCCATTCTTTTTTCCCTTTTACACGCATTTCTCCTCTCTTTTCAACTTCTCCCTAGCCTTTACCTAAGTAAAGTAAAATCTAAACCTACAATTAGTGCTAACTAAGCCTAATTATTAACTCATGGTTTTTAGAAATTAGTTTATATTCGTTGTTCTATAGCAAGAAATGATGGGATTAATGAAAGATTAGAAGAACAAGAAGGTGCTTAAGCTCCACATAATTTGTAACAAGGTAAGAGCTTGAAATTTTAAGGTTCTATTAGGAATTTTTGGTGTATTTAAACTTAGAAACTAACATGGTGTCACGCCCAAAGGGTACCCTAAACGTAACAGTCCGCCACACTCAATATTAAAGCTTAAGTATGATAACCTTAGTCATTCCTAGAAGCTTCGATATTAAGTGTAAGGTGTGCTCTCACAAATTTAGAGGACCGTACATGGAATTATGAAACTTAAGAAGATATAATAACAAATTAAGAAAAGAGGATTCATAATATTCATTTATTTAAAACAACAGTCTTACAAATCTTATGGGCATTCCCTAGCCACAAATAACTATAATCTATTACAAGAATATTTCTATGAAGTCTATATCTTATCCAATACTAAACTTTATCTAAAAATTCCTTAACGAAAAGGAAAGTATCTGGCTGCAGGATCCACGTGGCCTCAATCACAAATAAGTAAATTGCAAAAGATATCTATAAGGGTATAAGCTAATAAGCTTAGTGAGAACTATTTCCATAAATAACTTCTTGTGTAATGAAATTCAAACAAGTTATTTAAGTAGACAAATGAAATGCAATATACACGTGGGCAAACAAGGCATATAGTTTTCTGGGAACTATATGTTGAATGAATTTACGCCCTCCATTCGAGGTTTGGTGTTACGTAACCTCAAAACAAATAGTTTTAGTTAAAAAGTTATGCTTTCGATCAATACCGCCAAGCATATTAAGTCTACTTGAATTAAGCCATGCTTTCGGACTTTCCACTAAGCATTTAACTCCATGTTGCCAAGCAATCACTTTCGGTCAATCGGCCAAATGTCGCTTTCGACCTGAGCTACCATCCTTCTCATCCAAGGATAATAACCCAATGCAATGTAACTCACTTCGTGGTATGCATGAATCAATCTATTTATGATATCATAGCATTAATATTATCAAATTTAAGGTGATCATAGTATTTCATACAAATCAAGTGCTATACTAAAACAAACATTTAATCAATTCCGGCCCGATATTCTTAGGGTCCTTTCAACAAATTTTCTGCATACATATCAATTTTTCTTTTCTTAATTCTAATGCAACTAAACTACAAGCACAATCAAGTAAAACAATTTAAGGAAATAAACTTATAATGCCATACTGACACTTCTCTAAACGGATGAGTCGTTCACACACTCTACTTACTCTAAATAATCCTCGGTGTATGGGTATCCTTCCTTGGAATCACCTAATTAAAGAAAATACCCAAAATGAGTATTTCTTGATGAATTTCTTGAACTTTAACAAAACAATATCATAAAAACGTCAAAGTTCACATAAGAGAGGATTTCAAATTAAAATAGCCATAACTTGTTCATCTTAACTCGGAATTGTACACATAATATACCGATTTCTACCTACTCGAAAAGATCTGTCCATTTCTAAAACTATTTTATCAAAATAGATCATTTAGGATCCGAAACAGTGGTGATCAGATTCACTACAAATTTTTCCATCCCAAAAAGAATTGTTTCAATCATTAAATCATTAAAAAATGTTTGATAAATACTTAGTTATCTATATAGTTGAAAAATTCCTTTTTCATAGATACTTAGCTCATATTTTATCCATGCTTAAGTGTTTGTTGTCCAACCATATTTCTTGCGTAAAACAATGTTAATTAGGAGTTTAGAAAACTATAGTTTATATCATTTTGTAAATCCTTTAAAATGAATATTTTGATTCCTTTGTTTTTCAAAGAATTATTTTATGTTTGTCTTACTATTTTTCTAAATGACTTTTTTATAAAATAAATTTCTTCTTTTCTAAATTCTCAACATTAGTGTTACTTTTCCTTTTTTTTTTTTTGACTATTTATTTGAAAAATCTTGATTTTTGAAACTCTTATTTTTGTTTCAAGAGATTTCCTTATATTATGAAAATTATTTTAGTAGCAAAATCATCTTCTTTTTAAGAAAAAAAAGTAATATAAATATCTTTTCAAAACAAAAAGTAGCTTTTAAAATTGTAGTGAGTTCTTTTTAAAACTTAGAAAAGAATAACTTTACTTTTGTTAAATCATAGATTTTATATTTCATATAAAACCATTCTTAGGTGATAAAATCTCCTTTTTATCAAGTATAATTGGAGCTTTGAAAATTTGGACAACAATCTTAATGGGCACGATTATAAGAAATAATAACAAGCAAAAATAGCATAAGGTCAAGTATTGGAAGTCTTAGTTTCTTCAAGGCTCTTGGGACTAAAAAGTATACTAATCCCAAAAGAAAGAAATAAAATAAAAGAAAGAAAAATTTGTTTTGACTTCATGAGGACAAGTCTAAGACTAGAGACTAGTCTTAAAACAACAAGAAATAAATAAATTGCAATAGAAGAAATAAATAAATTACTTTACATGAAAATAAATAAATTGCAAGTGAGCTTATATGCTCTAAAGAATATATATATATATTATATTATAGATACATAATAATACTTAGATATAATAACAATAATAATATAAAGAAAGTAAAATAACAACATAAACATAAATAGGTATTTATGACCAAGAACAATACATGAACATAATGTAGCTTTCATAACATTTAATTTTTGGAAACTCACACCATGATCATGTAAAGTTACATGACATGAGAAAAAGAATATGTAAAGAAAAGTTTACCTAAAGAGTTTTTGAAATATTATGTGGTTATGGGTTTTTTGTACGTAGAAGGTGGTTTGAGATTATTTTGAGAGAATTTTGAGAGAGCATTTGGAGAGAGTATTGAGAGGAAAATCTGAGAGAGATTTAATAGAAATTTGTGGGTAGTAATTGTGTGAAAAAAGTGAAAGAGGAGGGCGGTATTTATAGGAATATGTGGAATGATTTTTGAGTGATTTAATTAAAGAAAAATTGAAATAAAATAGAGGAAGAGAGAGAGGGAGTGGTGCCGGCCTTAGCATGATGGAAGGGGAAGAGAGATTTATTTTTGTATTTTTGTTGATTAAATGAAGTAATAAGTAAGGTAGATGTGAAATAAAGTTATGGGAAAGGTAAAAAGTAAAGGTTATAGGTTATGGTGTTGTAAGAGTAGGTGTTAGAAAAAGTAGAGAGAAAAGAATAGTGTAGAATAGTAAAGAATAGTATAATGTAAAGTAGATATGATTAATAAAGTACCGGTAGCAAGAAAAATATGTGTATAATTACGATATCTGATATTTTTACTTACCGAAAAATTATAAAACTGATATTTTTGAAAACCTGACATTTTTACGAGTCTAACGGTATATTCGAAATATTTTTACTATTCCAAGCCTTGGGACATGTTTTTCAAGAACTGTATCCGTTCGGGTTCAAAACAATCCGTGGTTTTACTAATCTGATCTTTTTAAACTTTCTTATGTAATTACGAACTATTCTACATATTAATCTCCTACTTACTTTCTTAGGGTTGCTTATTCCGGATTGCTGGACTTAAACTATTACGTCTTACTAGGGTTTTGTTGACTTTAGGATTTCCGATTGACTTTCCAATAGGGTTTAAGCTAAACCGATCCCAAAACTTTGGGGGTTTACACATGGTTCCTTGTACATGATTAGAGGAGCTAAAAATCAAGTTTAAAAGATACTTGGGTTTATTAAAGTAAAGTTCCAACTGAAACAAGTTATTAAAGGCCAAAATCTATCAAGGTATGCTACTAAACCATGCTTGGATGATGAAGTTTATGGTGTTTTAGTTAAATATATCTAAAGTTGGCATGTAAAGAGAACTTTTAGGAGATGCCATTGCTAGAAATTTGGGTTTTCTTTTGAAATTAGTAATTTGGTTATTATACATGCGAATTGTTGAGGAAAAACAAGTGTTAGGGTGATTATGTGGATTGTGAATGCTGTAGGTGGTATATGTGGCTTAGGATTCTAAAATAGTTTGCTAGAAATTATAAAAGAGTTGATGGAACTAATAAGTTAATTATGAGCATGCATTGTTTTATTGAGGAAATTATGAGTTTTTGATTAATTATAAAGAACTAAAGATTTGAGATTGAAATTAATGGAAATTGTTGTGTATGGGTGCTAAATGGGTGTGCGAAATTTACTAAGGCATGAAATGAAATTTCTAAATCTAAAATTCTTATTGAATATGAGTAATTAGATGTTTAGGATATAAATTATGAAGTTATAAGATAAAAGGAAAGGTATGCTAATGAATGGGCATGATTAGGTAGCATAAATTATCAATTAGTGTAAAATTGGAAATTTTGACGGAAAAATCTATTTCAACTGGAGTTGATTGAGGGCTTAAATGAAGTAAGTGATAAACCGGGTGGTTACAATCTTATTTTGATGAGAAAATGTATTGCACAAATACTTTACAACTTATTTAGGCTACATTTAATAAACAAAACTTGTTTTTGATATATTTAAGTCTTATTGTGCATATATGTTCTTGTGTTTGTATATTGTTCTTTGCAAATTTTGTAGGAACAAATTTATATTTGCTTAGACTTGGTTATAGGTCACATCAATGGCTTGACACATTAAATGGTTAGGGCGTGACAAGCTCAAAACCAGCACTCGATAAGCTAAAATCTCAATCTTGACAATATCAAAGATCACAAACTTGGTCGAGGGTTAAATCCAAAGTGCAACAAATTAAGGCATGACATGCTCTAGGGTGCAACGACAAATTAAGGCATGACATGCTCTAGGGTGCAATGGGTTTAAATCTATGGCTTGAAGAACACAGACTTGGTTGAAGGTAAAATTGAGGTGTGACGAGTTTAAGGCACGACAGTTTAAAAACTAGCCATTGTAGACTTTTAAACTTAATCGTTGAAGGTTCTTTTGAAGGTGAATGGCTATGTTTTCAAAGCTATTATATATAGAATATTTTGGGGTGATTTTAAGAGAGATAAAAAAGAGAGTAGAGATTAACTTGCATATATTATATAAAAATACTCTCTATTTGTGTATGTTTTTGTCAAATGAATAGTGTCATTAGTGATATTAGTAAACTAATTTTGTAAGGCACTATTCACATGTTTTACTTGAGTGTTTTAGCGAAGTTCTCATATGTTGAGGCATCTGTGTGAAGTCCAACGTATGTGCAAGCAATTGGTAAAGTCCTGTGTTGAGGCATTTGTGAAGTCTTCAGTTGAGGCAATGTTAAGTCCTCTGCTATGAGGCAATTGTTTTGATTGAATGAAATGTGTGAAGTCCTCATTGAATGAGACAAATTGTGGACCGTGGAAACTTAGGAGTAGGTTGAACTCCACATTAATTCTAGTGTAATCCTCTCCTTCCCTTATCTCTTTATTATTATTGTTTTAATTATGCATAAAAGGATTAAAGAAATAATGAATGGTTAAGTGTACTTAAAATTGGTCTAAAAACCTATGTCATAGCTTCCTCTTCCATTTTACGAAAGAATTGGAAGAAATATCAATTTTACGCTACAATTGACTTATTGGGCAAATTCGAAAGCTTAAATTGTGACAATATGTATACCAACTATTTTAATTTATATCAAATGGGACATCAATATTTCTTTGGTAAAATTGTTGAAAGAATAATTAAATAGGTATGAGACATGCTTGGTAAGAATACCTATACATGGACAATTGTGGTAACTATAGGGTTGGAAATTAATTGTCAGTTAGTTATAAAATTGTAAGAACTTAGGTAGCTAATAATAGATATGGAGTTGGTGACATGAGGAAATTGATTTAATGGTTGACATGTTAAATGTGCTTAATATACTAACATTTAATTGGATCATTGACATGGAACACTTGATTGTAAAAATAAGCTCATATATGTAATTATTTGGTTATTAAACTTGATGAGAGATTATGAAATACTTGCTGGAAATTTGAATGATTATATGTTCTATATGTTGCAGAAATTTAAAAATACATATTGCAATCTTAATTGTTATGTGTAATGTACATATGTGCCTCTAGTTGCAAATAAGATGTTATGATGACTCAAGATCTGTTTTAGAGATGTGAAATTTATGAAATACTCAATTAATGTAAAAACTCATATTTAGGTATTATTGTGAATTTAGGGCCAACTTACCTAATTTTCCTTTTAACGACTAATAATAAATGATAAAATACAAAGGAAGGCACTTACGGTCCGTTCACTTTGCTGAATGGAATAAGGGGAGAATGGAATTTCAATTCAAAGGAAATGTAATAGGGTTGTAATAACTATTACAATGTTCACTTAGTGTTAAAAGTAAAACAAGTAATTATTAGAGTAAAAGATAAAATATCTATAATGCCCCATGTGTTTATAACAGGAAAAAAAAAGGATAATTGTATAGGTGTTATTTTCAAGACAAGGATACCTATGAGAAAGTTAAAAAATAAATCATTGAATGGCAATTCATAGGTTGGAGACATGAATTGCTATTCATCATTATTCGTGATTGCAATTCATCATGACTTGCCATTCTTTTGAAGTGAACAATGTAATATCAGCTTTACGTTGAACGAGGAAGGAATGAATAGCTATTCATATCAAGTGAACGGACCGTTAGTGTTTTAAAAAGGAGTATAGTGAGAAATCCTCACAATAAACCCATTAGGGACATTAATATTTGATATGGAAAATATAGTCAAATGGATGAAGGGAAATGGGAAATAAATGGGTATAGGACATAAAGGCTCTAGATGCAATTGAAGATCTCAATGAGTAACTCTTACTTCACATAGAGTTAGTCACCTAAAAATGAGAACATTAACAATTTAATATACCTCAATCTCTAACTAACTTAAACCTAAATAAATAATGTCGAAAACTTGACACTTAAAACAAATGACTTAGTAAACCTAGAAAATGGCAAATATCTATAACCGAACTCAATTTACACATATGAGTTAGAGTCTCCAATTAGGAACCATAATCACACAGACCCTAACCTATGTAAATTCATAAATAAAATTGAGTTATATGATCAAGTCAATTCAACATTATTTTGACATGAGCATTTAATTATGGAAATTCAATATTCTTCAGTTTGGAAAGAAGAAAAGAGCATCAAACAATCGTCAAATACCTTAGTAAATATGTGTTGCTTGCTATGATAGAATTAATAACCAGGCTAATACTTTAACCAAGATTAAATTAGTGTTGGTTGCTGCATGGTTGCTTACTTCAAGAAGTGGCACCCTCGGATTAGGTTGCGAACTTGATCGCAACTTTAAAAGGATATGATAGTTTAGGTACCTAGGCCCCCATGGAATGCACGTTGGACTCGATGGGTAATCGATAGTGGAATTTTTGAGATTGGATAGTCAATTAAAGCAAGAATAAAGATGTAACGACTTTTAGGGGGCTATGAGAACCTGTATAAAGCATTACAATGGATCATGCTCATTGATGGCAGTATGTGAGGAGATGAACCAGATAGGACTACTCCTTCCTTTTTCTTTTCTAGCAAGTTCTAAAGGCTTGTCAATACCCCTCTATGCATGGTTTAAGATACCTTCCATTCATCGTTGTTTGGCAGGAGTCATAAGCACTGCTATGTGTGTTTAATGTTTCTAGAACACTAGAAATACTTGTTTGTGGGCATTTAATTAAATAACTTAATTTGTGGATGTTGCATTAGAATAAGTAGTATGACATGTGTCAGTATACTGAGCTTTCGCCACTCATTCTTTAACATTTTAAGTATTGATGGTAACTTAAATGTGGTCTTATGATTCCCTACATTTTAGGAACAACAACCGGAAGTATTAAATCGACTAGATGGTGCTACTTTTAATATGTTATTATGGGATTTTGGAAAAACCTTATTTAATGCTTTACACTTGGTTAGATAACTGTAATTAACAACTCATAACTCCTCTTATTTGTTTTAGGCTTTAGGCCAAAGTCTTCTATTGTGGGTTGAGTTATGCTCCCATGGTACACCCAAGTGCACTTTGATGTTAGAAAGTGTTTGTATTAAATTTTATTACTTGAACATGTCAAATTTTGTAGGTTTTGAAATAATTGGAATCATGGAAAAATAGAGGGCACTCTACTAAAATTTTTATAAAATTAATAATGATTTCTTGATTAAAATTTAATTAGTAACCCACCTAGTTTAATGGATGCCTTATATATATCACTCAAGTGATATGTGTGGTTAAACTACAACATGTTACATATGGTCATGCAATAACCATTAAAGAAACAAAAGTACTATAAGGGAAATATAATAATTGCTACATATGAAATAATAACTATCTACATAGTTGCATCCTTAATTATTCAATTTAATTATTCCATTGCCATACTTGAGAGATAAATAATATTTGTAAATTTAAACTACATATTTGCTTGCATTTTGCTCTATCAGTATATTCATTAGATGCTTTAAGTTACTCTTACGGAACTCTAATCTAAAACAAATTCAAATGTGCTTATAAGCAATCAAAATAATTGGAACCTCTACTAAGTTATAAGAAGTCATAAACAAAATGGTATTCAACAAAAAAAAAAAGCCATTCATGTTAGATGCAACCAGATCTTGGCATTACTATTTGCCATATACTTAGTGAATATTATGTATCCCTCTATTGACTTGTGTTAAGATTCTTGAAAGTACACTTTCCTCATTGCTGACTTACATCATTGTCAGCAATGTTCCATGAGTCTACTAAAATAATAAAAAAATAATAAGTAAGTGAAATAGAATGTAACAAGTTGATTTACAAGTAAATAACTATAAATGGTAGAGGGTATGTCTGTCTTTCCTAAAAAATTCAAATATCAATCTTATAAGAAATTTGAAACATATCATTATCTTTCTTTTCTTTGCCTTCTCAGTTCTCACCCTCCCAAAAATGACCGTTTCTGTAAGCCCTAGAAAATTTCAATAAATAATTTCAAAATAAACTTCGAAAATAAACCCTAAAAATGACTCCAAATTAAAATCGAACTTTGGCTAGTCCTAAATCACTAACGAATCTAGAAATTTCTTAATCTTGAGAAAATGAGATTACTAGAAAATAAAATAAGAACTCAACGGTCTTCAAATTCAAAATCACCACGTACGACAAATTCCATACTTAACTCTGAATTGTAAAATCGGGTAATATAGAATTCAAAAACAAATTATTAAAAACTAAATAACGATAAACCTTCGGAAATAAAACTCAATTCAAGAATTCCGAAAATGTTAAGAGATATTAAATACTTACAAAAAATAAAATTTAAAATAATTATCCCAAACTAAATATGTCGTATAAACATAAAATATCAATTTCCAAATTGGTAAAGATCTATACTAGAAAATCACTCGGAAACCCTAAGTGGAATGCAGTAGTTTAAGTCTGGCAATCTTGCACCCTTAACTCTAGAGGCCGAGGTGTAGTTTAAGTGTATAGAATAGCTCGTAGTAATATAAGGTTGCTTAAAAATATTAGATTGGTAAATTTTTGACCTATTTCGAACCCGTTCTGATACAGACTTTAAAAAACGTGTCCCGGGGCTCGAGATATAAAAAATATACCATTAATACCGTTAGAATCATATTTTTATAACGATTTCTAAAATATCAGTTTTATAATTTTTCGATAACTAAAAATATCAGATTTTACGGTTATATTCACATTTCATTACTACCGGCAATTAACTGGGCTTTTGTACTATTTACTACTATTCATTACACAATTTTATTATTCTTATAAACCCTTATATTTAGAGATAAATATTTTATATTATAGAAAATTCTGTTTTTCCAAAATTTAGTAGTTTTTAGTTTTTACGAGATCAGTTTCTGTTTAAGACCTGATACTAAAAATAAAATAAATTAATTTAATAATTGAAAATTATTTGAAAAATATTTTTATTTCATAAAATAATTTTTTATAATTTTTCAAGTTATAAAAATATCAATTATAGCTCATATTCGCGTATTTTAATCATACCGGTAACAAATTTGTTGAAATACAAAAATAATTCAAATAATTATTTAATTTTATTTATGAAAATTCTGCCATTCATTTAAATATATTTTTCTTAATTTTATTTTATATATTTTCTTAATAAAAAATACCTTTTCAACCCATACTTCAAGTACATTTCAATTGTCACTTCTACACATTATTCAAGTTTTCTTTCATTCATTTCACACTCCATTTCCCATGCTTGGACAGCTGACCACACCCTCTAAAACAGCCACTTTTCTTTTATTTTAATTATTTATTTAATGTTTTAAAGTCTCATTTAGTTAGGAAATTAAATGACACAAGTTACACTTTCAAAAATCAAGTTACAAGACAATTGAACTCCTCTCTCTCTCTCATAAGAATCACGTGCACCCTCCCCAAATTCTGCCCTTTTTTATTTTTTTTTTCATTTATTTAACACACATTAATGCACTCCTCTCTTTCTCTCCATTTAATGCCTCTCATTTACACCCTTTCCTTCTTTGAAACCCTACTCCATTTACTCTCTCTTCTTCCTCTCTTTATCACTTTCTTAGCCTTGTTCTTGCAAAGGAAACAAGCTTCCCTCATCTAAAAAAATTACTTTCACACTCCATTTTTGAAGATTCTCTAAGTATACCTTCTTCTTAAGCTTCCACAGATAGTATAGGTAAAGTTTAGTGAGAGTTTCATGCATCAAATGACCTTCCGTAAGCTTAAAAGCTAAGGATGATGATGCCAAAATAAAATACTCCTCTTCTCCATGATTATTATCTTGTATCATCATTATTTTCTTGCTAAAAGTAGTTATATTTTGTAGATCTAACTTTTTTTGTAGCTTTGATTTTGTTTATGTTTTAAATCTTGTTATATGAGTTATTATTTTGTTATTGCTAATGATTTATGCATATATTCACCATTCACATAACCGTCATAGTGTTCATGCATTTACAACTAGTATAGTAAACTAGATCTAGTTGTTTTAGGTTCATAAATGCATTAGACTTTTGATTTATTTTCTTAAATAACTTGAAATAGCTTGATGATAGTAGAAAAGTTTTAGAAAGCTCAAGATCTATTTGAGTTTCGATAAAAATCATTTTTGAAAATTCGGATAAAAAGGGAACCATATTTAGAAAAGCTACTTTTCAACTTCAAAATGTATATTTTTCATTTAAAATGAAGGGCTTAAGGAATAGATATCATAAATGAATGATTTTGAGGAGTAAAGTTTAGATCTATGAGTTTATAGTTTACTACCATGGATTTCTTTTATATTTATGATCATAGAAAGTGTAGATGTAAAGACCCGACATGCTCAATTCTCAAACTAAGCACACCAAGTCCCCAACCACGTATAATTGTTACGAATTATACGTAAGGTTGTCTTAAAAGAAAGTGTTTATGTTGAACATTGCTATCTGATTTTAGATTATGAAATCGTTTAGTTAGATTCTGGCAACAACTGGATTTAGCAGTGAAAAAATAAACTTTAATAAAAACATTTCTACATAAAAGTATTTCAAACTTCCACTATTACAAGTGGAAAAACTTTCATTTAAACAAATCTTTACAAAAGCTTATTTACAAAAATGGCCACTGACAAGCCCTTAAATGAAAATACAAATTTATAATTAAATCCAGTCTTTATAGAACAAAACAAAGAAGAAACAAAATACAAATATATCTCGATCCTATTGCATTTCACTCATCTCCCAAATCTTCAAATACGCCTGATGCCTGAGACAAACATCATCACATCAACAACAATAACAATAATAAGAACAACAACATCAACAGCCTCCACATCATCATCAAATCATCATCTCATCATCCATCATCACCAACATCATCAACATCAACAAGAACTCATCATCATCAACATCATCTTATTAGCAACAAAACCTGTAAAAAGAATAACAACAACAAGGATGAGCCGAAGCCCAGTACACGGTAACACAATCACACATGGAGTGGCACGCGAGCTTAACTAAATGCAATGCATCAATTCACAAGTTATTATCTTTCTATTAAAATAAATAAATCAACAATGGAACACTCACATTCCAGAACAAGCCAATGGGAATCTAAGGGTCTTGAGTAACAGTAGTTACCCAGGGGGTTGATATAGATAGACCGGAAATCTATATCTCCTATATCTAACCGATAAAGAATATTAATAGCATCATCTAGGGTTCATACACCTTTATACACTCCACTTATCCCGGTCTATAATATCAATTAGTTTAACGGTTCCATACCGTGAACTAAAACATATTATTTCCTCCTGAGCCTAAGTAAAGAATATACCGATATAGTTAACCCTATTAGCTACCCACTTAGCCAATAATAGAAACCACCATTGCATCATGGTGAACCATCGCATCACGGATTTGAGTCGTTGCATCATGACAAAGGATTGGGCTAAGTGTCTAAACACCATGCCATTGCATCATGATAAGGTTGTCGCTCCCCGAATCCGGATTCAACGACGTAATAGACAACCAACACTCATCAATTATTAAGCCGAGATTAAGTTCTTAATCCATTTTAGATGCCTATTTAACATCCGACATGCAAGTTACTGCGTAACTTGAATATGAAATCCAAATAGAGGCAGAAGCTATCTCAGAAGATATGTTAGATATCTATCACTGTTTAAGGAAAGAACTCATATAAGAAATTAAACTAACATCCACTTATATCAAATTCATATAAGAACTTATATCAAACTTTTATTAAACTCTATTGATCAGATACTAATGTGGAACCCCACTATGGCTGCGAATATCGCCCCACCAAAATATGGACAGTTCTCCTTTGTCTGTCAAAGTAATTCTTTTCACTTTAATCATAGTTTCTTATCACAAAACATAACATATATAAAGCATTCATACATAAAAGTATTCATATTCAAAGCAAATAAACATTTGAAACAATGTATTGCTCATGTTATTCAAAGATCATCATAACACATTCATCTAAGCCAATTATTAGCTATTAACCTATTTTAGCTTAACCTTAGCCAAATTGATTAGAATTAGTCATTTAATCTAAAACTAGTTCAAGTTGATTAACTTAAATAATCTAATTCCTTTAGCTAATTCAAGCTCATTTAGTCAAGTTGAACATAGATTCATTACTAATTCATTATACATGTAGAATCTATATCAACTTGAGCTCACATTAACTCAAACTTAGCCAAGTTAATTAACCTTAATCATTTAATTCAAAAACTAAGTCAAAGATGGTTAACCTAACTCAATCTAATTCACTTTAGCTCATTTAAGTCTATTTAATCAAGTTGAACTTAAGTTATTAGCTAAATTCATTTAAGTTCAATAGCTAATCATAAGAATAAATAATAAACAAAGAAAAACAATTGAAAAAAAAACACCACTTAAAACATACTAAATCTTAAACTTAGCATCAAGGAAATTCAAATAAAATTCATATAAATACATAACTCATCATTTATATACTTACCAAGATCATTTAATTTCACTAAGTGGTCACAAGACCATAAAACAAGCAATGAAAATCATATATACAACATAACCACTTTTAGTTTAATACTCATGGAAATTCAATTATTTGTTGAATTTATAAATCTATCTAAATCATGCTTAATTAAATCAATCTATCAACATAACACATCAAACATACTTATCTATCTCATTTTAACTCAAAAAGATCCATTTCCTAGTCAAAAACATATTTCACAAACACAAACAAAAACAAGTTTTGAACTTTGTTTATAAAAATATAGTAGTTGTAAAAAAGCCAAATTTGAGCTTCGATAATTTTGGAATTTTTATAAACTCAAAATATAAAAGTTGTATATCTCTTTTTAAGATTTCTATATCAACTTGAATCACCTCAATCGGAGATCATATGAAAAAGTTATGGCCAAAATACGATCAAGCTACGAAACAGGGCAACCGAGTAAAACGAATGCCGGCACTTCTACACCGATGGCGTAAATCTCAAAGCCAGCAGCATAGATGTTTAACACCGGCAGCGTTGGAGGCAGCTTTAAGAAAATGCATTCTGTTCACTTCAACATGCCTCAAAGTTGGCCACATAGAAGCTCCAGGAGGCAGCGTTGACGACAGAATAGGTTTGTGAAAACATGTTTTTTACACTTTCCTTTTATCAAAACTTCTTCAAATCATCTACTAAGCTTCCTATATCAATTCTAATCATCAAATAAACTCTAATAACAACTCCTAACACTTCAATCTTCCTCCAACAACTTCAAACAACAATCAAACCATCACAACTACTATTCATCATCTTCTTCTTCCTTCACAATCCGACCTCCAACAAGCATATATCAACAAATACATAAATAAACAGCACTCTCAACCCAATTCAACATTAACTCATCAATTACAAATGTAAATAACAAGTAAAAACAAAGAGAAATAGAAATAGAAAACTTAGCTCTTTGAGCCTACTCATGCAATTCTTTCTTCTTCTTCTTGTTGAAGCTAATTCTACTTAATCTCCTCTTTCTATCTTGTTTCCTATCCTTAATTTATCTTCTTGAATTTGAGTTTTAGAGAAAACAAAAAGAAAGAGAGAAGAAGAGATGAGAAGAAGAAGAAAGAAGAGGGAAACGAAAATGAATGGGAAGAAAAGGGCAGCCAAAAGAAAGAAAAGAAAAGAAAAGGAAATGATAAAGTTAAATTTGGATAAAATAGAAATAGGGTATAGGTTTAGAATTATCAGATCAATATCTATAGTTCCAGAAGTATTTATGTAAATCCCCAAAATTTTGGATTCGAATTAAAGTTTAAATCCTAATTGGAAGTCAACCGGATTTCCAAAGTCAACAAAACCCTAGTTTACCGTAACCGTTTAAGTCCGGCATAACCGTATAAGAAACCCTAAGAAAGTAAGAAAAATTTTAGTGAGTAGAATAGTTCGTAATTATCTAAGGAAGCCTAAAAAGATCAGTTTAGTAAAACCGAAACTCGTTTTGAACCCGATCGGACACAGTTCTTAAAAACGTGTCCCGAAGCTCGGAATGATAAAAATATTTCGAATATATAGTTAGACTCGTAAAAATATAACATTTTCAAAAATATAATTTCATAATTTTTCGGTAGCTAAAAATATCAGATATCGCATTTATACGCATATTTTCTAACTACCGATATTTAATTATCATGTCTACTTTTACATACACTATTTTCTACTATTCTACACTATTCATCTATCTCTACTTTTTCTTACAATCTACTCTTACAACCCATACACCTATTTCTTACATATTTTCATTTCCAATACAATTTCACATCTTTCATTTCTTACTTTTAATTAACAAAAATAAATAAATAAATTTTGCCTTCCCCATGCACAAGAAATGTGCCAGCCCCCTCTCTCATCTCTTCCAATTTGTTTTATTTTTACTTTATTTAATTAACACAAATTATCTCCCACATTTTCCTATAAATATCCTATCATACTTCCACTTTTTTCACACTTCTTCTACACTAAAGTTACTATGCTCAAATCTCTCTCAAAATTTCTCCAAAAAGTTCTCTCTAGTTAGTTCTTTTAGGTAATCTTTCTTCAAGATTTTCATATGTTCATCTACTTAATATGAACTTAGTGTATGTTTTCTAAAACCATGAAGGTTAAGAAAGCAACAATAGGTTCATACTTTGTTTTTGTTCATAATCTAATATATCCATATAGCTATATATATTATTTAGAGCATATAAGCTCATTGCCTTGTAATTTATTTACTTTTCTTGCAATTTATTTACTTTTCTTGCAATTTATTTACTTTCCTTGTAATTTATTTAATTTCAAGTTGTTTTTAAGACTAGTCTTTCTAGTCTTAGACTTGTCCTCATGAAGTCAAAACTTTTTCTTTTTCTTTTGGGACTAGTCATTTCTTAGTCCCGATGTACCTTGATGAAACTAAGGTCCCAATACTTGATTTATTTTTTTATTAGCTTATTCTTCTAAATTATTATGTTTCTTTATGTTTTCATAGCTTTATGATTCATATTCATGCATGAAAATAATGGTTTTGTCTCAACAAAATAAATGAGGAAATGTTTTCTTAAAAATTAAGATTCTTTTTCTAAAAATAAAAGTAGGAAACTAATGTTTTCTAAAAATTAAGAAGTTATCCTAAATAAAACTTAGAGAAGTACATAAGGAATTTTACAAACATACATAACACTAAAAAGACTTTTTAAAAGTAAACAAAGATTTTTTAGCTTCACTTTTCTTCAAATGATAGAAATTCCTTTTCATTAAAGTGATCTCAAGAAATCAAGAAATTATTTTTCTAAATATAGAAGTATTACTACTTTCAAAAAGTGTTGGAAGCTAAGCTTAGGAAATCATTTCTTAGGAATATAAGGAGATTAAGGAAGTAAAAAATTAGGAAAAGAAAAGAACTACTCATTATAAACAACTTAAGATAATTTTAAAAGCAAATGAATATTTCAAGAGTTCTCAAAATCTTTCAAAACTTTACTTTTTCATAAATTGAGACAACTTCATTTACTTCATACATTGTTATGAGTCGATACATATATGTTTATACTTTTCAAAAAGCTGACAAAAATATTTGGAAAATCTATCTCTTCAAGTGAGCTTTTGATAAAAGGAAGAAATAAAGTTTTTACAAATTCGTGGTAAATCTGGTCGCTACCTTTTTGGGACCCAAATGACTTAGTTTTATGAAAATAATTTTAGAAATGTGTAGATCTTTTCGAATAGATAGAAAACGGTATATTATATGTGAAATTCCGAGTTAAAATGAGTAAGTTATAGCCATTTTAAGTTGGAATTTCCTCTTATACGATTTTACCGCAATTTTAAGAAAAGTTTAAGATCTTTAAGAATAGAAACTTCATGAAAGACTCATTTTGGGTATTTCATCTTGTTTAGGCGGAGAAGGACCCGAGATCGTTTTTCTGGAGGATTACTTTGATTAAGATCTACCGACATGGAGTGAGTTATTCCTTTTACTAAGTACATTTCCTTGTCTTGTGCTTGTAATTAGTAGCACTAGCAATTAAGAAAAAGATAAATTGGATAATTGTTGTGTGACTTGGTATTATGAATGATTGAATACAAGTTACAAATATCGGAAGTTGGTTTGATTAATAAATTGTGATTCTTGTATTGATATGATGAAAATTGTGTTGATTGCCTTTAACTTGAACTAAACATCTTTGGTTAAATTTATATTGAAATCAATTCATGCATATCATATACATGAGTCACATTTGTTTCACTACTATTCTTCGTATGGGGAAACGAGGAAATGGTAGTGGTGGCTAGTAGGAGCCGGAAAGTCTACATGGGCTAGTAGGAGCCGGAAAGTCTATAGGGCAAGCAAGAGCTTGTAAATCTGTAGAAATTGATGGTCATATGGGCCTGTAATCTCCCAACCCTTGTCATGGAGGGCGTTAAATCCATGCTACACTTGATTTCCGGTTAATCATGTGTATCTTGTCTGTTCATATGATTGGTGCATTCTCATATGCTTTGATTAAAATACTTGTATGAATTATGGAAATGTCTTATAGATAGAATTATCTCACTAAGCTAGTTTTGCTTATACCCTTATAGCTTTTTGTTACATAAGATTACCTTTGGTTAGCCCCAAGGAGCCCCGTATGCCAGGTATGAGTATAAGCTACTAGGATTTTTTGGGAGAAGCTTTATGTATTTAAGTTTTGAACATAGGCTTCTAGAAAAATCTCTATAGAGGCTTATGTTATAGTGATTATTATTTTGAAAGACTATTAAAGCAGGGGAATACCCCTAAGATAATGTAAGGATATTATTTATGGAAATCTTATGTTTATTTATATAAGTTCTTACTTACTTTTATTATCTACTTAAATGTAATACCCTGTGAGTCTCCTACTATCTTGGAAGCGCGCCTTGCATGTGGTATCAAAGCTCCTGCATGACTAAGGTTGTCATTCATTAGCTTTAATATTATATGCGGCGGACTGCCACATTTAAGGTACCTTCCGGGGCGTGACAATTTAAAAGATGATTTCTGAACCAATAGGTTATAAATTAAGATCTTAAAATAAGAACTTAATTTAGGAATTTAATTTTGATATAAAGATATTTAATTTGAGTTCGGATTTAAGAACTGATATTTTTATTCAAGCAAATGAACTCAAATTTTACTGAGATTTAGAAATTAGTATTTAGGCTAAGAATCAAGAGTTTAGGAATCCTGTAAACCTTTTTAGAATATGTTTAGGGATTTTAGGAATTTTAAATCTCAAAACCAACTTAATTATTAGCTAATTAAATTAAGCCAACTTGTCTAATTAAATCCTATAATTCATTTTATTCATTTAATCTATCTAAACTCAATTTCTAATCTAGGTAAAGGTTTGGGGTATCTCAGTAGATCTTGGTTTTGAACTTGAATAAAAATAGTAAAATTCGTATTTTGGCAAAACCTATATTTGAAAACCACTTTCCATATCTCAAAATGGAAGTTTTAGTTGACAAAATGAAGGTTTAGTGGATGTATATCATCAAGGCTTCTTTTTACAAGAATCAAAGGTGATTTCCAAAATAAAAATTCTATTTTCGGATTTAGGCTAAGTCCTAGTTTAAAAACATGTTTTCCAACTCAAAAATAAAGTTTTTATTCAAGATATGGAAGGCTATTAAGATAAGATATGTAAAGGATGGATTTTCATAAGTTTAGATAGATTTTATCAAAAGATATGTCCAAAAATAAATTTTGTAAATTTAGATCTCAACCAAGACCAATTTTGAAAACCCATTTATCAACTCCAAAACTTGTGTTTTATATGAAAAATGAAGAGTTTAGGTCACAGGTATCATCAAGTAATGATTTTTATAAATTAAGATAGGATTTGCTAAGAAAAATATGTAGAACAAGTAGTAAAAATAAAGTAAGAAAATTTGAGTTGTTCGTCATTTTAAGAAATTCGTAATAATGGAATAATGGTATGAAAACCCCTATTTTTCAAATTCAAAGTGAAAGTTTTATTAAAGAAATGAAGTCCTTAGTGGCTAGGATGGTTGAGCCTTAATTTTCTAAGTATCAAATGATTTTCTACTTAAAGGAATCACCACAAAAACAAGTTTTACAAAATTCGAATTTTGGGATGAACCAATTTTAAAAACATGTTTACAAAGTGTAAAATGGGAGTTTTTATTGAAAACCTAAGGCTTTAAGAAATATAGTTAATGAAGGCTTAATTTTGATAAGAATAAACAAATTTTATCAAGGAATTTTTCTAAAAACAAGTGGGGATTGTCAAAAATACAAGACTAGCTTTTCTAAGATGATTTTTCATAAAGTCTTACAAAGAAAAAGTTCTCTAAAAATTTCTTTTATTCAATATCATCAAGAACATGTATATATATATATATATATATATCTCATGACATATCATTTATGATAGTAATTTGTTCATATTGCTTGTATACTTGCTTTAGATAGTAGAACTTCATGTTCTTTCACAAAATCAATTTTGTAAATCGGTTTTCGCTACTATTCTGATCTGATCCGACCTTTTTGAAGCTTCAAAGTTTCCAAAACTTAAATATGATATTAGAATTAGATAGATCTTCGAAGTAGATAGAGATCGATATATAATTTGCTAAATTTGAGTTAAAACGACCAAGTTATGGCCGTTTTAAGTTGGAATTCTCACTTAGGACGAGAATTACAAATTTAATAGTTTGTATGAGATAGAATGAATTATTTTTGAGTTGAAATACTTATTAGGGTATTTCTTCCTTTTTAGATGACTCCGAAATAACGATTCCATACCACCGGATTATTTTTACTAAGAGACGGTGATCCAATGGCGAGTGAGTTTTCCTCTTATTTTGTTACCTTGCTTGTGCTTGTAGCTAGTTACACTAGTATTAGGAAAAGATAAAATTGTGATGAGTTGTGGTATAATTTTGGTTGAATGAATAATAAGTATATCGAGGCGAGACTTGTTGCAAAATCATTGTATGAGTTAGCATAGACTTGAATTGTCTGAAATTCTCTATGATCGCTCTTAACCTACATAATTAATATGCCACGGTTATATGAATAAACTATGCATGTATATCACATGTTGAGTCACATTGCATTGCTGATATAACTTTCGTGGGACAAAAGTATATTAGCGAAAGGCGAGGGGGCCTTGTTAACATTAAGGATGCGAGATCGCTTAAGTTAACGGATGTAGGGTAAGCACATAAAACTACAATAAAACAACAGAGGTTGTATAACTAAGAGAAAGAGTTTGGGATTATGGTTGCATGACTTATGGACCATCCCACTCAAGATTAGAATTATTGTTGCATGTCTTATAGACCATCTTAACGCCGAATGGAAGGCATAAATCCATTCACATATGGCTACCGGAAAGTCATATGCTTGTCTTCTCATGTGTTTATTCATGCAGAGCATATGGATGAATTATAACTTGCTTGTTATATTACGAAATTAAGAGAACGCTTACTAAGCTAGAGTAGCTTATACCCCAATAGATGTTTGAATAAACAGTTTAACGAGAGAAGGCTACTTGGAGACCGAGATGGTTGGAGCCAAATATAACTTTGGGATGTCGGCAGAAAGTAAGAATGCTTGATGTTATTAGCTAGGTTTTGTGAACTGTTTTGTAATAGTTTGTGTAGAGAATTTTTGTGGATAAATTATAATTGAAGTATAGTGATTTGTATCTGAAGTATAATGAACTGTATTTCCTTTACATTGTTACTCAAGTTGTATCAATATAAAATGTATCACTCCGATGTATCTCCTCTATGTGTTAGACGCCTTGTACATAGTATGGAAGCCTTCGCGTGACTGAAGCGGTCATTCCTAGGTTTTAATATTGTGTATGGCAGATTGCCACGTTTATAGTACCATTAGGGCGTGACAGTTTCTATCCTCTCTTTCTCCTTTGCAAGAATTGATGGATACTATTACAAAGTTCTAAATAGATTTAAAAATAAATAGTTGTCAAGAACTTTAACAAACAACATGGATCGTAGGATTTCTTGTGAAACTAATTACAAGAAATAAGTGTTTGTGTTTTCAAAGCTTGTAAAAGGAGTAAGATTTAAGGGGGTGGGCAAGGGACCTTTAATCAACTTGATGTTTAGTGTTTAATTATATAAAGTATAAAATATTTATCATCCAATGTTTCTAATAATTGGTATATGAAACAACATGATAAGAAAATCATAAAAAGCTAAATGAAAAATTCTTATGAAGAAAATAAGATAAAGAAAAGAAAAAAAGTAACAAAATAATTATATATTGATATTTGCATCATTACTATGAAAATGAATTACATGGTTAAAAAGAGAGAGAAAGTTTAATATATTAAGATAAGGGGATTTCTATGATTCATATACAGGACAGTTCAATCAGTCATTCGATTATTAAAATATATAATAATTTATATATTTAGTATTTTTGTAATATGATCACATGTGTCTATAAATTTGAGTGGTTAAATAACCTACACGATTGATCTCATTAAAAAAAATGACAATAGCATAGAATTTTCCTTAACATAATTAAATGTTATTTGGTTTTATTAATAAAAAGGAAAATTACACACACCAACTAATTTTAGAATTACCTAGTACATGTACAACTAATGTATTTTAAATTATTAATGAATCTTAACGGAAAATATATTTTTCTTAAATGATGTCAAAATAACATACCATAATATGGAGAAAAGGAGAAAGAAATGAATAAGTACCATAAATTTAAAATTTGAAGATAAATGATACATAAATAATTTACTTAATATAACAAATTGGTTTTTATTATTATCATATTGTATTTCCTTTTTAGTACAATAGAAATATCAAGAATCTTAAGCTTATAAAATAAGAAGAAGATTGGAAAAATAAAATAAAATAAGAAAGAGATTAACCTGCTTCTATCAATTATAGATGCAATTATTGTACAACGATTAATATAAAAGAAAAGGTAGAATTAAAAATAGGAGAAAATTCTATATTCCTGTCATTAATTTTGATGGGATTAGTCCTTCCGTGATCGAATCACTAATTATTTTAATTATTAGATTAATGGCAGGATAGTCTCGTCGATGGGACCATAGAATCTCCCTTCAAACAAAAAGTAGGAGGGCTACCCACGTTTGAAGAAAAGTGAAACTTACATAAAATTATTGCATTGAATGTGGGTCATGTAAAGAATATGGATTGCAGGGCCAAAAGCTATTATAATGGGCAATCAAACATTATTATCTTCCTTTTCTCTCTGTATACAAAATTCTAGTACACATGGGTATTTACGTAAGGGTTGTTTTATGGGTTGGGGGCCCAAGATCCTTATGAACCCAATAGGCTTATCCCTCTTGCATTTCTTGCAATTTTTTTTTTTTTTGTAGAATTCTTAAACGATATTTGTAGGGAACGTATATGAGATGTATATATATTGATTGTGTTTCAAAGTGTTTTTAATGTTAGGATGTTCTTTTAATGGAAATGCAAAGTAGGATGATCAACTTTTGCAAGAAAACTTTTTTTTATTATTATTATTATTGAAATTCAGTACAAAATATAAGGCAAGCTAGTGCTGAGATAAAAAAAAATAAAAAAAATAAAAAAAAAACCTAGAGAATGTGAGCGTGAATTGGCTTACCAATCCATTGTCCATCAGCAAGTTAGTGTGCTTTTCCCTTTGTTATGCATAAAGTGGCACTATTATCCTTTGAAGAACCGGATTGACAGTTCAATATACACCAACAAGCTGATGAGTTGTTTTGTGCACAAAGTAGCACTAATATACTTTAACAAAGTATCACTACTTTCTTGTTAATTGAAATAATCCAAACACCACCCATAAAATTCAAAATTTAAATATAATAGCTAGAAAAATAATTATGAATTTAAACCGAATGAATGGACAAATTAATAGCAAGTTATTTAAAAACAAAATTTGAGGTTAATTTAATTAAAGGTTCCAGGTTATCAAAAGGTGTCAAATAAAAAATATTAGAGATAGAGGGTTAAGATCATGCCAAGTGGCACTCTAATGGAAACCCTACAAGCCTTAGATGCTACCCTACTAGCCCTTATATAAATACTCCTCTTTATTCTATCATTATTTTTTAAAGAAGTCTACTAAGACCCTAAGGCAAGATCCTCTAGACCTTAGCCTCAATTTAATGTTAATAAAGTAAGATTAAACGAGGGTTGATACTAATTAGGTAAGATTATCCATTCCATGATAGGCAATGTGGACATTGGAGGTGAGCTAGGAGAAGAAGAAGATCAACAAACTCAGAGAAATTCATAACAAGTTGAGTTTTTAAGGATTTCTAGTATTGAGATGCAAAGCTTATAGCATTAGATGTAAATTCTAATATGGGGGTGTTGGTATGAAATGAAGGTAATAAGGAATTGATTTTTGGAGGTTTTGAGCCTTAGAATACCTTTTGCAGCTGCAACAACAACAAAGTAATACCTAAACTCAACTCTTGGTGCTATGAAGATGTGATAATAAGGAGATAACAAATTTGATAATGTAATAAAAGAAAAGTGAAGAATGAACATGTCTCAAGTTGAAATTTTGCTAGAGATTAATCTTGAAAGGAAATGAATGATGTCATATGTTTAAAACTATGGATGAAATCATAGATTGAATAGGAGGTTTGATGTTATTTTTTTAAAGTTATTAAATGAAGGGTTTATACATGAAAGTTTCGAAAATTTTTGAGAAACCATGATAGAGTTGGTGGTTACTATCAAAACTAGATGTTTTAAGCCTTTAACTTTGATTAATCATGTCTCAACAAGATGGGAGGTGAAAATAGATGAGTCTAGGAATGAACATGACCATGTAACACTTTTAAGATCCCTAAAAGTTGTTCCCAAACACATTTTCAATAAAAATATCAAGTTTGGGCATGAAAATCATGAACCCAAAAGAACACAGCAAGTACATGATGTTATGTACTTGCCCGTGTTTCCCTTTGACCTTCAAAAACTTGAAGAATCGCATTTTCTAGAAAAACATGGCAAATACATGAGGACGTGCACCTGCTCCCGTTTCTTATTATCTTCAAAAATTAAAGAATCGAGTTTCCCTAGAAAAGCAAGAAACATACATGGGCTCATGTAACCCCCACCGCGGTGCTTTTCTCTGGTTTTAAATGCAATGGATCCTAGAAGAACATGGGGAAATACATATATCCATGTTCCTTTCCGATCCTAAATACCTTCAAACCTATAATATCACTGGGAGTACACGAGGTCGTGTATCTTCCCATGTACCTTTATGATCCCAAACATAAGAAGATCACGACCTAAATACGGTTAAAGCATTTAGGCATGTAAAAGAATATGGGGGGATACATTTGCCTTTGTACTACCCGTGTTCATTTCCAGCCTCCTTTTCCTTCAATAATCCTTGTCCAGATCGCATGAAACTTGATTTAATTTCTTCCTTAGACATGATCTTTAAGCAGACTAGTTAAGTCAAAGTGACCAAGATGTAACAAATAATACAAGAGGATTAAAGATAATTAATCATGAATTGATTTCAATATTCTAAATAGTTATTGGACATCAAGCTTGGGAAGAAATAACAAGCTAAAAAAAAAAAAACAACCAACAAATACGCAGTAATTACATGTTGCTTGCTAGGGTAGCATCAATAATTGAACTAATAATCAGCTTATTTGGATGTTAATTGCTGCTTGGCCACTTACTCTAGGAGTAGCACCCTAAAACTAGGTTGCAAGCCTGATCACAGCTTTGGAATGATATGATAATTTAGGTGCTTAGGCTCTTATGGATGCGTGGTTGGGTTTGACAAGTAGTCAATAGGAAAATTTTTCAGATCGGGTGGCTAACCAAGAGCAAACACAAAGTTGTAATGAGTTATATGGACCATGCTCATTGGTGGTGGTCTATGAAGGAATGACTTTTTTTTTTCTTTTATGGTAAGTTCCAGGACTTACCAAACCTCCTTCTTCGGTGTTTGATCCGCTAAGGGAACCCTACCCTTTTTTTGTTTAGCGAGAGTCTTGAGTACTCGTGTGCGTATTTGTACTTCTGAGATGCTGGGAATACTTGTTTGCTAACCTAAAATTTAATCAAACCTAATTTGTGCTTGTTGCATTAATCTAGGTGTGCATGACATGCAAGTATAAGTTTGATTACTATGTAATGGGCTTCGTCCCTCACTTTTCATTATTTTAGGTATCAAGAGTGATCACTTTGTAGGCATTCACTATGATTCCATGAGTTTCGAGATCAATGATTTTGGAGAGTGACATAGACGAGTGAAGGGTCATGTCAAACTTAAGAAAACGATTTGAATGTTTATGTTTGTTATTTTCAATGGATAATTGTAAACCTTGAACCATATTACTATTTTATGGGCCAAGTGTCATACCTTATAATCGGGTTAAACCTAGCTTCCCTATCATGGCTACTATCTTAAAGTGTTTTAGACTTTAAATTTCCATTTCTCTCTCTTAAAGTGCTTTTCTATATGTTTGTATAATAGTTCTTGAATTGTTAGCAAATTGTCAATCGATGCATTGTAGTCTTATTGAAGAACCTAATCATGATTTCATAACTAAAACTTAATTAACAACATAGCTAATAAATTATGTTGTTTTATAAATGAAAACAAAAAATGAATTAGGATGCAAATGGGGAGACTGGATTCATAATAAGGACTATGATCAAAAGTGTTGAAAATCGAATCAAGAAGTTACAACGTTAGAGGAAGGTGAAATATTTTTTTATTTTATGAATGAGAAAGATAGAGAATGTATAGGCATTATTAGAAGATCTTACCATTTCTCTCAAAGATTTTTTTTTACTCTCCAAAAGTTTAGTTTCACAATAAGATTTTACTTTAAATAATCATTTTTTTTTTCATTTTTACTTTGATTTTGTGATATTTTATCATGAAAGAAACTTTTTTTTTTATTTTTTAAAATAAAGCATGGTTACCCAAGTGTTATGCCTCAACGGGTATCCTAAACGTGACAGCCTACCATACACAATATTAAAACTTGAGAATGACTACCTTAGTCACTCAGAAGTTTTCATATTGGTACAAGTTGTACATTCACAATAAAGGAAAGCTGGAGGAGTCATGCATTTTAAGATAATGACAATAGAACAATCAAAGCAATACTATTATGATTCATCAAAATATAAGGTCTTACAACTTTTACGGGGCATTCCCTTGATAAACTTCCATAATAACATAGTCTTAACAAATCAAATAACTAAAACTAAAAGATTTCTAAAGGAAATCTAATCTAAAATCTTCAAATAGAATTCTCCAAAAGCTCCCTAAAAACGTAGGTTCTATCCGGACGGCCATGGTCGTCTCGGGCATAAAAACAATAATCCTGCAACATTAGAAATCTATTGGAGGATAAGCATAACTAGCTTAGTGATATATTCTTTATGCAAAATGTACTCATAACAAAGCAATCAAATAAGTCCATTAAGCAAGCATATGAAATGCAATAACAATATGATCAAATAATACATACGACTATCCGGTTTCATATGTAAAATGGCTTTACCCCTCCATTCGGTGATTAGGGAATGATTTGTATGGGTCATTAACAACCTTCTTCAAATTTTGCGTGCGTCTTGGGATTCCAATGAACTGTACTACTAGTCCATGGGTTTTTCTTACCCAAAGCGATCGATCTGGCTCGGCTACACCATGAGGTCGTATTCCCCGAACGTCTTAATTCCTCAAGATGTAGCTAGGCAGTTTGCCTTTCCGATCCCACATTGAGGAGTAGTAGCAAATAAGTGATATGCATGAGCAATTTAGTTATAAGAAATTTCCATTTCGACATTAATCTATTTAAGGTGATCAATCAATATTTGCACACACATAACAATATACATAGAGACAACTTATATTAATCAACCAATCAAGTTCCGATATGCTTATTATTTATTGATCACACATAATGAATCACATACATAGTACTCATAATAATCCGCATGCATATCAATTTTTATCTTTTCCTAATATCTAGTGCTCTATTCTATAAGCACATGCGCAAATACATAAAATGTAAAGGAAAACTCTCTCGTCCATTTCGTAATCTTCTTAGTTGTAGTAGTTTCCTAGGAAGAAAATCTCGTATTCTTCATCGCCTAGACAAAAGAAATCCTCGGGATGAGTATTTTGTAGAAGTTTTACTTAAACTTTCTAACTCTATTTTACTATATTCGTTAAAAATCACGTAGAATAAAACTCCAACTTAAAATAGCCATAACTTGCTCATTTTAACTCCTAATTTCACATATTATATATTGTTTTCTATCTACTCGAAAAGATTTATCTATCTCTAAGGTAATTTTTATCATAAGAAGCTGTTTGGGTTTGGAAACGATAGGGTATAGAATCATTACGAAATTACAATTTCTTAAACACAATTTTTCAACTTTTCTTCATTCTAAAAGTTCTCAAGCAAAAATATAGATATTTATATGATAGAAAAATCTTTTGAATACACCACACACACACACACACACACACACACATACATACATATATACATAGACTCATATTGTATACATGATTTTAGTAATGTTGCCTCAAAATAAAGTTTGTAAACAATTTTGTGAAGATAGAGTTTTGTGTAGGGTCATTCTTTGACTTGTGATTAATTTGTTATTTTGTAAATTTGGGACTTAGTAACAAAAAATGTCATAATTCAATATATATATTTCAAAAATCCTTATAGGTTTAATATTATTCACAAATTCTTATTTAACAATTTATTTTTATAAAACATGGTTTTCCCTATTTGTGACATAAAAATTCAATTGTATTTCTTTTTAAAGAATTTTTTAAGTTTGACTCTTTAAACAAAATTCTAATTTTTAAATTTTGTAAGTGTGAAACTTAATTAAAGAAAATCATGATTTCATGCTCATTTTAAGCCTATGGATGTTTTATTTTTATATTAAACTCTTTTAACCAATTACTTTCCAAAATATATACCTTTATGTGGTTATGAGGAAAAATCATTTCAAGTTGTACCAAAGACATTTCAAGTTTTAGTGTAAAAAAAAAATTTGTGACTGACTTACTCTAAACCTTCATGCTTATAATATTTATTTATTAATTTATGATTTTTTCATTCATGGACCTTTATTTGAAAATCATTAGTTTGTTACAAGTGGGTGTCTACTCATTATAAATATTATATATATTTCCTTAATTCCATATATAAAAAAAAGGATGTTGCTTCGTAAAGCTTAGTTCTTTAAATTGTATACCGATTTTCCTTCTAAGTGGATTTTAACTTAGTAAGATGATTTGATCTTAACTTTGAAAACTAGTCTAGTTTTTTGTTTTTATTGTGGAGTTAGAAAAGAAATCTTTATACCTAAGTTTTTATGAAAAATTTGGATATTAAAGAGTTATTAACACTAAGTTTTAATAAACTTTTTTTTACTCATCATAAAAAGATAGTATTTATTTTCTTAGTTAATTTATTTGGTAAAAATCATCTTTTATTGTTATTGAAGGAAATTTATGATGGGTTTGTCTAAATTTTTTAAAAGAATTTATAGAAATACTTCTTCCATGTTTTTTTATGATAAAATTTTTGTTTAAGTTCAAAGTTAGATAGTAAAAGAGTTTGGTTCCATTTTCCTTTATTAAAGAGAATTCCACTTTAAATTTGTTGAGACAGTATCATTATAATGATGCATGCACATAATTATGTAGTATGAAAAAGATGAAAATATCACATAATAATATAAGAAAGATTATAAGAAGCAAAAATAAGCAAAATAATATATTCAAGTATTGATAATCTTAGCTTCATCAAGGTTACCCGGTCAAGTATTGGGAGCCTTAACTTTATCGAGGTAACCCGAGATTAAGAATATATTAGTCCCAAAAGAAAAAAGAAAAAGAAAAAAAAACAATAATAAAAGGAATAATAATAGTAAAAGCAAGTTAGTGAAAGTTAGTGAGCATTAAGGCTCTAAGAAATATATAGGTATAAATATATTTAATAATTAATATATATATATAACATTAGATTATGAGCATAATAATAGTAACAACATAATAACATAATATTACCAAAATAACAAAATCGAAATTCTTGGCATGTGCAAGAACAAAACATGAACAAGTTGTTGCTTCTACAACTCACATGAGTCTTTGAGAAACAACACCATGGTCATGCTAAGTTGCATGACATGGAAAAATAATGGTATGAAGTATTTACCTAAAATGTGTTTATATTAAAGGATGAAGGTAATAGATGTAGGATTATGTGCGTAGTTGTCACGCCCCAAAGGGTACCCTAAACGCGACAGTCCACCACACGCGATACTTAAACTTAAGTATGACCACCTTAGTCATCCCATAAGTTTACATATCGAGTGTAAGGTGTACTTTCACAACTTTTAGGATCACACTTTGATTCGAGTAGTCTTAAGAAATACATAGCATTAAGAATATAAATCACATCAAGATAAATAGTTAATCTTTAAAAGCCAAGGGGGCATACCCCAGCCAAAATAATAGGAGTCTACATCGTTTAGCTCCAATTACATACATCTGAATTTATATTAAAGAGATTTTCCTAGAAGTCCACGCCTATACTAGGTCCCGACTTCCTCAAAAGCTCTTTAATCCAATGTGATAAACCTGCACAAAGTGTCCTCTCGGAACATCCAAAAATAGGAACACTGCAACAAAAACTATTGAGGTATAAGCTAATTGCTTAGTGAGATTCATTTTCCAAGTAACATACTCGATCAAGCTAAAATATCTATACAAGCAAGTTATAGTTCAACAACCATATGAATGCACAAGCAAATGAGCAAGCAAGCATATGACTTTCCGGTAGTCATAAGTGAATGAATTTATGCCCTCCATTCGGGTTTGGGGTAGTTCATAAGTCATGCAACTACAATTCCAAGTTGGTCCATAAGACATGCAACCATAGTCCCAATCTTAAATGGGGTGGTCCATAAGACATGCAACCACAATTTTGATATTGGCCCATAAGTCATGCAACCATAGTTTCATTATTCGAATGGGGTGGTCCATAAGTCATGCAACCCTAGTCCCATTCATTAAAGACCCGCTGCCTCCCAAGTACACCTTTGTCCCACCAAAGATATACTCGCCAATGATATATGACTCACTACGTGATATGCATGTACAGTTTATTCATATAATCATGGCATTTTACTTAGATAATTTAAAAGTGATCACACATTTCAGACATTCCAAATCTATACTAGCTCATACAAGTTATTGCAACAAAGCTTGCCTCGATATACTTATCGTTCATTCATGCAAGTTTAGATCACCATTCAATCACAATTTTATCTTTTCCTAAGTCTAATGCCACTACTACTACAAGCACATCCAAGAGCATAATTAATTGAGAAATGAACTCACTTGTCCATGTAGTGAAAATCCACTAGTCGTAATAGTCCTCGGGAAGTGGTAACCCGTCCTCCAATTCACCTAGGTACAAAGAATACCCTCAATGAGTATCTCTTATGAAGTTCTATTAAACTTAACAATTTTATTTACTAAGTTCGTCAATTTCCGTCTAGGTTGAATCCTTAACTTAAAAAGGTCATATCTAACTCATTTTAACTCGGAATTTAGCTTATAATATACCGATTTGTACCTACTTCGAAAGATCTATCCATTTCTAAAGTTAATTCAAACATTTAAGGTCATTTAGGGGTCGGAAACATACTGTACAGTAGGGTTACGAAAATCCCAAGATTTGAGCCTTTGTGAAAAATTGCCATATCTACTCTATTTAACTACTTAGACCAACTTATTCTAGTCCTAAACTTGCAAGGAGATTATCAAAACAAAATTAAGAGTTTACACACTTATCTAATACTAAACATAAAGTTCTAATGAAACTTCTAAGAATCCATTTTCATAAATCCGAAATTTACAAGTTGAAACTCATTGTTTGTTTTGAGTAATTCCTTTGCTAAAATTTACTTAGTTTAATGAAAATAATTTTCCTATTTTATATATCATCAAAGCATTCCATTTTCAATATAAAATACTTGTTTTGAGATCAAAAAGAAGGTTTTCAAAATTGGTTTCCCATAATTACGAATTTCCACTTTGAAATTTACAATGAGACAAGACCTAAATATTGTCTTCTACAAAGCACTTGATTTATGCAATACTTTTAGGAAAACCATTCAAACTTATGAAATTCATTCCTTAAGATATCTATACCAAGAGCCCTTTATTTTTTGTCTAAATCTTCATTTTAAAGTTGAATGATGGGTTCCAAAAATAGGTCTTGGTCTTGATCCGAATTTTCATAAATTTATTTTGGACATATCTCTTGAAAATTCATCAAAACTCATGAAAAACAACCCATACATATTATATCCTAAGAACCCTTCATTTCTTGAATAAAATCCTCATTTGTGAGTTGAAAAACATGTTTTTATTTTAGGTCTTTGTCTTGATCCGAAAATACAATTTTTGTTTTTGAAATAAACTTTGAAAATCAACTTTGATTCTTGTAAGATGAAGTCTTGATGATATACATCCATCAAACCTTCATTTTCTTAACAAAAACTTCCATTTTAAGACTTGGAAGTGGGTTTTTAAATGGTGCCTTGACAAGTTACGAATTTACTTTTTCATTCAAACTCAAATCTAAGATCTACTCAATATATAACCATGAAAGCATAAGAAAAACTTAGTAGTAGGCCTTAAACTTCTAGATCTACACATAAACATAACTAAAGCTTGATAAAACTCTAGATCTACAAGTTATCACATAAACAAGAAGATAAACAAGCCTTCATATAACAAAAATACTAAGAACAAAAGAGATCATCATCTAGAGGAGTGTTTCAACTTGGCATCATCATCCATAGCTTTTAAGCTTGTGGAATGTCCTTTGATGCATGAAACATCCACATATCATCCTAACATCTTATGAGAGCTAAAAGAGGATGATTACCTAAATATTTGCAAGAAATATTGTGGAAGCAAGAAAGAAAAATGGGGACAGCTTGTTCTCAAGAAGACAAGGCAAGGAAGAAGAGGAAAAGAGAGGGAAAAAGAGAGAGGAAAAATATAGGGTTTGTAAAGGTGAAAGAGGAAAGGAATGAGATGTTTAAATAGAGATAAATGAGTGTTAAATAATTTTAAAAAAAATAAAACCACAGCTGCATGGAGAAGGGGGGCTGGCGTGATTTTGTGTGTGTAGGGGAGTGTGTGTAGTTTGTTTTCAACTTGTATTTTTGAAAGTGTAACAAGTTGCATCCATTTACTAAAAGAGACTTTTAAAATATCAAATAAATAATTAAAAATAATGAAAAGTGGCTAATTTATGGGGAATGGGCAGCTGCAAATTTGGGGAAGAGGAGTGTAAGAAAAAGCAAAAGAAGACATAATAATGTGTAGTAATGATAATGTATGTGTACTTGAGATATGGGTTGATAAAGTGGCTTTTTGAATAAGAAAATATATAAAATAAATTAAGAAAAATATTTTATTTAAGTGGCAGAATTTTTATGATTTAAATAAAATAATCAATTAAATTATTTTTAGAAATTTAACAATTAAGTTACCGGTAAGAGTAAAATAAGCTTATATGAGCTATAACTGATATTTTTAGAATCCGAAAAATTATAAACTTGATATTTTTGAAATCCTTATAAAAATACGAGTCTAAAAATATTAAAGATATATTTTTAATTTTCCGAGCCCTGGGACACGCTTTCCAAAGCAGTATCCAAACGGGTTCGAAATAAGCCGAAAATAACCCAATCTGATATTTCTAATAAATCAAATATTATTACGGACTATTCTAAACACTTTAATTATTTTTCGACTCCTTGATTTACGAACTCGGGTTTGCAGGATCTAAACTGTAGGGTTTTACTCAAGATCTGTTGACTTAAGGTCTCCGGTAGACTTTCCGGCTTAAGGTTTAGGGCTTAGAAAACAGGGGTTTATAGTAGTGATATGTGATAAATGGTTTATGTGTAGAGAAGGATTTTGGAAAACTTTGGTTGAAGAGAGTTTTGATAGAGAAGAATTGTGGAGAGAGGTTTTGATGAGTGATTTTGGAAGAGTTTTGTTATGATAAATAAATGTGTGAAAAAAGTGGAGCGAAATGGTGTATTTGTAGATGAATGTAGAGGGAAATTAGAAGTAATAAAATAAATTAAAAAAGAAATAAAATTTAGAGGGAGAGAGAGTGTGTGGCTGCGGTACACATGGGGAGGAAAGAGGAGAGAAAAAATTTATTTCGATAATTAAAAGTAAGGAAGTGTAAGAGAAGTTAAGTAAAAAATTGTATTGGAAATAAAATTGCAAGGTATAGGTATATAAGATTGTAAGAATAGGTTGTAAGGAAAAGTAGAAATAAATAAATAGTAGACTAGATAAATAAAATACTAGTAGTAATAAAAATATACGTAAACGGGTTATATAAGATATTTTTAGATTCCAAAAAATTCTAAAACCAATGCTTTTGGAATCCTTATATTTTACGAGTCTAACAATGTTATTGGAATAATGTTACCATTCGAAGTATTGGGGTACGAGTTTCGAAAACTGATTCCGTTTGGATCCGAAATACTCTAAAAATTAGCGAATATAATATTTTTAAGTTTCCCTATATTATTATGAACTATTATCCATAATTATCTCGATTCCATTGTTTAGGGTTTAAGAACGTAGGATTGCCATATCTAAACACTAGGGTTTGTTGTAGACTTTGTTGACTTTTAGAGTTCCGGTTTGACTACCGACTTTTTAATTTATTCATAAGATCATACAATTTTTAGGTTTTTGGCCGTGTTATATTTTTGGATCAAAATTTATGTTTTACTTTATCTTTATGATTTATTTAATATTTTTCAGTTACAGGGATTGTTTAATCGAGTCTAGGGTTATGTGATTAACTTAGTTTGACTTTCGGTATTAATTTAGATTTTCGATTTCAAAATTAACCAAAAGGCTTAAGGTTCTATAATTTTGTTGTTGAATATGATTTGGATATTCCATCTCGATTTGTGTGTTAGGATCAGATAAATTAATTGTCTCATGTTCGAGTTTTGAGTCAAACAATTATTGAATTTCTATTTTTATTTTGAAGGTTCTCTTTTTCTTGAGACTATGAAATTTCGTATTTGATATTGTTTCAGATTTGGTTTAACTTGGGTTGGCTTTTAGGGTTTCGATTTGGTATTTTAATTCTAAGATTATTTCTCTAAGAGTTACGAAAAATTCGAGGGTTTGCGGGCAAAAGAGAGAGAGAGAGAGAGAGAGAAGGTATTAGAGTCTTTTATCTAAAACAAGAATTAAAATATTGAAGAATAATCAATTTGTACTAAATTACTTTTGCATGGGCTACTTTTATGCAAACAAATAAATAAAAAATATTAATTCATTTATACCAAAAAAAGAAGGTTATATAAATTTTAAATCATATTTATTAGTTGTTTTTTTTTTAACTATGATTGAAATATTTTTATTTGCATATTGCAAGGGCTCATAACTAGTTATTTTTATTTTAAAAGAATTAAGATTGCATGGATGTAATTGAACTAAAAAATTATATAAATATGATGTTTATCTTCTAAAACTAATTAATATAGAAGTAGTTCCAAAAATTTTTTATTTTGGAATTTGCTCTAAGCTATACAATGTTTAATAACACATAAATTGGCTTTACATGTATTTGTTACATGTTGTAAATTTTACACATAAACAATTTCTATATATTGGAGAATTTGTGGTATTAACAAATTACTTTCAAAATTTCTTTTCACATGTTATTTACAACTAATATAAGAAAATAAGGTAATTTTATATATTACATGAAACCATTTTTAATGCTATAATCTTAAAGTTTAAGAAATAAAAAAAATAAAGATTTCGTAGAAAAATGTATAGATTCCATAAGATATTTTATACCTTATAAGTTTTACAAGTACAAAGAATAAGATGTGTACAAGGTACCATAAGATAAGTTTTGAAACAAATTTCAATATTATGTGCTATATAGGGTAAGGTACAAATAATACTTTATACCTTACCTATCTTATACCTACTCACCCCTAGCTGTATATCTGAAAAATGCAAAGTTAAAGGCACTCTATGGATCCATGGACCTTATAAAATATTATCTATGTCTTGCCTTCTAAAAGATATAAACCACAAATTGCTCCCTTGATTTTTAACTTATGTAAGAATTCACACTTGGATTTTGAAAATACACTTTTGAACAATCTAAACTTCTAACATTTGACAAAATTTAAAATAAGTAACATTTTCTATTAAAAAAAGTACTTTTAAAGTTTGGGATAAATGTGCATATAATGGATCTAAATTTACATATAGCTAAAAGTTCAAAGAGATATTTGCAATCCACCTCTTTTTTTTCTTTTCTTTTAAATGGAAAATAGTTGTCATTAAATGTATTAATTATTAAAAGTTTAAGGGACTTTACAGGTATTTGAAAGTTTATAGTGAATCTAATTAAAAGAAAAAAAAAAGTTCACAGGTGAATTGCATTTAGAGCTGGGCGAATGGGCCGTAACCCGCAGGCTGACCCGTTTAACCCGTTTTTTAATTGGGTTAGGGTTGAATTTTTTCAACCCATTTAAAAGCGGGTTAAATAAACCCAGCCCATTTAACCCGCATGTTAAAGTAGGTTAACCCACTATGGGCTAGGTTGGCCCACTTTTTTTTTTTTAATAGAATAGGTTTGCTTTACTTAAAACTTAAAAGTTAAAACTTTTAAGTCAAAACCCCAAAGCAACATAACACACTGATAGTACCTGCCTTGCCTCCTTTTCTTCTTCTATAAACACAGCATAGTTGAATCCTCTCCTCGTGTCCCACTTTTTTTCGCCGTTGATTCATTGCCTGCTTTACTAATTGACAATCATCATTGTTCACTAGTATGATTTTCTTCTTTTTCATCTTTTTGATTACTTGTTCGTGGATCTCTCCATATCCTACATATAGTAATTATAAATCTTTTTTATTTAATTTAATTTGATTTCTTCTTGAGAGACTTATAAATTGGTGCAGGTATCTTTTATAGTATTAAATAGAATTATCAAATCATATATGTATGTAAGATTTGACTCACTGTTATGTGAAAATTATAGCATTTGAATGATGTTTAGAGGCTTTTGGGTTTGAGGTATGGTTTATGTTTTACAGATAAATATTATTTTTGGAGTATCTTATTTATTATTATCTTATATGTATTTTTCAATGGTTTTGATATTTGTTCTTTAACTTATGGAATGGACATTTGCACATGAAGTTTATCTTTCCAGAGGCATTAGTGATGTCCATGCTTTTTTATGGTTTCTTTGTCGACAGAAGGACAAGAGTGGTGTGGGAAAAATATGAAAATATCTCATGTTAGATTTTTGCATAATATTTTTCTCAAATGGCAAAGGTGGGACGATGACTTATAATTTATAATTTGCTGTGAATTTACGAAAAAACAATATTACATTTATTAAACGGGTTAAGTTAGTAGGTTGACCCGTTTAACCCACCAGCCCGCATGGGCTGGGTTAGGGTTATAAATTTTAGCCCGTTTATCAAGTAGGCTAAAATTTGTTGGCCCGTTTAACTCGCGGGTCAAAGTGGGCTGGGCCGGGTTGGCCCGTTTAACCCACTTGCCCAACTTTAATTGCATTGCACCTAGATGAAATTTGATGAGATAATTTACAATTTTTCTAAAATATACTACATGGAATGATTAATACTAATATTTTTATTTATTTATTTGCAATTTAACCATCCAATTCTTCAATTTTTGCAAGTAATTAAGTACAAAGTTTTATTTTTGAGGATTATCATTTGCATTTGGGAATTGGGAAAAAAATAACAGGGATGCAGTAATTTATATATTATGCAAATAAAAGTGGTATACAATATCTATTGCGATTTTTATTTTCAAGTATTAGAAAAACTACAATGAAATTATATAAAATAATTTTATTAATTAATTTAATGAATATAAAGTAATTTATTAATTTTCTACTTATCTGTTTTGCACTAGAAAGTGTAGTGGATCAAAACTTCAGTACAATAGAAGGAAAACAAAAAACGAAAAACGAAAAAAAAAATAAAAAAAGACAACTTCTTAGACAAGTGAAGAATGGGGTGCGTAAAGCGCACCTTGTTGAATGGGGAAAAAATAAAAAGTCTGATACTTTTCATTCCTAATATTTCAAATTTGACGAATGCAATTACGTCAGTTTTTTTTGTTTTTTTGGGCCAAGAGCAATACGACACTTAAAACAGTCAACTTCAACACCAGGCAGGCAAACTCTACTCTAGAATCTTCTGTTCGTAATTCCACGTGGCAAAAGCTTGTCCATAAAAATTCATCCCTCACCTGCAGTCACAATATGTTGAGTCACCGACATGTAACGTGGATTTCCTCCATTCCGCAAAGCATCGCCAAACTGAAAAATATAAATTGGAAAAAACTCGTTGGCTTCTATTTTGTCGCTCTTCAAGCATGGCTCCCTCTTCCATCCTTTCCGAAGACGCTTAAACCAAAAACCCTAAAAACTTGGAAATTCGAAAAGTTCAATCTAAATTCTTCAACTCTCTCTCTTAATCCTAATCAAAGTTTCCACTTTTTTACGATAAATGACCCGTCAGTCATCAAGTTCACTTGCGCCGGGGTTTCGATTTCACCCGACGGATGAAGAACTGGTTCGATACTATCTGAATCGTAAGGTATCTGGTAAACCTTTGCGATTCAATCCGATCTCTGAGATCGATATTTACAAGTCTGAGCCTTGGGATTTACCCGGTAATCATCACTGATTATTATACCATGCTTTGACATACCGTCAATTCATGTATCGTCTCGTAATTAATAAAGGTGTTTTTTTTTTTTTTTTAACTTTTGTTGTATAATATATAGTTTATAGTTTCGATTGTTGTTATAATTTCAGCTGAATATCTGTGTTGAATATAAGTGTACCCTGTCTATGTGGGTTTTGGTCAGTGTGTCTGTAGATTATGTGACTGCTACGTCTAACTTATGCAATTTTCATGAAATGATTATCCAGTGTGTATTGTAAATTGTAAATTTTCACAAGAAGTAGTTTTAATAAATGCCATGGTTTAGCTCGTAATAAAACTGTGTGGTGTCTAATCAACATGAAAAGCTGAAATGGTCTTTGAAAAGTGCCTTAAA